>JAVXUP010000739.1:0-359203 GCA_033070095.1 Escallonia herrerae
TATGGGATCTCCAAACATAAACCAGAAGACTGCCCAATACAGGATGACTGGGTGAAATCAGTTGTCCTCACCCATTGATCATCACGAATTTCTTTGAAAATGCTGAAAATAGTCTCTTCAACTTTCCGATAAATCCGAGGAGAACCAAGCAACTAGACCAAACGGAGGAAAGGAAAATCAGTTGTGCTCCCTTTCAGAAAATGACTTGGGTTCCAAAACGATATTCTGCTAGTTAGTTGCAGGATTCTTGCAAGGAGCCCACGAATCTCCTTGAAACTTCGCAAATTGGCGCTCCCAGGTAGGCTGGGATCACGAACTCAAGTAGCCATAGAGTCTTTTCTCTTCCTGGCACTAACGTATCCGTCAGTAACGGAGATTCTCTTCTTGTTAATGGAGACTAGGGTTTCAAAAAGGAGGAAGATCTAGCAAACAGGCCTTGGGCCACAAGAAAGTCGTTTCTAATTTCTTGCTGATATTTATTAGGGAATGACAGTCCATCATTCAAACCCACATAAGATCGAACTTATGAGTAGATTAAGAAAATAAATAAACACCTCTCTAGGAATTAATAAAACTAATAAACAAAAAGTTATATATTAATCATGTGTGCTTTCATTTTTTTTCTACATATATACACCTGTTATCAAACATTAATAGCATAGAATATAATTAACCTTTTTTTACTAGAGCCGCTCCCAACTTAGATTCTTCTAGGTACCTATGCTCCGTTGCTCCGATCCTGCTGCTGCTACGTGCAACTAAGGTCTTCTGTGTATTTGATCCAACTAAGCAATTTAAGCATCCAACTATTATGTGTCCCAGAGCAGTCGAAGAAAGGTCTAACGGCTAGAATCTATTATCTATTACTTTTTACACCATGAGAATTGAGAAGACCTCTCTCACGAAGTTTCAACCAACGAGAACCCATCCCATGCATAGAAATCTTATCTGCTCTCAAAGTTGACAATCAAGAATCCACCCATTCAAGCTGAAATCCTAGCTTAACCTAGGGTTCCCAAAGCAGCCACAGGCAGAAGCACTCAATGATCAGCAAGCAAGCATCCTGATCTACGGTCGATCTAGACGAATCCGGGTACAAGCCCAGGGTATCTCTACCTACACTCATCAAAACCAAAAACCAAAAACCAAAACCTAACCATCCTCCCAAATCCTCAGTGAAGGAGATGTGCCTCATAAAATGAGTTCACTGAATGGTCAAGCTCCTCCCCAAACCAAGCCTGTTTCAACCATATCCACGCCTCTAGACCTCAACAACCTCCCACACTGGTCCCACCAAATGTGCTTTCCATCGTTGTCCCCTTTAGCATCCCTTTCACCCTAGGTCATCTCCAAACAACTTGCCCAAAAGAAACTGATGAGTATTTCGAGCCAAATCCACAATGTGAAATAGGGGAGCCACCAAATCCCAAGCTACTAAATGATGCTAGCAAATATCCTCATTCCCCTTCCACAAAAGGTTCTTCCCAGCTTGCGTAACCTCTTCTATGCAGACGCCAGATAGGATAATGACATAGAGCTCATTGATGAGTTGGAAGAATGCTCTTAATAAGTGTAAGGCACCAGCTTTAGACACTGTCTCTTCCAACTAGCTAATCTCTTCTCAAACCCAGACTCAATTGAATCTGGGAGGCAACCTCAACCACGTAATCGGAAAGGAGCCCGCCCATCAACCAGAAACTGTGCCAAGCCTGCCACATTAGTAACGTCGCCTAACCCTTAAACAGGAAAACCTCACACTTGCCGACTTCAGGTCTCAACTCCAATACTGCCCAAAGAATGCAGAAGTGACACAAGGATGCAATAGTGGCAAGACATGCTCCAGATATTGCACAAGTTCCATTTTCAATTGCCATAAACATGAACACAATTTAGTATGTAATTATATCCAAGCGACACTTTATGCTTATTTAGGCACACAAATGCTATATGTCAACTTTCGATGTTCCAACTCACATGGAGCTTTTTCATAAAAAGTGGAAGACTGCACTAGATTCCTGCAAGGACTCCTGATGGGTCTCACCAAAACTATCTAGTAAAGGTAGATTTAGCTCCGTGTGAGCACTCAAAGCAAAGTCCAATATCACTGCCAAGGTGCTATTGTGTCTCGCATGACATACCCACCTTGTTTTGAACCCAATATGCTTATACAAATGCACAAAGGCAAAGAGTAAAGGTTGTTACATGCATTTGGTTCACGCCCAAAGTTGATATACGGCTTGCGTAATACCAGGGTGATGTTAACAAGCTAAGGGCTTGTTAGTGGTAGCAGGAAGGTCAAGACTGACTTAACATCATTAGCTATAATAGCCTAAGAGTATTGGCTGGGAAACAACCAAGTCAAGAGTGAACTCTTAAGCGTCAACACAGAAAGACCTTCATATTTAAGAAACCATCCATCCCTGAATTCTCACTTTTGACTTTGCACAAAGTTCAATTTGTCTTCTATTCTACTCTCCATAAAAGATTTCGCATTTCAGATTTTTAAGAACTCTTGAACAAAGTTATTTCAGTTCACCTTTGAAGAGTTAATCTCAGATTTAAATCATGAAAAAGGATCCCTGATTTTCTCAACATAAGCCAATTTATTTAAGTCTTTCAATAGGCATCTCACCGGTAATTTGATAGCATGGTTCGTGTTTTGAAGAGGGCTTCAAGGAAGTTTCTAGAGCTCTATGCGTAGTAATCACATCCACCGATTAATCTCAGGATGCTTTTTCCTTTCTACATCAAAAGCACTAAGCATGGAATTTGATGGGCATAAAAGTGCTACTGTCTGGTCGTCAAAATTCTTCAGCTTTATCCACCCATGAATTTCAGGATGTTTTCCTTTCCACATCAAAAGCACAAAATGGAATTTGATGGGCAAAAAAGTGCACTGTCTGGTGGTGGTCAAAGGTCCTCAACTTTGTTCAATATGTCAAAGAAACACTGGATAAGGGGTTGCAGATTGTCAATGGAGAGGACATCCCACAGCCGCCTAGTCACTGGCGCCATCCGCGTAGTCGTCCACCTGAATGCCTAGCCATCCTATAAGACTTCCTCGTCATCATGCACCTAGGCGGTTATTCTGGGCGCCAAGTCAGTGCCTTGTATTGTTGCCATTGCCATGTAATGAAGCCTCACCGTCAGAATTTGCACGCCACTAAACCCAATTGGCGCCTAAAATCAGCATCTTAGCCCCAGCAACTTTGCATCTATCAACCCCCAACACGAATCAACAGGCCTTCACACAAAATCACCGACAATGCCACTACCATTTCAACTTCGTCACCAAACCATCATTTCTTTTCCAGCCTCAACCTCCATAGATATTCGATTACTTTTGTACATCCCAGAAAGAATGGTGAGAACCTACTTTCGGCCAGAGGATTTTATTTTCATGTATTTGTACGTTGTCTAAATAGATAAATCCTCACAGTATAAAGCAATTATGGGACAAAAATACATATAGGATAAATTGCTTCCTGTTTATAATGCATGGTCGTGAAGGCATATGTGATGAAAAACACGGGCACATATTCCATATTCTTCACCAAGTATTGAACATTTTAAAGAGTCCATATGACGTTGGACAGGAAATCACCATTACACATGCCTAAGATGGAAAGAAGTTTAATGCATCTTTAACAGCCTAATTTTGTGAAGGTGAGGGCCTCCAAGTATTAAACCTGCCTGGTAAATTAGCCTTATAGTCACCAAACATCCCAAACGGCAGCATAGCCTAACCTAGCTACTAAAGGCCCTTGGAAATGCTAAATTTCAATATACATTCAAAATCCCAATACCTCTCACTCACAATGGAAGCATCTAGTCTGCCTAGAATACAGACTCGCCTATTTTTTAGGATCCTCCTCTCTCTCGTAAACTCACCTATCTGCAAACAGCTCTACCTTTTCAATGCTACTTTCTTGCCCTATTTTAACACAAGATCATTGACACAAGGATGTTGCTTATCCCTTAACTATGGACATTCTGAATTATAAGATGTAGCCAAAGTAAAGATCTGCTTCTAGGATGTTGTCTGATGGTAAAAGGAAATTTTAAAGGACGACAGTGAGACCAAAAATGTTGTATGATTCAGAATGTTTGGGCAGCTAAGAAACAATATACAAATAATATGAGTATAATAATATTTGGATCCTTAGGTGGATATGCAACCAGACAAGGAAGGGAAGAATAAAATATGAGCATATCCACAACAGAGTAGGGGTGGGGCCAGTTGAGGAAAATAAGACGGAACCCCGCTTCAGATGGTTTGGCATATCCAACGTAGGGCTTTACATGTCCCTGTGAGAAGCAGTTATTTCTGTGCCAGGTTGATGAGGATACGGGGTAAATTGAGGTAAGGGTAGATCGAGGATAACTTGCGGAGAAGTAGTGAGGAAAGACCTGATTGCTAAGAATTTGTCCGAGAACGCGTGCTTTGATAGGAGGGATGGAGAAAAGATTCACATAGCCAACACGAACTAGTTTGGGACAAAGGCTTGATTGATGATGTGAAAACAACTCATCAATCAACAGCGACATGATAACAAGGCATCAGATCTAATCAGATCATATATGTACCTCAAATTCAGCCTTCTACAATCAATTGAGGTACAGAGAGTTGTAAAAGATCCTAGTTGGTTTTGGTCACTAGGCCAACAGTTCAGATTTGTAGTAAGATTCAGCCTTGAACGATATAATTGAGATAGGGAGTTCTGATGCAACTTAGTCGGTTTGGTCATCATAGATGTCTCGTATATTCTGAAAGAAGACACCTCAGAAGCTACAACAATGGACTATAATAGCTATCGAAAGGATGTCGGTAAAAGATATCCAATCATTAGTCCAGCAAGAGAATTATAAGAAGCATATATTGAAACACCCAAAATAATAGGTTTCAAACCTGAATGAGGAGAAACTTCGAGGTACGACAGCGGGGCCGATGTAACTCAATCTGCCACATGTTCTCATAGAAGAGCTCAAGCTTATATCCAATGCACCGATAAGACAGAAGGAAGTACAATTTTCTCAGTCCAAAGGCAAATTTCACAGAAACATCTGCAGCTTTCCAGAGCACTGAAAATTTTTCCCTAGAGACCTGGCAACCAAAATGCAGATTTATTTCTTCCATGTCATGCACAAACGTCTTAGGCTTTTGTACAATATCAAGTTCCATTGCCCAGGCCTTTAAATAAGATCTTCCAAACCACAGGCGTTTCTCGGCCAATGAAATAATATACTCAGCACTTCTGTTGTTTGTGAATTGGACCTTAGCACATGCTCTTGATCCTGGTTTCTTAGACTGCGTAACCACTAAAGCATATACAGTTCCTTGTCCCATATAATTCTCCAGAAATGTCTTAATTACGTCCGCAGGTACAAGGTAAGGGAACCCATACAACTGAACGATCTTACCCATTTCAGAGCAAATGATTTTAACTGCAGTTCCATTACATAGAAAGAAATCAACAATTGTAAATAGTACATTCAGTACAAGAGAAAACAATAGAACATGGAACTAATACAGGAACACGACGATGGAAGAGAACTGCACATTAGACCTCATTTTTGGCCAATTTAGTATCATCTCAAGTTATAGAACCACAGCTTAACCAAAGAGCTGATGCAATATCTCAATCTTTTTCTTAACTTCTTCATTTCATATCCTTGTCATAAACCCTGGCAGGCTCCGTACACTCATTTTCTTTTCTCGTATCTTCCGATCACATTATACATCAGAGAAGTGAGCATGCTCGATCAAACTCTATACCAGTGACCTCCTCCACCAACCCCGACAAAACGAAATCATAAATTATGAAAATAGGATTAGGCATCAGGTACAACCATCTAAAAACCTAGTGGCAGGTAGCAATTAAAAAACTCTGTTACTTCCAAGAACTCGGTTGCATAAAAAGCCGATAGTCAACCATGAAAATTCAAAATACCTAAATTAACCATATATCAGAAAAACAAAGATCAAGATGGTGTTGGTTTGTGAGATTAACACGTACAACAATGAAGCTTTTAGAAAAATGTTATAACTTAAATCACAGTCCTCAAATATTAGTGCCATAGCTTAAGAGGCTGCTTTCTGTGCATAATTGTCAATCTTGTCATGTAGTAAAGTGAACTACTTACCCTGCCAATATTCTAGTCCCTACTTACAACTGTCACATTATCTTCCCCCAGTTACTTTCTTGAAATCTTATTCAAACATTACCGACAAACAAAAGTAAGTTAATTCTCACTCATGTACCCGCAATAAGCTTGGCACCATAAACATAACTAGTTGCCAATGAAAGAAAACATTTCACTATTTCAGGCTTCAGCAAATGTAAAAAAAGGGTTCGTCACAAAAAAAAAAAAAAATCTTCAAAAATGGGTCATCCTATCACAAAACACTAGAAAAGATCACAACATTATGTTTGTCTCAAAGATTACAGTCCATATGTACGTGAAAACCATGATGCCAACACACAGCGAACAAATCTTTACAGTAGAAGGGCATCAAAAACTTTAATACTGCTCCAGACCACACGATTAACTAGATCCCCCCCCCCCCCCCACCCCCTCAGCAGCAAAGAAAAAAAGCTTTTAGATTTCCTCCATCTTTCTCAACAACCAACCAAAGTCCTAAAAGAAACCTGTATCACACGCAGTGGAATACCCAACAAAGAAACTGGAAAAAGAGTTCATATGACGCGGTAATCGCTACATAAAACAACATACTCTCACACGCACACACAAAAGAAGATATATGTGACATGGGAAAAGGCAAATGGAGAGAGATAGAGAGGTTCTTACCAAAAGGTTGCAGGAAGTTTGAAGATCAAACACTGATGACAGAACTCTATGCTGTACTACTGCGGATATGGGTGCATTTAGGCGGAGAAAGAGTGTGGATTTTGATCGTCAACCCCTCGTCAATGTTGGGTCTTTCCCCTTTCATTTGACACTGTTTGCGAGTGTACGGCTCCAAAGTGAGAGGATGTCGCTTTCATTTCTTTTTGCTTAATTTAAGGATTAAGGACGGAATCTAAAAGGACCGATTGACGATGATTCCTTCCTTCGCGGGGTCTTTTATATTAACTGCATTTATCATTTATGTGCATTGGCTGATGCATGTAGCTTGCCTTGTTATCTGATTATATTTGGTACTATCTCTATCTATAATGAATGAGCAAATATTATATGATCTTAGATCATTCGTCCCGATCATTTAGTACCGCTTGATAAGGAGAGCTGGTGTGATAAGAAAATAAGCTTAAGGAAGTAGGATGGTATCTTAATATATATCTAAATGGTTAGGACCATTTGTCCTAAATTATCCAATATATTCTAGCAACGAAGGAACTAGTTGGAGGACTGATGCCGAGCAAATCTTTTTGGTTAAACCTGAGAATGCAAATTAAATTAAGATTATAGGATGTGATAGTAAATTGTACTACTCTCCGAACTATAATTTTATAATAAGCATTCATGGTCATGTTTTTTTTTTCCCTTTGAACAGGATTAATATTAATACCTCCACAAACATGAAAATGAAAACAACAAAATTGGTAACTAAGGTAGCGTTTGAAATTCATTTCATTCCATTTTTAGTTTTTTCTCCAGTTTTGTAAACTGGAGAAAAAAACACGTTTGGCACACAGTTTTCGTAATTTTTTTTTCCTTTAGTTTTGAAAATCTATTTTTAAAACGGATCAAGATCCTCTACTGTACAGCAGAGGTGCTGTACTCACAAATGTCGCTAAATATTTTTTAGCGACAAAAAATTGTCACTATAAATTTTAATAACAGCAACAAAATACTTTGAATGACAATCTTTTATCGCTAAATGCTATACATCAGAAGATCTTGATCCTTTTAAAACAGGGTTGTTCTTAAAAACTCTCATTTTAGAATTTTGAATTTTCAGTTTTGATTTTTATTTTGAGACCCCCCCTTATCCCCCACCCCCACCTCCCATCGCCACTGCCCACCGCCACCCCGCCGTCCACCGCCACCCACTGGCCACCGTGGCTCACCATCCACTACCGGCCACCGCCACCAACCGGCCACCACCTCCTCCAGCCGACCACTGCCACCGCAACCATCACTGAAGAAAAAACTCAAAATAAAAATTGGATAATCAAACACTCAGAAAAAAAACTCAAAATAAAAATTGGATAATTAAACATCCATTTATTTTTGGAAAAAATAAAAATTAAAGTGGTTATGATTTTTATTTTTTGAAATTAGAAAACCAAAACTGAAAGTGATTTCAAACAGACCCTAATAGTTTGGGTGAAATAATACTTTTTTTGTTTTTGGTTAGCGTTGTTTGCGCTCCTATGCAAACAAACAATCAATTTGTAGACAATTGCTACAAGTGATTCAAATGTGTGGATTATTTTGGCCTCTTAATGAGAACTTCTTCAAAGCGTTTGAAAAGATTAGAAACTGCAAAATAAAAGTTTTAAATTGTAGAAAGGCACTATTTAAAAATAACCATAGAAACGATAAAATGTAAATTAAAAATATTTAACTTCTAATATATGAAGGCTTAGTCTTCTAAAGAAGGAAGACTTCTCTTTAAAAAGAGAAAGAAAAAGAAGGATTTGATTGACGATGATTAATGTCCTTTACAACAAGTCTTGCATCTAATATGTATACTACAAATTAAATTTAGAAAATAATTATCACATAGAAAGTAATTACCAAATTGAAAATAACATAACTACCCGTTAATAAATAACCAACTACGCTCGTCTCTTATTAATATGAACACATCTTAAGAAATTGTCTTCTAATTAACATTAGAAAATAATAACTTCCAATTTGAAACTGGAATGCGTCATCATCTCCTTTTTGCAAATTATAATTGGAATCTTATAGCATTTACCGGCAATTGCTTAAGGACAAATCATCAAGTTTTAGTGACTAAGTGTTTAAGCCAATAACCTAACAATTTGATTTTTTTTAATTTTTTTTTGTGTCGACAAATGTCACGTGTCTACTTATGCATACCCTATTGGGACGGTCAAAAGCAAGTCATCCACCCTCAACTATGAGAAGTAAAAGTTTTGAGACACTTATCCATTGAGTTGCTCCATGGGGTAGTAATCGCTTTTTATTGGATTAAATACATGATTAGGTGCCTAGGTGTTATTATACCACATCGATTGTTAATAGGAAGGCTATGTTACTAGCTTAAAAAATACATTTTCACCCGTTATCACTTTCAGAGTGGAATTTCTTCGTACAAAATATAATTAGTGCAAATTATGTGCCATTAATCATTTAAATGTGACAGAAAACCGTTCACATAATGTAGCCAAGTTACATAGTCTTTATGCTTTCTGCACAAGAACCCTTATTAGCTAGTATAAAAATGCCATTGCTCCTTTACGTTGTGACTGGCCCCATGAAAACAGAGTGTAGCTTGTCGAATTCTTTTTTTTTAAATGTTTGTCAAGAACTTCATCCCCAAGTAATGGATGGGGATTGGGTAATACAAAGTGCAAACTAGTCCTCAAGACTAGGGAAAAAGTTCACGTGGGTGGGGAACCCATATCAAAGACTTGAGAAAGCTCCCAAAACACGTATCACTATCAGTTCTCTGTACCTTTCACTGATCAAGAAAGGATGTTGCCAATGACGCGACAATTGAAATTGGAAAAAGTTCCGTTGTTATCCTAACCATACGAAGATAGTCACCATCTTTCATAAGAATTGATGATTTTAAAATATAATTAATAATATTTTCAACAGCAATTCTCAACAGGGCTTTATTAACGTCATTAATAAAAATTATTAATTAAATTTAACGACCATTAATTGTCACTATACAAAGAGTTATAACTATCAGCGTACAATCCGAATAGTAATAAAAAAATAATTTATTAAAATTATCTTAGGTGGGAGAAAAAAGTCGGAATAAAAATTCGGATAGAAGCTAATAATGTTAGGTCATGAGCCCGTTTCATCCCATCATGGTAGCGACCCCAATAGTTTGCCGCTTCCCTCTTGAAGGATTTAATAGAGCTTGTGCGGGGTGCGATATCTTATCCACAATCTGGATGGCATTGCAGCAACCCCAATCATCTGGATGGTATGTGTTGGAGTATTTTAATAAAAAAGAGATTAATAGTTAACTATATTCATTATTGACTAATAATTTTGTTTACATCACTTCATTTTGGCAGTTACGTTTCAAGTTTACTTATTTATCTTTATTAGTCAATAAGTGTAAATGATTACATATGTTTTGGAAAATTTATTTTGGACCATAATGTCTTGTTATTATAAGTTAATTGTGCCGCATTTCTATACTTTTATTGGGCTGAAATGAAGTTTAGAATTTCTCTTGAATTCTATCGATCAATGGCACATCAGTTACATTTTCCATTACACGACACATAAACAAAGGCTTGGATGGTTTCCTATCATCTTTTTCAAGAAGACGAAGAACTACATTGGCTTAGTGAGGCTACGATGGAAAATGATTCCCTTTTTGTTCTTAAGCTTCTGTCTTTGTTTGAGCCTCCCTCATCACACATCATTCCTATATATATTTATACTAGTATACACTAGTACGATCATTTTGAGGAAAGAAATATTTTCTTATATATATATATATATATATATATATATATATATATATATATATATATATATATAATGAAGAATTGGTGTCTTTGAGTTTTGATCATATACTCCAAGTAATATTTTGGGACAAAGAAACACTACAAGAAAAATTGTCTTTAACGACGGACTTTTAGTGATGGATGCCTTTCTGTTGCTAAAAGCCACTTTTAGCGACGAAATTTCCGTCGCTAAATGTTTTCAGCGACGGAAATATCCGTTCCTAAAAATAATTAGCGACGGGTTAATATTGATGGAAATTCTGTCAATAAATTTTTTTTTTCAGAATTTTAAATTTTGGCCACCTTTTTCACCATCAATCTTTCCCATTCCATCCTCATCACCATTCTCGCGATCTATCTCCATCCCCCACCTCCATCACGCCCTTCTGACCAACTGCCCCACCGCCCATCGCCCGTAATCCCGAGCGACCGGCCACCGCACTGCAGGCCTGTAACATTTTCGAAATTTTCTGAAATGTTAACACTCAATCGATCGATAACACTAAGACAATAATGTCCTTAACCTCAATAAATAATGCAACAAGCTGTCAGAGCAACTATCCGTCAATCAAACTATACTCTCAATCAACTGTCATAACTGAAATACCAAGTCTGAGTCTAAGAAAATTTAAACAATAATATTTACCCACACAGGGGTTCTAATGTTGAATACCAAAATCTAATTCCTTCGCTTTCGCTTGCTTGGCTCTAATCCCTATTCAGGTAACCTACTGCTGGTTGTCACCTGCGGAAAGGAAGTCAAAGGGGAGTGAGCTTTTGAGAGCCCAGTAAGGTCGCACAAAGATTTAAAAATAAGAAAACGATACGGACGATTTGACATTTAAGCCAATAGAAAAATTTGAAAGCGGAGAAACAGAGCGGTTCAAACAATCTTTTTATATACAACCAAACAATAATTTTAAAAGGATTTTCAGAGAAAACCACAACATTTCAATATAACCAAAGGGATGAGTATCAACTCAGTTCCCTTAAATCGATAACCATTTTTAAAACGCTTAAAATGCAATAAACATAAATAGGAAACGTTGAACATGAGTAGTACAGAAGCAAAGCCACCCCGGTATTGCTCAATACGCTTACATATGCATATGTACACTAATTAGTCCATCTAGGTACTAGTTAAACCCATCCAACAGACCATCCTTATAACGTCAATAATACAAACCATCCTTATGGCTCCCAAGTTACTAACTCATGTCAACATTGAGAAGTAATAAATAGAATTCAAAAATGATTTACGATGAGCAATCAATAAACATATCAAATGAACAATGGATTCCAAGACGAGATGAAACAGAATTCCTAACGATCGCTATAAGGCTCAATTTAGGGTTTCATGGACAATTTAAAAATATTTTTATATCAATCAACAAAAATCAACATTTGATCTAGTTTGTAAAACTGTTGCTATAAGCATTTGAAATCAGAATAACGAAATAGGGTTCGGATAGAATTCCTTACCTCAGTCCAAGCTTAGTAATGCTACCAAACATCGATCAATAATCTCTGAATGAACCTAGATAGACAATTTCTTTGTTAGAACATAATCTAAGCTAATATACTAATAACCTAATATCAGCTACCCACTACGTGTTCACTATTAATCCCGAAATCGCGCAACTCAAACGGTTCCCGCACACGACTAACCTAAATTATAATATCTCAAAATTATAATAAATTATAATAAAACACTTTTATTTCTTAAAATATTATAAAAAGTCAAAAATATGAATTTTCTAAATTTTTAATATTTTCAAATTTAAATAATTTCTTTAAATGCCATAAAAACCCATAAATAGCCATAATTATTTCTAGCGGAAAGTAAAGTCCCATAATTTTTATAATGGCTTTAAAATATGTATAAAAATTATATAAATTTAAATCAAAATTAAAAGGCATTAAAATATTTTTAAAATTTTCGTTTTGCTAAAACCAATGCGATATAGAAATCATAGCAAATAAACTCTAAAAATTATCAAATTCAAACCGAGTCTTTATTATACTATATCAACACTACTCTAGTTTTCCTCAAAACATTTTCAGGGTTTAAAGGCTCCAAAATAATTTTACAATTCTAAAATTTGCAGAAAATACTAAAAATACATACGTTATCAGAAAAATATTACATTTTTATAGTAATTCTAATATTGTCTTATGATCCTTTCTATAAAGTTTTAACATTTTGAGCCAAGTTTACAATACCTAACAGTCATGTTGTACAACTGTGCAAGCAGAGTATACTGTTCACGCAGAATACAGCTACTGTTCATTATCTTCTTCTCCTTTTCAAACCCAGAACACACAGCTACTGTTCACGCAGTTTTCCTTTTACCCCAAGCACATTACAATTTTCTCCATTAACACACTAGATCTACACCTCCATACACACACTCAAACCACTTACACACATATATCACACACATTATTTTACATTACACACAATACACTCACATTTTACACACCTATGTACAAACACACACACAACACGGACCTACCCCTTGTTGGCTCTCAGACATCCACGCTTCACGTTTCACACGTTAAAACACCCATACACACACATACACTCGCCTTATATGTAACATCCCAAAAATCTGAAGCTGGATTTATGGTGAAAATCCCAAACTAATCATCTATCGGACCTTTAGCGACAAAATGGTGAATATTAGACATCTTGATTCATAGAATTTTAGAAACCTTAAGTTATATTTAACGATAGCGTTTATAAGAGATATGGATTAACGTTTTTGGTGATGATTAACATGATCGAATTTCGGTCGATAAATTTTAGTGACGAATTCAAACTTTCTTGACGTTGATATAATTTTTACTGACAATATAATTTATTATTTAACGTCGACGTGTATTGTAGCGATGAGATAATTCTTTAGCATTAATATATATTTTTTTAGCGACAATTAAACTTCTTTTAGTATCAATGTTCTTAATTACTAGTGGCGATTGACATACGAGATAGCGCAAAAGACCCGTTAATAGTTTTTCCTAGCGTATAAACTATTGTAGATAATTATTTTTGGACCATTCCGCACAAATAAAAGGTTCGGGTAAATATTGAGCAACCAATAGAAGTGTAAAGGGGTTATTTTTGTGATTTTCCATTTAGGGTTTATTTATAAACCCATATATACTTTAGCCGTCATCTTTCCATTCTCCATCTGCTTCATGATATAAGGGGGAGAGAGAGAGAGAGAGAGGGCTTGATCGAAGAATTGTTCCGACAAAATGTTTCGGGTAGGTTTTTTTTTTCTTCGTTGCCTTATACTCTTCTCTCGAATGCTTAAGGAAAATCAAAGATTTGAAGGGGAACAAGAGAGAACCATGAGATTTTCTTTAGGGGCTGTAAATCTCAGTATATATGTATAGGTTCGTGGGTACATGTAATCTGAATGTGCGCTTAAAAGAGAAAGAAAAATGCTGGTTGCAGGGGACGAATCACTGCCATGAGGCAGTTTAAACTCTAGGTATAGATATACATATAGGTAATGGGTCTGTGAGAAATGGTGGCTGAGTATGTGAATGTAATGTGTGGGTGTTGGTGTGAGAGTGAAGTGGGTTTAGTGCATGAGTGTAATGCACTGTGTGTATTTATATTCATGGAGATTGAAATGAGAAGAAGGAGAAAAAGAGAAATGGAGAGAACCCACTGCTGCACGGTAGTGGGCATGATGGCCGTGAGTTTGTGGGTAACAAGTAAAGCATGAGGGAAGAAAAATGGATTCAAGAAACAAAAACAAAACAAAAGAGAGATGGGGACCATAGTTGTAGCTGTTAGGGAGGAGAGTGTGTGTTGCGTGATTGAATTGGTGCAGGCGAGGAAGAAAAAAATGGAAGTGGGTTTGAATGTGTCATGTGAGTGTATGGGTGTTTAATGAATATATAAATCTATGTGTGTATAGTGTATATGTGAGTGTGTGTATACATCTATATATTTGTGTGAGTATAAAGAACCAAAGAAGAGGGACAGCACTGTGCTAAGTGCGTGTGTTTCAGTGGGGCTTGGAGTGTAGCCTTGTTTGGGTGCTCAGGTATTTCAAATGGGTGAGTATATTTACAGGATGTAAAATAGGTGTTAGTGTGTGAGTTATGTAGAGAGAAGGAGCAGCTGCCATGAAGGCTGCTGGTCATGTGTGCGCGTGTGTATTGTGTGCACTAAGTGTGTATATATATGGGTGTTGGAAGGAGAGTGAGAGAAGCACCACTTTGGCTGAGTATAGGTGTGTTTTTATTACGTGTGATTGAACAGAAAGTAGAAAAAAAAAGGGGGAGACCCACTGTGAGGCAATTTTCCATTTGCAAGCCTGGAAATGACCTCTGGAAGCACAAAGTTGATGCTGCCTTCCAACATTGTACAGTAAGTTATTAATCATTAGATGCTTCATGTATAGTGCTTGGAAGTGATTTCCTAGATAAGTAAACCTCGGTGACAAGTTTGTTGTGCTGGTGCCAGTGCAGGAGAGCATCAATTTCAAAAAGATGAGTGCAGGAGAACCTACAAAGTGTTTATAAATAGTTAAAATTTCCAGAATTAGTACTATATTCTTACAATTACTATACACAAACTGATACAAATAATAGGAAGCAATAAGGAGTCTCCCTTGCGCCTCTCTAAGTGTAATTCAAATATATATATATATATATATATATATATATATATACACACAACATGTGTGTATGTGAGCGAAGGAAGATAATGAAAACCACTGCCACGAGGCGTGGGTGGGAAAACTGAGCATGTTTATGTTGAGTATGAGTGTGTTTGAATGTGTACAATGAGAAAGGAAGGTGTGCAATTGTGAAATAGTAGGTATCGGGTTAACATTAAGTGAGATGCGTGCAAAGAATAGCGTATAGTGATTTTTAATGCGTAAACTTTTAAAGTAAAATACTTTAGACTAAATTATAATCTCTAGCAAAAAATTGTAATTTTCTAAGAATGTATGTATTTTTAATATTTTCAGTAAACTTAGAATTTTAAAATTCTTTTGGAGTCTTTAAACCCATGAAAATGTTTTGGGAAAATTGGAGTAATGTTTTTATGGTATAAGAAAGACTCGGTAAAAATTTGGTAATTTTTCGACTTGATTTATAATCATTTTTCATATAGCATTGAATTTAGCAAAACGAAAAATAAAGAAATAGTTTTAGTTGCCTTTTAAATTCTTATTTTCATTCCTATAATTTTTATACATATATTAAGGCTCTTATAAAAATCATGAGTCTTTATTTTCAGCTAGAAGCAATTACGGAAATTTATTG
Source organism: Escallonia herrerae (assembly GCA_033070095.1). Classification (NCBI taxonomy): domain Eukaryota; kingdom Viridiplantae; phylum Streptophyta; class Magnoliopsida; order Escalloniales; family Escalloniaceae; genus Escallonia; species Escallonia herrerae. The sequence continues at coordinate 15,930 of JAVXUP010000739.1, forward strand.
ATTTTTAGTGTACTTAAAGAAATTATTTTTAAATACAGATGCAACTTCTAGCGAGAAGTAGGGTCATACAGCAGAGATAGAGTTGCATGAGCAGATGATAAAATCAGCTGATGAGTCTACAGATGGATCTACATATGAGCAGCCTTTAGAGGATCTAGAGGAGCATCCTAGTGATTTTTGGAATCGAGTCAGAGATAGAGAGCCAGTACCAAGAAATAAACTCGAAGGTATGGTTTTGAGGACAGGGTCTCTTCTGCACTAATCATGGGAAATAGAAATCCTACCAGTTACAACGAGGCTATCAAGGCAGAGGATAGTAACTTGCAGTTGACAATAATGGATGAGGAGATGGAATCTCTACGAAAGAATTAGACATGGGAATTAGTTAAATTTTCAAAGGGTGTGAAGGCTATTAGATGCAAGTGGGTTTACAAGAAAAGGAAGATCAGAAGTACAAGTCAAGACTGGTAGCAAAAAGGTATTCTCAAAAATAGGAAATTGATTATAATGAGATCTTTTTGCCAGTGGTGAAGCGCACTTCTATAAAATTGATATTGTCAAATATAGCAGCGCAGAATATAAAGTTGGAGCAGCTTGATATGAAGACAGCTTTCCTCCATGGTGATTTGGAAGAGAGGATCTACATGCAATAACTTGAGGAATTTATTGAACCTGGGAAGAAGGACTATGTGTGCAAGCTGAAAAAGTCCTTATATTGTTTAAAACAGTCTCATCGGCAATGGTACAAGCTATTCGCCACAATCATGGTTACTTTCGTTATGAGTATGATTGTTGTGTTTATTCTCAAGTCCTTGATGATGGTTAACTGTTGTTGTAACGACCCGGTCCACGGCCCCACCACAGGGCATTGCCTCCCTCAAAAGGGCTAGCCAAGTAGGTACTTATGAGTTCATAGGCAGGGTCTTATAAGGCCAATCGCAAACTCTCCCACAACCGATGTGGGATATTACAATCTCCCCACCTTATTCCTTAGCGTCCTCGCTAAGGCTCGATCGTACATAGCCCAGAATCTTCCTCTCTAGCCAATGTGGGATATACCCAGCTCACCCTTCGTTGCCCCAACCATCCTCTTGATGTGGGATATACCCGGGCTTGCCTTCGTTTCCCCCAACCATCGGCAACCCGACTGGATACCCCAGCCCGAGCTTTCGAGAGTCGGCTCTGATACCATCTGTAATGACCCGGTCCACGGCCCCACCACAGGGCATTGCCTCCCTCAAAAGGGCTAGCCAAGTAGGTACTTATGAGTTCATAGGCAGGGTCTTATAAGGCCAATCGCAAACTCTCCCACAACCGATGTGGGATATTACAGTTGTTGCTTACATTATATGTGGATGATATGTTGATTACTGCCAAGAGTAAGTCTCATATTCTGCACTTTAAGAAATTGTTGAGCAGGGAGTTTGATATGAAGGATCTTGGTCCTGCCAAGAAGATCCTTGGTATGGAGATTCATAGAGATCGAAAGGCAGGAAAGTTGTGGGTAACTTAGAAAAGTTATGTTAAAAAAGTAGTTGAGAGGTTTAGTATGCTAAATGCCAAACCGGTTAGTACACCATTAGGAGCTCATTTTCAGTTATCCTCACAACTATGTCCTAGTACAGAGGAAGATGTTGAGTATATGTCTCGAGTACCGTATGCAAATGCGGTTGGTTGTCTCATGTATGCCATGGTGTGTACCAAACCTGATATATCACATGCCGTTAGTATGGTCAGCATGTAACACCCTAACTTCGCGTTCTCTTTTTAGTTTATTAGAATGCATAAATTCGACTATTAATCTGATTAGTTTGGGGTATTCTAATAATATTAAAATTTATGGGTAAACTTGGAAAAGAATATATATATATATATATATATATATATATATATATATATATATATATATATATATATGTATATATATATATATATATGTATGTATATATATATATATATGTGTGTGTGTGTGTGTGTGTATATAATTCAAGGGGTTTTTAAGCAAATTCTCCTTTTCAGGGCTAATATATAAAGACTAGCTTAATTCCTAGCCATCACAGAAAAAACATTGGTTAGCCTCTTTTACGTGAAACTGGAAAGAGAAAGGGAGAGAGATGGAAGCACCTAGGGCAAGAATTTTCAAGGTAAATCCCTAGTCTCTTCTATCTAATTTTAGCTATTTGTTTGGGTGTTTTAAATATTAATCTTGGGAGGGATCTTAATGTGTAAGTGCTAGGGTTTGTGTGTGTTTCAGAGGGTGAGATGTGGGTGTGTTTGAGATGAAGGCGGTTGTAGATCAGCATAAGTGTGGGTTAGATTTTTGTTGATATCTCTTTCATTATTAGATGCATTTATGTGTTTTTATGCTTTCTGAAAACTTTATTTTGTCCCCTTCAACTTTTCAGTTTTAAGTTGTTTTAGAATCTTACGTTTTGATACTAAAAAATGACTTTAAATTCAATTCACTGTAGAAGTCCATTTTATTTTGTTTTGGCCAGCTATTTTGATTTGTCAAAGAAAATTATTTACTAATGAAATTTTTGTAAAATTAATATTTATAGAAACCCCAGAAAGTCCTCTTGAACTTTGTAGTTTTGAGTTTTCTGAGATTCATAGTGTTTCTACTCCAAAATAACCATTGAACAAAACTAGTCTGTACAGAGATGTCCTGTTTTTATCTGCCAATTCGATTTACTGTAGAAAAGTCACCACTCATTGGATTTTTGTGAACCTTATATTTTTGAAAACCTTAAAAAGTCTAATTTAACTTTGTAGTTTTGAGCTTTCGAAGATTCATCGCGTTTCAGCCTCAAAATGGTCAATCTACAAAACTAGGATTTGCCGAAAAATGTTGTTTCTAGAATTACATATCAGTCCATTGCCTAAGACTTTTTAAGCCATTTTTGAGCATATTTGGGCCAAGTACAAAACTAAAACTCCCCTTATTTTTGTGAAACCTTCGATGTGGAAATTTATGGGATTTTTCTCGGCATGAAAAAGGACTGAAATGATGTTAATTTTTAAAATAGGCTTTTGAATTATTTAACATAGTAAACAAAATTATTTTTAGCCTAGAATTTTACAATGATCTAAAATTTCTACGACGCTTGAGTGTCTAAAATTCCGTAGCATTCTGGTGTCTTTTGATATATTATCGAAACATGAGATTAGCGATATATTTAAGGAACAACTTAGGGTTCCAAACGAAAAATTTCGCGAAAGGTCTTTATGGTCCAAAAATCCCACGTAAATGTTTAAAATATTCTTTCCGGTTATATCAGGGTATGTAACGGTACGTTAGAGGTCAGGGGTAAATAGGAATTTTACAAAGTACGAGGGGCGGTTTGGTAAATTTTACTCACTTAAGATAAACTTAATACTTAGGAGTGCTCGAGCGGCAATGAATGACTTCCGTGTGGATTGTTATTTAGGTTTCGGTAGACAAGAGATAGGAATGGCTTTTGATCGAGCTCAAGAACCAGTTATTGTATGAGGTAAGTACCCTGCCATATTCATCTTTATACCCTACTTGAAAAAATATATATTGTATACATGTATGATAAATTGTGACAGTTCTTGATGAAACTCTTGGTTGACCTCATTCTAACTCTAGAATCTTTTGATGTAAGTACATATATATATATATATATATATATATATATATATATATATATATATATATATGTATGTATATATATATTATTTTTGTAACATTGGAATTTTGACTATGAAAAGGAAAACCATGGCATGTATGACAACCCTCAATCTTATTTTAGGGATATGGCATGTGTATTTACTGGGCCCCTAGCTCAACCCTTTTTATAAATGCTTTTTCAGGTGATCATCTAGATAAACCTGAGCACTATGAGGGTAAGGAAAATGAAGTCGCAAGAGATGCTCGTTAGGAAGTGTGTTTAAGCCTTTGAGAAATTGTAAAACTGCCAGTTATTTATTTAAATTGTTCGTAGCTTAATTCCAAGAGGTTGCTTTGAAATAAATACTATCCGTTTCTACGGAGGATTTTAGTAGAGATAATTTTGGAAAGAGCTGTAAGGACACCTTTAGAAATTCAAGTTATGGTATTAGTTAATGTATGATTTTAGAATTGTGTACAAGTTTTAAATAAGGCCTGGCAAAACCCTAGTTAGTTGTCTGAATGGGTCTACGGTCGATCACGTGCCTAGCACATGGGCTTACCCGTGGCTTCTGGATGTGACATAAATGGTATCAGAGCATTATGATTTTGGGATACCAGAGTTTAAGAAATGATTTCGCTGATTAGGTTATATGATCTTATAGATATTAGGTTATATGATCTTATAGACAAGTATTTAGGCAACAGAGTCAGGGGTAGAAAGGGAAAAGGATTATATTTAAGAAGAGTTTGGATTTTGATGTGCTTTCCGATAATTTTCGGTATACTATTAAGCCTTTGAGTTATAGATTAAGAAACCATGTGTTAACGGAAGTTATCTGTGATGTTTGTATTGTGATAGGGTGATGACAAACAGGAGCGAGGATAGTCTGTCATTTGAGATTAGTCAAATGCCCTCTGAAGGATCCAAAGATTCCAGCCAAGCATCCTACATTGGAAAGAAGAAAATTGGAAAGCGCCCCAGAGAGGAAGTGGTAGATTCAGGAAAGAGAATGAGCCCATCAAAAAGGGAGATTTTGAAAGAAAAAGATTAAGGTACTCGAGACTCAAGTGGAGAGTATGAAGCTTAGCTTCAGCCTCACTTGGGAGCAAAGGCAAAAAGACTACAAATATTATTTTGGAAGCAAAGTCATAGCATTGCAAAAGTGGTTGGGAGATGAAGATGAGATGACCTTCTCTCGAGCTGAAGTACAAGAATTGATCCAGGAGTGGGAAACCTACATCCAGCCCACAAATAATTAGGATGGGAAAAAAGGAAAGATCGTAGTAGTTAAATTAGGAAAAATAAGTAGTGTGTGCCACTATGTTGGACTCGTTATTTAAAACGATATCTTTAGAATCGTTTGAAATAAAATTACTCAGTTAAATTATGTCATATTTCTAATTTTGATATATCTGAGTTGTTTGTTTTAGAAATGCCAACTCAGCGAGAATTTTTGAACCACTTACACATGTTATATCAAGGAAAGAGACCAATGTAGAGTAAATTACATCGATAAATTGATATTATTATTATTATTATTATTATGATTATTATTATTATTATTATTACAGTGATAAATTGATTGTGATTGGAAGGTAAAGATTCTTACGAGAGCTCCTTTATAGGTTGAAAAGAAATGGCACAAAGAAGCAGAGCGCAAAGTGATGACGTGTTTAGGATGGTGGAGAACCTCGCTAGAGTCGTGGAGCACCAGGTGACTGCAATTGGGGGGTCATCGATTGAAAAGTTCAAAAGGATGGACCCACCATCTTTCTTTGGTACTACTGATCCCTTCAAGGCGGAGTCCTGGATATTGGATCTGGAAGACATCTTTGAGGTCCTGGGTTGTACTAAGAGACAGAAGGTCATGTTTGCAGCATTTATGCTCAAGGATGAGGCCAACCAATGGTGGAAGGCTACCAAAAGAGTGAAGGCAGATGAGGTGGCAAATATGGAGTGGGAAGGCTTCAAGAAATTGTTCCTCAAAAAATACTTTCCTCAGACCATAAAGGAACAAATGGAGATCGATTTCATACAGCTGACCCAGGGAAGCCGTTCGGTTAAGGAATATGAGGCCGAATTCACTCATTTGTCTCAATACGCTACCCACTTAGTGGATACAGAAGTCAAATGAGCAAGGAAGTTCGAGAATGGACTGAAGTTCAGTATCCGGTCTCTCATTTCGACATTAAGGCTTGGGACTTATGCTGAGGTTGTGGATAAAGCCCTGATCGCGGAAAGGGACAAAGAGGACTTGTACCGGATGAGGGACAAACAAAGGAAGAGAGCCAGAAATAACGAACCTCACGGAAATAACATGTCCGAAGATACCTCCAAGCGCCCGAAACCTCAGGAAGTAAATGGAGGAATGCAACCCCAGCGATGAAACGAACAGAGGCAGGGGTCCAGAAGTAGAGTAACACCCTAGTAGAGGAATAGACTACCAGCAAACTATCAGGAGCGTCCTGCAAATAGGACGGGAGGACAGAATAACCCACAGGCCTGCCGTAGGTGCAACCACTTCCATCCCAGCCGGCCATCCAAATGGGGAACCAAGAATTGCTCTATATGTGGTCAAGAGGGGCATCTAGCCTGGAATTTCCCCAGGGCAAGACCCTAGAACCAAGTGAAGAATGACACAATGAAGCCCAGGGGAACAACTAGAGTGTTTGCTATGACCCAATAGGATGCGCAAGCTTCGGACTCAGTGGTTACTGGTACACTCCATGTTTCTTCCATATTTGCAAAAGTATTGTTTGATTCCGACGCTACAAATTCCTTTGCATCGCATGCTTTTATTAAACGCTTGGACAAGCATCTAGAACCATTAGATTCGTTGTTTTGCATTTCTACCCCAATGGGGGACTCGGTTGTCGCGGACCAAGTGATCAAGAACTGTCACAATTAATCATACGTGTATACAAGATATAATTTTTCAAGTAGGGTATAATGAGGAATATGGCAGGGTACTTACCTCGTACAGTAACTGGTTCTTGAGCTCGATCAAAAGCAATTCCTATCTCTTGTCTACCAAAACCTAAATAACAATCCACACGGAAGTCATTCATTGCCGCTAGAGCACTCCTAAGTATTGAGTTTCTCGTAAGTGAGTAAAATTTACCAAACCGCCCCTCGTACTTAAAAAATTCCTATTTACCCCTGACCTCTAACGTATCATTACATACCCCGATATAATCGGAAAGAATATTTTAAACAGCTAGGTGGGATTTTCAAACCATAATGGCCTTTCGCAAAATTTTTGGCTCGGAACTCTAAGTTGTTCCTTAAATTTAGCGCAAATGCTCATGTTCTGATAATATATCAAACGACACTGGAATGCCACAAAATATTAGACACTCAAGCATCGTAGAAATTTTAGATTACTATAAAATTCTAGGCTCAAAATAATTTTGTTTACTATATTAAATAATTCAAAAGCCTATTTTGAAAATTAACATCATTTCAGTCCTTTTTCATGCCCAGAAAAATCCCATAAATTTCTACATCGAAGGTTTCAAAAAATAAGGGAAGTTTTAGTTTTGTACTTGGCCCAAATATGCTCAAAAATGGTTTAACAAATCTTAGGTAATGGACTGATATGTAATTCTAGAAACAGCATTTTTTGGCAAACCCTAATTTTGTAGATTGACCATTTTGACGCTGAAACACGATGAATCTTCGAAATCTTAAAACTACAAAGTTAATCTAGACTTTTTAAGATTTTCAGAAATATAAGGTTCACAAAAATCCAATAAGTAATGTCTTCTCTACAGTAAATCGAAGTGGCAGATCAAAATAGCACATCTCTGTACAGACCAATTTTGTTCAATGGTTATTTTGGAGTCGAAACACTATGAATCTCAGAAACATAAAAACTACAAAGTTCAAGAGGACTTTCTGAGGTTTCTAGAAATATAAATTTCACAAAAATTCCATGAGTAAATAATGTTCGATGACAAATCAAAATAGCTGCCCGAAACAGAAAAATCTGGACTTCTACAGTAAATTGAATTTAAAGTAATTTTTTTATATCAAAACATAAGATTCTGAAAAAAAAAAATTAAAACTGAAAATTTGAAGGGGCCAAAATAAGGTTTTCAAAAATTATAAAAACACATCAATCCGAGTAATAATGAAAGAGATATCAACAAAAATCTAACCTACACTTATGCTGATCTACAACAGCCTTCTTCTCAAACACACCCACATCTCACCCTCTGAAACACACACAATACACACAAACCCTAGCACTTACACATTAAGATCCCTCTAAAACACACCCAAGATTACAATTTAAAACACCCAAAAGCTAAAATTAGAGAGAATAGACTAGGGATTTACCTTGAAAATTCTTACCCAAGGTGCTTCCATCTCTCTCCCTTTCTCTCTCCAGTTTCACGTAAAAGAGGCTGACCAATGTTTTTCTGTGACGGCTAGGAATTAAACTAGTCTTTATATATTAACCCTGAAATGGAGAATTTGCTTAAAAACCCCTTGAATTTTAAATATATATATATATTCTTTTTCAAGTTTACCCATAAATTTTAATATTATTAGAATACCCCAAAGTAATCAGATTAATAGTCGAATTTATGCATTCTGATAAACTAAAAAGAAAACACGAAGTTGGGCCTTAGATATTGAGCTTGTGGTCTGGGTAGTTGATGGAATACGGATAGCAAGATAGAGTTTGTTGTTGTCTTGAGGAACTGTGTTTTCAAACTACTAAGTTGATTTTGGTTATAGAATTATAGAATTGGATGTTAGCAATTTGATTAAGTATTATCACATTTTAAAGGCTAATAGCACGAGTTATGCAATGGGCAGAAAGCGAGTTAAACATTGAGATGTCATTTTAGTTACTAGTTAGCCCGAACTGTCAGCGAAATGCCATTTAGAAAATATTGAGATGACACTATTTGCGGGTTTGTATAAGTGCAAACCTCAATCACCTATATGATAGTTTAGTGATGGGGTGGTGATGACAATGGAAGTTAAAACTAAAGTTCGGATCTCGTAAAACATGTCATATGTGACTGGAAATTTGCTTAGGCTTAAAGTTAAACACGTTACTATTGGGAGGATTGTGCAAGGACATAGTTTGGTGTGTTATCAGAGTAGCATAGCAGAAGCGTGATGGATTGGAGATTAATTTCGGTTGATTCATATACGTTGAATTTGATTAGAGTAATTCAGTTCACTATGTCTTGTGTGCTAGATAAGTCATAAACACTTCGAGATTGAAATTTTGTTCATAATGGGAGCCAGTGATGACTCGTGTTGGAAGGCAAGGAGTTATTTTTTTGATGATTCAAGAACATTCAATTCTGAGGACATAATTTTTTTAAGGTGGGGAGAATGTAACACCCCAACTTCGTGTTTTCTTTTTAGTTTATCAGAATGCATAAATTCGACTATTAATCCGATTAGTTTGGGGTATTCTAATAATATTAAGATTTATGGGCAAACTTAGAAAAGAAAATATATATATCTATATATATATATATATATATATTTATTTATTTAAATTTCAAGGGGTTTTTAAGCAAATTCTCCTTTTCAGGGTTAATATATAAAGACTAGCTTAATTCCTAGCCGTCACAGAAAAACATTGGTAAGCCTCTTTTATGTGAAACTGGAGAGAGAAAGGGAGAGAGATGGAAGCACCGGTAAATCCCTAGTCTCTTCACTCTAATTTTAGCTATTTGTTTGGCTGTTTTAAATTGTACTCTTAGGTTTGTTTTAGAGGGATCTTAATGTGTAAGTGCTAGAGTTTGGTGTGTTTCAGAGGGTGAGATGCGGGTGTGGTTGAGAAGAAGGCTATTGTAGATCAGCATAAGTATGGGTTAGGTTTTTGTTGATATCTCTTTCATTATTAGTCGTATTGATGTGTTTTTATACTTTCTAAAAATCTTATTTTGTCCCATTCAACTTTTCAGTTTTAAGATTTTTCAGAATCTTATGTTTTGACATCGAAAAATGACTTTAAATTCAATTCACTGTAGAAGTATAAAATTTTTTGTTTTGGCCAGCTATTTCGATTTGTCATAGAAAACTATTTACTCATGAAATTTTTGTGAAATTTATATTTCTAGAAACCTCAGAAAGTCCTCTTGAACTTTGTAGTTTTGAGTTTTCTGATATTCATAGTTTTTTTACTCCAAAATAACCATTGAACAAAACTGGTCTGTATAGAGATGTGCTGTTTTGACCTGCCACTTCGATTTACTATAGATAAGTCATTACTCATTAGATTTTTGTGAACCTTATATTTTTGAAAACCTTAAAAATTCTAATTTAACTTTTTAGTTTTGAGCTTTTGAACATTCATCGTGTTTCAGCCTCAAAATGGTCAATTTACAAAACTAAGGTTTGCCAAAAAATACTGTTTCAAGAATTACATATCAGTCCATTGCCTAAGACTTTTTAAGCCACTTTTGAGCATATTTGGGCCAAGTACAAAACTAAAACTCCCCTTATTTTGTGAAACCTTCGATGTGGAAATTTATGGGATTTTCTGGGCATGAAAAAGGACTGAAATGATGTTTACTTTTAAAATAGGATTTTGAATTATTTAACATAGTAAACAAAATTATTTTGAGCCTAGAGTTTTACAGTGATCTAAAATTTCTACGACGCTTGAGTGTCTAAAATTTCATGGCATTCCAGTGTCATTTGATATATTATCGGAACATGAGCATTAGTGCTAAATTTAAGGAACGACTTAGAGTTCCGAGCGAAAAATTTCGCGAAAGGCCATTATGGTCCAAAAATCCCACCTAGCTGTTTAAAATATTCTTTTCGGTTATATCGGGGTATGAAACGGTACGTTAGAGGTCAGGGCTAAATAGGAATTTTATAGAGTACGAGGGGCGGTTTGGTAAATTTTACTCACTTAAGAGAAACTTAATAAGTAGGAGTGCTCGAGCGGCAATGAATGACTTACGTGTGGATTGTTATTTAGGTTTCGGTAGACAACAGATAGAAACGACTTTTGATCGAGCTGAAGAACCAGTTACTGTACGAGGTAAGTACCCTGCCATATTCCTCCTTATACCCTACTTGAAAAATTATATATTGTATACATCTATGATTAATTGTAACAGTTCTTGATGAAACTCTTGGTTGACCTCATTCTAACTCGAGAATCTTTTGATGCAAGTACATACATATATATATATATATATATATATATATATATATATATATATATATATATATTATTTTTGTAACATTGGAATTTTGACTGTGAAAAGGAAAACCATGGCATGTATGACAACCCTCAATCTTATTTTAGGGATATGGCATGTGTATTTACTGGGCCCCCAGCTCACCCTTTTTTATAAATGTTTTTCAGGTGATCATCTAGATGAACCTGAGTACTATGAGGGTAATGAAAATGAAGTCACAAGAGATGCTCGTTAGGAAGTGTGTTTAAGCCCTTGAGAAATTGTAAAACTGCTAGTTATTTATTTAAATTGTTCGTAGCTTAATTCCAGGATGTTTCTTTAAAATAAATGCTATCCGTTTCTATGGAGGATTTCAGTAGAGATAATTTTGGAAAGAGCTGTAAGGACAACTTTAAAAATTCATGTTTTGGTGTTAGTTAATGTATGATTTTAGAATTGTGTACAGGTTTTAAATAAGGCTTGGCAGAACCCTAATTAATTGTCTGAATGGGTCTGCGGCCGGTCACGCACCTAACACATGGGCTTACCCGTGGGTTCGGGATGTGACACAACACGTATATGGAAAATCTAGGAAAGAAGCATTGCAATGCAGTGATGTGGATCTTCCGTTACCAAGCAGGTTTGACCAACTTTGGCATTATCTTTGATCGTGATGGGGCAAGAGATGAGGTTTCTGGCTTTGTGGATTTTGATTATGCTGGGGACTTGAATTCTAAGAGGTCCACGACTGAATATGTTTTTACATTTTGTGGAGGACCGATATGTTGGAAATCAGTGTTACAGTCTACTACAGCATTGTCAACTATGGAGGCAGAGTACATGGCATTGACAGAGGCAGCTAAGGAGGCATTATGGTTGAAGGAACTGGTAGAAGAGCTTGGCTTTAAACAACTGGTGTTTTGTTACAGTCATTGACAGTCAGAGTGCAATGGATTTGGCAAAGAATCAGGTTTTCCATGCTAGGAACAAGCATATTGATGTACGTTATCACAAGTCCGAGAATGGATTAATTCTAGACATATTGTATGAACTAGGTTCTCACTAATGACAATGCAGCTGATATGCTCACAAAGACAGCCATAACAGAGAAGTTCAAGCGTTTGACCTTGATTCATCTTCTTTCTTGTTGAGTTCAAGGTGGAGTGCATCCCAACCTTTAAGGGCATGCCAGGTGGAGTACCTAAAGAAGGTACTGAAGACATATTACAGTTTTCTTATGTAGTGGTTTGTTTATACAACCCAAGGTGGAGATTGTTGATATATGTCTTGTATTTATGTCCCACATCGGTTACTCAAAGAAGATTGTAACTTGGCCTTAAGTATATAAGTCATCTTGTCCCACATTGGCTGTATAAAGAAGATCACTACTTATCTTTAAGTATCTACAAGTTGTCTTGTATTGTGTTTAAGGTCAAGAGAGAAAAGTCATTCTTTGAGTAGGCAAACAATTGAGAGATACACGTAAGAGAGTATTGTAAATCTGACTTATGCAAAGTAGATTTGAGTTCTCTCAGATATCTTGTGTTCTCTTGTTTGGTTATCGTGTTTTATACATATTTATCTAGAGCGATTTCTTAATACTTGCCCCTTGCTATATGAAAGACTTGACATGGTTGGTGCGTGGTGCAATGTTTTTCACTTCTCGAAAAAGTTTCCTAATAGCACCTTGTGATTAATAGGTGATTTTATCCATCTTTTCTGTGAAATCTAGATACTTTGTGACTCATAGATGAGATGGTAAAAGTGCTGGATAAGGGTGTTTGGGAAGTCAACTGCAACTAGGAACAACTTTGAATGCTCTAAACAAGGTCCGCTCATTGCTTTTTTAGGTTCCCTATCGACAAAAACTGTGTGGGTGTTTGCTATGATTCCTAAACTGTCATTTACTGTGTAGTTGCTGAAATATTCCTTAACTTCCTGCATCACAGAAGTAAACATCTAAAGCCAATCAAAGCCAAAAATCCTTAAAGCAACTCATGCCAAACTTTGAGCACACACTCATCTCAAGCTCCCTATAAAAAGTAAAAAGATGGAACCAGACTCTAGCGAAGCTGATGACCCTGCCCTGAAAGAGAACCAAGCCACCCAGCCTGTAACAACCCGGTCCACGGCCCCACCACAGGGCATTGCCTCCCTCAAAAGGGCTAGCCAAGTAGGTACTTATGAGTTCATAGGCAGGGTCTTATAAGGCCAATCGCAAGCTCTCCCACAACCGATGTGGGATATTACAATCTCCCCACCTTATTCCTTAGCGTCCTCGCTAAGGCTCGATCACACATAGCCCAGAATCCTCCTCTCTAGCCAATGTGGGATATACCCAGCTCACCGTTCGTTGCCCCAACCATCCTCTTGATGTGGGATATACCCGAGCTTGCCTTCGTTTCCCCCAACCATCAGCAACCCGACTGGATACCCCAGCCTAAGCTTTCGAGAGTCGGCTTTGATACCATCTGTAACGACCCGGTCCACGGCCCCACCACAGGGCATTGCCTCCCTCAAAAGGGCTAGCCAAGTAGGTACTTATAAGTTCATAGGCAGGGTCTTATAAGGCCAATCGCAAACTCTCCCACAACCGATGTGGGATATTACACAGCCCCTACAAATTAATACCATCATGACCGATTCCGCACCACAACAGATGAAAGAGAACCAAGCCACCTAGCCAGAAACAGTGCTACACCCTTCCCCTAGAATTGACCTGACTTTCCCCAATACCAGTAAAAAACCCTTGGAAACTCAGAAACCCAAATCATATAGAGATGTCGTATCCATATCTCATGGAAGAGATATTTACTTTGATATGATTATAGAGGATTCCATCTCAGATGAGGAAGGTGAAGAAGAATCCCTAATCCTAAAACCCCAGATTAAGGAGGGGAATGACAGCCCCTTAAAACCAAATATTGTTCTGCCACCAAACCTCATTCGCAAGATAAGGAAGAAATGGGAAAGTACCCTAATCATCAAACTCTTGGGTAAAATGATTTGGTTTCGTACTATTCCAACAAGATTGAGAGCAATCTGGAATCTCCAAAGGGATTTTGAAATTATAGACCTAGATGGAGAATTCTTCCTCTTAAAATTGGATTACACTCAAGATTACAATTATGTGGTAAGGGGAGGCCTTGGATAATCATGAACCAATATCTTATGGTGAGTAAGTGGGAGCCTAACTTGAAACCGTCTGAAGCCCAGGAAACCAAGACTGTGATCTGGCTTTGCCTATCAGAGCTGCCGATTGAGTATTACAATAACAAAGTCTTATTGAAGATTGCAAAAAGGTTTGGCAAACCTCTAAAAATTGACCTCAACACAGCCAATTCGGTTCGAGGTAGATATGCTCGAATTTATGTCGAAATGAACCTTGGCCAACCTTTAATCCCAGCTTTCACAATCTGCGGAAAGGAGTACAAGGTGGAATATGAATATTTGAACAACATCTACTTTGGATTGGATGTGTGGGTCATCGCCGCGATCTCTGTTCGGAAAAAAATGTCGGTGGCAGAATATAAAGCCAGAAAGAGCCAAACAGAACCTCTGGCAAATGACGTCACACCCCACGTGGAAGAAGGACGGATGGCAGAGGACCCTTTCCAATGGTCACAACATGAAACGGCAAGCAATGATTTTGGTCTTTGGATGCTAGCAAAAAGAAGGTTCAGAAGGCAAACCAATACTAAGCCAACCAATACGGCCTAAAGCACAAACAGATCCCAAGACCTAACAAAGGAACCTGATACCAACAGTGACCCTAGCAATAGAAAAGAAAGACGCCATGTAAACATTGACCAAAAAGAATAATCCTAGCCTCTAGCTAATTCTAAGCATAGAGAAAATGAACCGAATAGCCCATAACCAAAACAAGTGCAACCCAAAGATATGGCCCATCCCACTAATGCCCAGGAAAGCTTCAGCCTAGAAGCCCAAATGGAACCAACAAGTACCCCAATTTGTGGCAAATTTTGGCCATCCGATCATTACATGGATCTAACTGATGAAGACTTAGCCTCAAACCCAAATCAGATACCATCATCACTCCCTTTTTCTCTTGTCGCACAATCTTCCGCCTCTATAGCCAATACTCCCTTAGTAATGATTACCAATCCACCTAACATGTTACCCTATCAAACTATCATGGTGGAGCAACCGTTGAATATGATGGAAAATCCCATCTCAGATCCCAAATGTTTGGATGGAACCCAAACTAGAGAACTTCCTAAACCATCTTACCCTCATCAACCAACTGAACATGACCGCCAACTGTCTCTGTCACAGCACCACCATTCGGTTTCACTATACTCTAGAAAAGGCCGGTCAGAGAGCATCAACCCCTAGGCCTGATCGGTTATCATTCTTTCTACCTCAATACTTTATGGATCTTTTGCTTTGGAATTGTAATGGTGTCGATAACAAGTTCAAAAGAGATTTTCAAGAAATGGCAAAGAGATTCAATCCTTCAACGGTGCCCATTTTGGAACCAATCGTCAAGTACGAGTAATTGGGGAACTTTTTCCTCGATTTGCAATTTATTGATTTGTATATTATTAACGCTGAAGGAAGATCTGGGGGAATTTGGCTGTTATGGAAGTCTAATCAGATTTCCATCTCTATTTTTCAAGCCAATCCTCATGCCATTCATGTTTTGGTGTCAAGACCAAATTTTGAAGACTGGAACCTTTAAGCCGTGTATGCTAGTCCTAATCCATCCAAATGTAAAGACCTATGGGAGAACCTCAGGAATTCTGTTGTGAACAATACAAGACCGTGGATGTTGGGGGAGATTTTAAAAATATATGTGATCTCAGTGAAAGGAAAGGAAGACAAGATTTACTGGAAAGTGCTCGAATTAGAAACTTCTGTGACAACATTAATCAGTTGATTTTGGATGCAGTAGTTCAAAGCTTACTTTGACCGAAAGAATTGGCAAATACTCAGAAAAGATTGGATCGAGCAATGGCTAATTCAGAGTGGTGCATCAGCTTCCCCTATAATCAGGTGCACAACTTTCCTAGAACTTCCTCTGACCACTGTCCTATTTTTGTAAGTTGTTCTGGTATTTTACATCATTCTAATAAGAATAGACCTTTCAGGTTTGAAGCAGCTAAGGCAACACACGAGGGTCTCCTCCCTATTGTCCAAGAAGCCTAGAATAGAAACAGTTATAATTTAAGTGATGATATCTCTCACTTCCAAAATAGTATCCAAATTTGGAATAGAGAGACTTTTGGCAATATATTCCAGCATAAAAAAAGATTGTGGTCTAGATTATCTGGAATTCAGGATGCCTTCTCTAATCATGCTTCTCATAACCTTCAACTGCTTGAAAAGGATCTTAGAAGTGAATATCAAATTACCCTCCTTCAAGAACAACTTCTGTAGTTTCAAAATCTAGAATCAAATCCCTGGAGTTGGGAGACATAAATACTAGATATTTTATCTTTCCACCATTATAAGAAGAAAAAAAATAATATAGAAACTCTTAAGAATGACCAAGGAGTTTGGATTACTAAATAGGAGGACCTTACTGATCATAGTATAAAATACTTTCAGTTGTTGTTTAGTCAAGAGACCAATAATAACATCGGGCTCAATGATATCTATCAAGACATCATATCCCCAAGATTGAGGATGAGGAGTCTAGAAGGTTAGGTGCCCACGGAAATTCTCAATGCTTTCCTTAAAATTCGTCCCCTTAAAGCCCATTGTCCGGATGATTTCAATGACTTATTTTTTCATAATTACTAGGAGGCGGTTAGTCATTCTTGCTATAGTTTCATCAGGGAATTCTATACTAAAGGGATCATGCCAAAAGAAAAAAAACATGGCTTAGGCCACCCTTATCCCTAAAGTTGATATTCCCCAAGAGATCTCCCAGGTTAGGCCCATCAGCCTTCTCAATGTCATGCATAAAGCCCTCTTTAAAATTCTAGCGAATAGACTTAGACCCTTTCTACCGAAGATAATTGATCTAGCCCAAAGTACTGTCGTCCCTGGCAGATCCACTATTGATAATACTATTGTCACACAAGAGATTATACATACCCTTAAAAAATGCTAAAGGTAAGAGAGGAGGGATGATTTTTAAAATAGACCTTCTAAAAGCTTACGATAAAATGAGCTAGAAATTTATTGAACAAACTCTGAGCTTTTTTAATTTTCCCTAGAATTGGATTAAAATCATTATGAGTTGTATTACAAGTGACTCCATGTCTGTGCTTTGGAACGGTAACCCTCTCCCCCCATCAATCTTGGAAGGGGCCTTAGACAAGGGGATCCCTTATCCCCTTATATTTTTGCCATGTGCATTGAAAAGTTATCCCACATAATTCATCATATAAATAAGAATAAGAATTGTCTTGGACTGAGAGCTTCTAAACTTTTATATCACATTTGTTTTATGCCAATGATTTGATTCTATTTTCTTACAAAAGTGATTCTAACTGTGATACCTTCATGCATATTTTGAATATTTTTGTTGCATTTCTAGTCAAAAGGTAAATTTGAACAAGTCTAGACTTTATATCTCCCCTAATGTCCCTCCTCATATGGCTAAGGACTTAGTATGAGATGTGGGATCCCCCTAACTTCTAACATTGGGACCTACCTGGGCATTCCCATGCTTCATAAAAGAGTCTCAAGAATCTGTATGATGATATTATCAACAAAAAAAAATGCTGGCTAGAAGACAAAATTCCTTTCTCGGCAGGGAGGGCTGCCCTTATCCAATCTGTGACTTCTACCATACATAACCAAATTATGCAAGCTCAAATCGTTCATAAGAAGGTGGCTGAGAATGTTAACAAAATAAATAGAAACTTTCTGTGGGGTGATAATGTTTCTTCCAAATGGATCCACTTAGTCAATTGGAATAGAGTCTGTCAGCCTAAAGGGAAAGATGGGATTAACGTTTGGAAAGCCCATCTTAATAGTCTGGCCCTTGTTTCCAAGATTAGCTGCAAAATCGTTGTTAATGAAGGTCTATTATGGGTTAAGGTTTTGAAGGCCAAATACTCTGATTTGCGCAATCCTAGAATTTGGCCAAAAAAGAATGTCTGGAGAAGCATTAGAGCTACTATACCTATCACGAATTTAGGTATTAAATAGCGTGTCCAATATAGTAAGACCATGTCTTTCTGGAAAGATTGGTGGGTTGGACCTGCCCCCCTTTATCCCTGCCCTGAATCTAACCCCAACATTACTATGAATGATTTTATTTCCCCTGGTGGAAGTTGGAATATGCAGGTCTTTATGAACCATCTACCTAACTCTGAGGTCCTGGACATCGCCACCATCCATCTTCATGAACCAATCTGAGAATGACTCCCTTTTTTGGGGAATGATGAAGAATGGTAAATTCTCTACTGCTAGTGCCTATAATCTTCCTCTCTTCTTAGATGATGATCAATTGACCCACGATCCTGACTTTTCATGGATCTGGAGGCTCAAGATCCCCCAAAAATTCAAAAATTTCCCCTGGATTATTTAACATGGGAGACTCCTAACTAATGAATTGAGAGCCATTAGAAATATCATCCCTCTGCCTTATGCAGTAGATGCAACCAAGAGATGGAGAATATTGATCACACTCTTAGAAAATGCCTTAAGGCTAAGATGTTGTGGACTAGATTGTTCAACTACAGGGATATAGAAAAGGATCTAAGATTGAATACCATGGACTGGATAAAAAATAAAAAAAAAACAACCTTAATATGGTGGACAGTCATCTTTTATGAATATAAAATGAAAATCTATGTTTTTGGCTTGTCTTTGGCAGAACTGGAAGGAGAGAAATAAAGAAAGCATTGACGGATTCACTTTTGAGATTTGACCAGCTTGGAGAAAAGTTTTGGAATTGGCAAATGACCTCGATCTTATAATTAGTAAGCAACCCGCCCCGCCCAGTAAAATCACGAAACTGATTAAATGGTCAACACAGATGGATGTGCAAAAGGAAGCCTGAAAGGAGGATATTGAGGACTAATACAAAATGACAAAGGACAGTGGCAAGGAGGTTTTTTTGGCTGCCTACCTACTGGTGGTAGTCTTCAAACAGAAATCCATGGAATACTTAAAGTTCTACAAATCATCAAAGACCAACAGATGCTTGAAGCCTTGGTGGAAACAGGTCCTCGATGGCTCAACAACTCATCACAGCTAGAGACAAAGAAAATATCCATCCTCTAGCTAACCTTTTAAATGATTGTCGCCTTTTGCTTGTTGCGACGAAGTCAAAAATAATACATGTTTTTAGAGAGGGCAATAAATGTGCCGATATGCTAACCAATATAGAAATTAACCAAGATGGGATGTTTGTTTACCTCGACAAACCCCCTTGGAACTACAATCACTGCTTCTTGCAGATGTTATTGGGGTGGAATAACCACGTACCTAAGTTTGTATCTTAATTTCTTTTGAATAAAAAAAACTGATATTGTGGAAGAAACAAACGAGCAACATGTTGACAAGAATATTAACCAAAGGAAAATTAACAATACGGAAGTTAAAGTACACAAGTATACTATAATATTTGTTTAATTGAAGCAGAATACAAAAGTATCACACTACAAGTTAACTACTCAGGAATATGAATGGCCAATCAACCAAATATAAGACCAAAAGCAATATACTGTATTCGCAAGTACACTCTGACATACTTGTAGTAATTTAGTTGATTATTATGAAAAAGAAATTCTTATCGTGAATTATTTTGAATGACAATCGGCCAAGGGTGTTATCGTCATAGAAGAATTCAGATTAAGCACCAACTTGCATCCACTAACTTATTTACCAAGAGAAGGCACCGGCCTACATCAATCACTAATGAAACCTCACTTAATTATATCTTCCTTACAAGGGGTTGAACTTTGACACCAACCCAAGCCATTCGTTAACAATCCCAATCAGCCAACTCCATCAGAGGCAGCTGATGGTGGCATCGGTTGAGAACACATCAATTGAATGGTTTCATATTCCTTGTCCTAGCAAGGGAACGTGACTAGTATCGAGTTGATGGGTTAAGGAAAGGTAGAGGTGGACCAAGACATCATCAAAGACTCAGGAAAAAGAAGACATCTACTAGGACGGCCCCCTTGATTCCACTGTGCCAGTTTGATGAAGTAGTTCTTGGCACTGGGAATAAGATGGGCAGAGGTAGAGCTGAAGGACTTGACTGCTAGGGATTTATGAGTACCTATTTGCATGGCTAAGGGAGAATGGAAAAAAAAAGAGCCCCATACCAACACCAAGTGGTTCGGGCTTAGTTAATTGTGTTGAGTATTGTATAATATTAATTCTATTTTCGGAACAGTGCACATAAGTATGCCCACTTAGGTAGGTGATGTAAACTTGACACAAGCAGGGGAATGACATTACCAAAAGACTGAGGACCAAGAAGAGATCTATTGAGAAGGCCCTCAAGAGTTTTGATTAAGATTGGATAAAGTAGAGCTAAAGGACTTGAATGCTAGAAATTTACGAGAACATACTTGAAAGGATAATAGAGAGTAGAAGAACAGGTTTCGCGTAGCTAACACTAACTAGTTTGCAGTTTGGATTATTTGAGTTAATATTATCTCATAATATTATTTAGAACAATAGGATAAGGATGTCCACTTAGGAAGGTGATGTACACTTGATGCAAACAGGGGTAGTAGGAGAAATGTACCTAATATTTTAGCCCTTATAAGCCCCTGAATGTCCGCTTGTCTAGACAATTTGGGGCTCCATCATTCACCTCTATATGGAAAGCCTCGTGTCTCGGCTCCTCAGCTACGTAGCATGGCATTGGAATGCCAAATGCAGGACCCAAAAGCTATAAAGTAGCTCTAACACCAATTAATGCAAATAGGCCACTAGAGAAGTCAACCTGAAGAGCTAGCCATCCAAGTGAGGGAGCCCATTCTATTAATAGCCTAACACATGTGGGATTGTGCCATTCGCCTTTTTTCGAAAGCCTTGTGTTTGGGTTGTTGGGCAAACTCACTATCAATCGTGTGCCTACGACACAACTGATAAATAGTGCGGGATCTTTTTTGCCTCTCGGGCCAAAGGATTTTGCTAAAAATACGAAAACTAATTGAAGAAAAAATACTGAATAGATCTAAAACTGATGAGCCCAATGAAACAATGAAGACAATCCTTACAGTGCAACGAACACAAGTATGACAACGTACAGAATTTTCTATCGATACAAGACAGATCATCCGAAAAATCAGAAAGAAATAAAAGAAATCGGCTAAAACATGACAGACTTTATTTTTCATTAGTCTAGTTATGTTTGTGGAACTGATGACCCCTTTCTTCGTCGTTCTTCTCTTCTTTTATACTTGCTTGTTTATAATTGTCTCCTTTTGTAACAGCTTATCCTTATCTTCATTGAGAATAACTCCTCAGACTTCATGATCAGTCGTTTCTGCTGAGATCTATACTCTACATGCAATCATTTTAACTGTTCTTTCTCCACAGTCTTCTCAGTAATGCTGACAGCTATCTATTCCAGGAACCTTTATCAACCGTTGCTACCGATCTTCTATCCCGGTCTCCATGTTATCCATTATTGCCGATTTTGTTGCACTTGTTAGCATTTTTTCCTTTTTACATGACTCATTCAAAATTTTTGCTTTTTGCGCATTTTCTCCAATTCATTTGTATTTTCCATTTCACTATCGGTAACTTGCATTTCATTATGAACTGTAACAGACGTGCCTATTTTCACTTACCACTCAAGGCATATTTCATGGTCTTCAGCATGCCACGTGTCTATGCATTTATTAACCGTCATAAAATGTTTATGCCGCCAACACTGAGCCCCTTAACTCATATGAGGTGTACAGTCGTGCGAGTTAATTACTGTTCTAACTCAACTACTAGCATTTTAGCTTTTAACCGTTTCAATGTGGTTGAGTCCAAATTAAACTTTGTTGCTCACTCGTTTTTAAGCCATTTTGTCAGCATAACCTCATATTTTACCTGATCTCAGTAAACCCTAAAGCCCCTGTTTATTCTTTCTCTGTAAGCTTCAAGAATTATTGTGAAAAGAGAGTTATCCCAAGAGGAGATAAAGGTGATGGGGTCGACTGTCCCCCTAACCCTCGATGGGACGTTAGTGCCCTTATGGCCTATGTTGATCCCATCGATACTCGTGTTCTGATTCCATACAATAAATGCCCAAAACCTATCAGCCCTCATATTTTGGGTCCTTCTTATAGGGTTAGACCTCGACCTTTAAAAGGGTATCCAATTGATGATTCAGAGAAGCTGTTAGCTCGCCCTATTAGAATTAGAAAGGCTGACATGAATCTGGCTTGCTGATTAGGTCTTGACAACCCTTATTCATGCCGATTTGGGATTGTGGGTTGACCTTTTGTCGAGTTCTTTCGCCAATCAATGGAGGCAACAAGGTATTTATGAATTAATTCATATGTCAAAAGATCCTCCTAAGGTAGATCGATGGCTTCTATCCTCCTCCTTTTGTTTTTGGTCTATTACTACTAATGCTTTTATGTTAAGGACTAAGATGATGGCCCCTACCATTCTTGATGTATGTGCCTTAACAGGCCTTTTGCCGATTGGTAATCATGCAAATGCTTTGACAAACCATAATCCTACTAGTTTATCCTTTGATCATTCTTCCTCAAAGAATTTCAAAACCTTTGAGAGGTATTTCATCAAATCGCGATTCCAAACATGCTGATACTTTGCCCGATTTGAAAGAGATAGCTATTTTTCTTCGGATGTGGCATCTTGTCATGTATTTTGTGTATCGAGACTTTCTCTGACCAGAATGTATGAATTTGACTATTACCTTAGCTCACGGTAGGGAATATATGCTTGCGCCCTTGTTGTTGGGTAGTTTGTATAGGGCGATGTCTATCATGGTAGGTAAGAAAGTACATTGGAGCATCGGCGGTCCCTTTGGTTGGTCTAATTGTGGTTACATGCCTATTTTCCAGAGTTTGCTCCTTTTAATCTGGTTCAGCCTGATACTTCCTTCCTAACTTATGGACATCGCATTTCTCTGGGCGAAATAAAGCTTCATTCCTTTATATCTTATTTTTGTTTCTTCTTTGATTTCACCCATCTCAAGCGTTCATATCTATTCCTCTCTAGAGAATTTGGACCCACTTAGTTTAGAACTCTTCCTACCCATATAGATGAAGGGATGTCCATAGAGTCTCAAGATTTTGTCTATGGGGTATGGGCGAGCTATCTTTGTGGAGGCTTTCTTCACGTGGACGGTCAGAACACGAGCTCGCCATCGGGAGTTTATAGTTATGAATGATACACCCTCTCCCAGTTTGGCCAATAATTTGGATTTCCTTCAAGGAATTACAGTCCCTTTCTTTATCGATAATGGTTTTTTGGAGGCCAAAGAAAGAATGAAGAAAATAACTCAAAACCATATTAGGGCTGTAGACTGATCGATGGATAGCTTTACTATGTCCAATTTGTCGTTCCTACTACTGGATCAGTTTTTCCTTTTGACTCGTGGTATCAAGATTATGTTTCCAAATTGTATGATGGCATCAAGTATGTTCACTACATGGTTCGTCTTGCTCCAAACACCCCACATTGACCAGGTACTTTACTTCGACTTTTAATACCATTTTTTATTTCTGATATCAATTTGCTTGTTGTACTTTGGTTCTATTGATATAGGAAGAAGCAGTAATCCTACCATTCCACAAAAGAGAAGTAAATCTCCATCTGAAGAAACTCCTGATAAGCGCGGGGTAAGAAAAGGAAAGAACCTGTTATTGAGTTTTCACCCGCGGAGTCTGACACCATCGGGGTGACAGATGATTCTTCCAAAGATTTATCGGAAACAAAGACTAAATAAATAGAAGAAGACGATAAAGATGATGATGTACCCCTCATTTAAAGGAGAAAGGAAATCCGAGAGGTTAAAAACCGAATAGAGTAAATCTCTATTGATCCTGCCTTGAATCCTCAATTAACCGAGCCGATATCGGTCATTCCTTTGAACATCATTCTTCCTGTCCCAACTACTTCAGCTCTTATCAGTGTTCCAGCATCCTCGAGTGTTCCAAACCCAAGTAAGAACTTTTTAGTCCTTCTGTATTTTGCCAATGACAATCATTCAAAAGGCTTTGATCATTAATTTGCTTTATCCTGATGAAAGTGCTAGACTAGCCAAAAGGTTAGCTATTGAGGCAAGAGCCTCTGCCAGTCTGAGTGGAGTACCCAAAAAAATTGAGACTTTTATTGTGCCGGCTGATCAGCATGAGGACCCTCTAACTACTCAGGTTGCCATAGTTACGACTAAGCCCAAAGCTATTCACAAGAAAAATATAGCACGAAATACTCGCTTTAGTGCAAAGACAATGTTGCTAAAGGTAAATATCTTCTTTTATTGATTTTTGTATCCATTGCCCTATTCTATTTCTTACCCCTTATTAGGATATTGGTGGTATCACCATCGGTTTAACTTTGGAAAGTACAGGTAAGAAGGGCACCCTTTCAAGTGACAATGTTTCTTCTGGTAAACCTGTTGATGAACCAACTAATACAAAAACTACCAGTGGCAAGGGTCCTTCAGTTGTTGCCACTCACCAATCAGTGTCTTCACCTAAATAGGTTTGTGGATTTTAAACGCTTTTGTTTTCAGTTATTATCAACTATTCACACCTTGTTTCTGTTTTTATAGCAAAATAGGGAGTCATGGCACATTCAAGGTGAAGAAGGTTCTAGTGAGGGTTCTAGTGATCATCATTCCAATCAGTCGGGAAACATTTTATTACATGTTTCTCCCATTTCTGAAACTCGCCTCCCAACTGAAATTCTTTCTCATGTTATGACAAGTCCGATTAGAGACTCAACACCTACTCTTGCATCAATTGTTCAAATAATTGCTACTCCTCCAATGGCTGAGCCATTGCCTGTTCAACCATTCAAGTTCCTCATTGATTGCTCAAACAATAGAAAAAGCTACATGAACTCTAATTGCCAAACTTGCAAGCCCCTCCATGCTCGTTTCGGAGGATATCAATCAGAAGTTTCAACAACTTCAGATGGCTATCAGTGCTTTTTCTTGGCCCTTGATGGCGACATAGACTTCAGCCTCAAACGTAGATGTGACTGCAGTTCTTGATGTTTTCAAGGCTTTATCGAAGATGAATGACTTAATTGACACCCTGACCGATAACACATCTGCACTAAACAATGTTCAGGAGGAATTGATTGCCACTCTGAAGCTACAGGTTTTTCTTATATCCTTCTCTTGGAAACAAGATATGGGTATCAAGTCAAGTTTCCAAGTAGTGGATAAGGATATTGATGCTCTAAATATGAAGATTCAAGATAGAAAAGCATCAAGCCAGCCTGTAAATCTCTAAGGATATCGAAGAAATCACAACCGAGAAGAAATAGTTAGATAAGAGTTGTTGCTCTTGAAGAAAAGGAACAAGGTTTGGTCAAACATCAAAGCGCGATACACCAGGAGCCAGTCGATTTAGCTAAAGCCACGGAAGAGCCCTTGAGCGAGCGAGGTCCTGTTCCCAACTTGCTTTCGCAGATGAATTATCTTTAAGGTGGAAATACAGTGGAAGGACATACAAATTGCTTTTGGTGTTTTATCTTTTTTGTTTTGTAGATAATCTCTCCTTTAATCTAATTATCTCCTTTAAACTGCCATTTTTAGTATCATAGCAGTTCTATTTTATTTCGCGCTATGTAGCCTTCATCAAGCTAATGTAGGCTGTTTTTGTCAATTGGCTCGATTCCTTCCCACATAAAAGGAATATATTTCTTCAGGTATCGGCCGTTGATAGGCTTGGCATGTAATTGCCCTACCAAAGACTTTAACCAATATGCTCTCCCCCCCCCCCCATCCAAAAAAAAAACCCTTGTGTACCTGAAAAGGTCCTTCCCAATTTAGGACCATTTTCCAAATTTTGGGTCTTTTGACCCTATTGGAAGAATGGTTTTCCAGACCAACTCTTTCTCTTGAAATAATTTTGGCAAAACTCTTCTCTTACTTTTTAATTTCTGAGCGTGTAAATTATCTATAGCATCCAATTGATGTCATCCAAATCTTCTAACCTGATTGCCATGGCCCCGTTGTATTCCGCCAGGGGAATATTATTTTTCGTGGCTACTTGGAAAGATCTTACCGTTATCTCCATGGGTAATACAAGATCATGCCCAAACATTAAATCATATGGAGTTACTCCTATGCTAGTCTTTGAAGAAGTTCAAAATGCCCAAAGAACTTCAGACAATAATTGGTGCCAATCGTTAGATGTGTCTTCAATGGCTCTTTCCATGATGTGCTTGATTGACTTGTTTGTTGCTTTGTGTAGGTAGTTCTCTTGTGCATAATATGGAGTAGATTTTATTATTTCAAATTTATATTCTTTAGCAAACTCATGCATTTAACCCCTAGTGAAGACGGTGCCTCTATCAACGGTAATCGTTTAAGGTAACCCAAACGCATGGATTATATTCTCTTTCATGAGTGTAATGATGCTTTCTTGAGTAGCTATTTTCATCGGTTTGGCTTATGTCTACTTTGTGAAATAATCAATTATTATGAATATGAATACATGTCTCTTAGATGTAAAAGAGGGAATCAAGTGGCTGATCAAATGTAAAACTCATTCGGTTGGTGAGGTACGTCGAATGGATTTCCAATATAGTTACCGTGTTAAAGAAAAATAGCAAGTTAAAAGTATGCATTGATTTTAGAAATTTAAACTCTGCTACTCTTAAAGAGAAATCTGCCATCCTTGTTATCGATTTACTAGTTGATTCAGCATCTAAGCATGCAATCATGTCATTTATGCACAGAAATACTAGGTATAACCAGATCTTCATTAGGGATGAAGATGTTTGTAAAAAAGCATTTAGATGCCCTGGGATAATCAAGACATTTGAATGGGTAGTAATGCCCTTTGGCCTAAAGAATGCTATGGCCATGTATCAAAGGACAATGAATTTAATCTTTTATGATATGATTGGTAAGTTTCTAGAAGTATATATCGATAATATGGTTTTTAAGTCATATAATTTTCACAAACATATACAGCATCTAGAAAATGCCTTCATAAGAATAAGAAAACATGGTTTAAAAATGAACCCTTTGAAATGTACTTTTGGAGTTTTTGCAGGGAACTTTTAGGATTTTTGGTTCATCAAAAGGAAATTGAAATCAATAAAAATAAGGCAAAGGCCATTATAAATGCTAAACCTCCTTCAAAAGAACTTCAGCGTTTTCTAGGCTAGGTCAATTTCTTACGTCGTATCATTGCTAACCTAGCAGGGAAAACAAAAGCCTTCTCGACACTTTAGGATTAAAAAAAGGATACCGAATATTGCTGGGGAACAGAACATTAACAAGCTTTCCAGGTGATAAAGTAGTATTTGGTCAAAACTCTAGTCTTAATGCCACCGAGAATTGGAAAGCTACTGAAATTGTATATATCTGCAGTAGAATCTTCCCTTGAAAGTTTGATGGCTCAAGAAAACAACCAAGGTTTCGATTTGGCAGTTTACTATTAGTTGTGGCTTGAATGTAATTGAACAAAAGTATTCTACATTAGAAATTTATGTTTTGACTTTGTATTCTACTATAATTAAGCTTTGACATTACATGTTGTCTTTTGATGTGTTAGTGGTAGCACAAACTGATTTGATAAAGTATATGCTATCAAAACCGGTCTTACGAGGGAAAATGGGAAAATGGATTTTAGTTCTAAAATAGTATAGCCTAACTTGTATTCCTCAAAAAGCCGTGAAAGGACAAGTATTGGCCAATTTCTTGCCAAATTGTTCGAGTGATGAAATCGAGAAGGGAATAGTTTACATGGGCACCGTCCCTTGGAAGATGATGTTCGATGGATCAAAAACCAGTCAAAGAGCTGGAGGAAGGGGAGTGTTGACTTCACCTATAGGAAATGTTCATCAATTTGCATTCCAAATTGATTATTGGCATGGAAATACTGTTAGATATGCATATAGCAACAGTGCAAATATTCAGAGATTCCCAGTTGGTCGTGAAACAATTGACCGGGGAATTTAAGTGTAATGCTCCTGGGTTGGAAATGTATTTCAGTATCGCTTCATTTTTATTATCAAAGTTTGATGATGTGACTATAATTCACGTCCTAAGACTAGAAAACGGGAATGCCAATGTCATGGCTTAATTGGCTTCAGGATTAAGAGTCTCGGATGGGGTTAGTGAACAATGGGTGAAAGTGTCAAAGCATTTGCCACTAATTAGTGATAGATATAAACAGGTAGAAATGATTAATCCGATCGATTTAGCCCAAGATAATTGACAAATGCCCAAAATTCAATTTCTACAGATCCTTAGTCAAGAGTAGAAGCAAAAATAAAATTGCAAGAAGTTAGATATTTTATTCTAAATGGTGATTTGTTCAAACAAACGCTAGAAGGGTTTGCATTAAGGTGTTTAGGGCAACAAGAGGTCATGCAATGATGGCCAAGGTTCTTGGGGGTACTTGTGGTGCTCGTGAAGCAAGTATAAAATAAGATGCTTGATTAGACGGCGTTGTCATATTTGGCCAACCATAATGGAGGACTGCATTAAATATGCAAAAGGTGCCAAGCTTGCTAGAAACATGGCCCAATTCATCGCGCACATTGCATAAATCTGCAAACGATAGTAAAACCATGGCCTTTTCGTTGATGTGCTATGAATTTGATAGGTCAAATACATCTCCATCCGTCCAAAATAACATGGTTTTATTATCATGGCAACCGAGTACTTTACAAAGTAGATTGAGGCCAAGCCGATGAAGATGGTCATCCAAGATATGTCATCACGTTCATCAAAGAGAACATAATCCATCGATTTGGGTTATCTTAGACGATTACGGCCGATAGAGGTATCGTTTTCACTAGGGGGAGGCAAATACTTGAATTTGCTAGAAAAGATAAACTCTACTCCATATTATGCACAAGCAATGGTCAAGCTAAAGCTATAAACAAATTAATAAAACATATTATGGAGAGGGCAATCCAAGATACCCCTAATGATTGGCACAGATTGCTATCAGAGGTTTTGTGGGCATTTAGAACTTCTCAAAAGTCTAGCATAGGAGTAACCCCATATGCTTTGAAATTAAGACACGACCTCGTGCTATCGATGAAAATAGCGATCAGATCATTTCGAGTGGCCATACAGAATAATCTCCATGTGGCAGAATGTAATGAGGCTATGGTGATTGAATTGGAATATCTAGACGACCATCGATTGGACGCTTCAGATAGATTGCACGCTCAAAAGTTGAAAATAAATAGGTCCTATAACAGTCTACCAAAACTTATTTGAAGAAAAGGATTTGGTTTGAAAAATCATTCTTCCAATAGGATCTAATATCCAAATTTGGAAAATGGTCTCCAAATTGGGAAAGACCTTTTCAAGTTCATAAAGTCTTAAAAGGAGAGGCATATTGGTTGAAGTCTTCAGAGGGATGATTTCATGCCAAACCCATTAAGGGCCGATACCTAAAAAAAATATTTTCCTTCTATGCGGGGTGGTATCGAACCAATCGATAAAGACAGTTTTCATTAAGCTGATAAAAGGTCATAGATCGGCAAAGGCAATTTGTATATCTTTCCATTGTGCTCCAGCCTTGGACATGATTTGATCGGCAAAGGCAAGCTGAGAGTGAGCCTTTGCTCGTTTCCTTAATGGTTCTTCCTGCACCTTAGCCAGATCAATTGCTTCCTGATAGATTGTGCTCTGTTGGTGGAGTAAACTTTGCTCTTCTTGCTTCAGAGCAGCCATTCTAATCTCCAGTTCTTTCATTTCAGTCACAACTTGTTCAATTTATGTAGAAATCTATAGGCTGACTTGATGCTTATCTTGGATCTTCATGTTCAAAGCATTAATATCTTTACCCATTACTTGGGTAGTCGACTTTATGCTCATACCTTGTTTTCAAGAGGAAGATACAAACAAAATTTGTAACTTCAAAGTGGTGATCAACTCTACTTGAGCATTGTTTAACACAGACGCATTGTTAGCCAGGGTATCAATCAGGTCATTTAGCTTTGATATCGCATCTTCATTGGCCAGTACATCCAAAAGTTTATGGTTGAGTAAACTCTTGAAGATGGTCAAAACTGTGAAGCATCAACATTCGAAGTAGAAGTTGATGTCCTGGTAGAGGGCCAAGAATAGGTGCTAATAGCTGCTAATTTTTTATTAATATCTTCAGCAGTAGGTGCAGAGGTGGTTGGCTCATTCGCAATCGAGTTGTCTTTTGCCTTGCCTGTTGTCTGGGTGATTACTGGAGAACTTGGAGTGATTGGAATAAACGGCGGCTTAGACAGTTCATTCACGACAGAGATAGTGGCTATTTGAACAGTTGATGGAGAGAACGGTGCCGGACTCCTAATTGGACTCACCACTAAAGGCCGAACAGTTTTAGTCAATGTGAAGGTGATTGATGGGGGGCATTCTCTGATTAATTGGGGAGTGATCACTAGAGTCTTCCTCACCTTGGATATCCCAAGATTTTTATTTCTCCTATAGAAGTCAAGGTATGAGCCATTGATAATGGCACAAATAGAAAAGATTGAATATCAACGTACCTGCTGAGATGGAGGTGGGAATTGACGAACGGAGATAATTGAGGGATCCTCATCGCTAATGAGTTCTTTATTGGTTGGTGTATCAGAAGAAACATTATCACTTAAAGAGGTTTTCTCTTTGCTCGTACTTTCCTGAATCAAATCGATGGTGATACAACCCAATCCTGAGAAGGGGTAGAAGGAATGACAGAGCAGTTGATACATAAACTCATAAAAAGAAGAGATATACCTTCAATGTCCGAGTCCTTGCACTAAAGTGGGTTTTCTGAGCTATACTTTTTTTCAAGTGGCTTTGGGTTTATTGTCACCAAACGTTCATGCCGATCAACTAGGGTAGCAATGGTCTCTTCAATCTCTTCAGGTATCCTGCTCGGATGGATATAAGTCCTTACTTTAGTGACGGACTTCTTAACCGATATGGCACTTTCATTAGCTCAAAAGACCAATTCAACAGTCAAAACTTTCTCAAGTAGCTATCATCAATAAAATAATATAATCAGCAAATGAGTTCTTACTTGACTTAGGGGCACTTGAAAAGGATGGCAGCTAGACAGTAGCTGAAGAGGCATGCGTGGGAGGAATAATATTCAAAGGAACAGCCGGTATCGGCTTGGTCAACTGTGGATCTAAAAAAGATTCATCAATGGCATGTTTTGTTTTCTTCTTATTCTCTCGGAGTTGTTGCCTCTTCTAAATAAGAGGCATATCATGCATCTGCTTTAGCAGTGTCTTCAGTTTCTTCTTCTATTGAAGATTCTTCGGATGAATCATCTGTAGTTTCATCGAGCTCAGGCTCTACTCAATGTAATGCCCTGAACCTAAGGCTGGCCGGTCATTTATTACTCTAGCGGCAATTACTACAACAAATATTTTTTTTGGGCCTGTAGCGACCATTGTTACAAGAGTTATTGTTTCGGACTCTTTAGTAACAATTATTGTGAAAAATATTAGTCATGACCTTGAACAATGATTTATAATAACCAGGTTGTAAATAATAAAGCTGGGTGCAGTGGCAATTAATGATAGTGCGAGAGATGGCATGAAAGTCTATAATTAGCTTACGGGTTATTGTGTATTTATTTATATATGTGTTTTAAGCAGATTTTGTTAGGACCCTTTTCTATACACATATATAAAAGAGGCTAACTCAATCCACATTGGTTTTAGCACTTAGCCCACGGTTTAACATCAAATTACACACGTGCCACTGTGTTAATTGTTTCGCGAAAAGTCACTATATTTACCGTCTCTTCCCCATCACTTAAACCGGCAACAACACCACCACCGCCATATAGAGCCAACACCCTCTTTCCACTGATGACTAACGCTGCCTACCTACTAGTATATAAGGAAGTCAGAAGTAGTGAGAGATTTGGAGAGAAATATCAGGGCAAATAAGTTAAAAAAAAAAGAAGTGAAAGGAAAGGAAATTGAAAAGAATAGAAGGAAGCATGTGCTCTAATTCATCTTGCCAGATGATTACCCACTTTATGATTTTAGACTTTTTAATGTGGCTATAATATAAAGTGAGTTTTTATATGCATGTTATGGTCCGCCTAGTTGAATCATTGGTTACTTACTGAGCACGTGGAAGCTTATCCCTTACTTATCATTTCAGGTTGAAAGTAAGGTGATGGTGAGGAGCATAGGAAGAGACAATTTGGTGCGGAGCTTCAGAGACTGCATTGAATGAGCTGTTAAATATGTAGATTGTTGGTTTAGCTTTAGTTGTTGATAATCGGAGTTATGAAGAGTTTTAGTATAAGTGAAGTATTCAAATACAAATATGAAAATGTAATTAGAGTTTTGTAGAAGTTTTAATTTTCGTTGCAGCATATATTGGTTTTAGGAAGTAAGGCCTAGCAGAGCCCTAAGTTGGAGTCTATGGGTCTGCGGCAGGTCACTTGCCTAGCTCGCGGACCTACCCGTGGGTTCGGGTCGTAACACTCAACAACTGGTTCTTTTCTCTTCTTAGTCCACACTTTTTGAGATGGTTCTTGAGAAGGAGATTTGTTCCTTTTGCTTGCGTATTGAAGTTGTTGCTTCCTTCTTAATTGATGAAGCCGAAACATGGTGAGGAAATGATAATGATGGCGTAAACTGATGTCAAAAATCAAAGTACAATACCTGGTTGATTTGGACTATCTGGAGAAAGATGAACCATATAATCGACGTACTTAATGCCATCGTACAATTTTGAAACATTGTCCTCGTACCATGCATCAAAGGTACAGACCAACTCAGCAGCGCAAATCACAAAGTTCGACATGACAAACTGTCCATCGATCGATTAACGTCCTGATCTATAGCCCGAATATGGCTTGATGTTACTTTTTGGAGTCTTTCTTTTGCCTCTAAGAGACCATTAACCATTATCGATAAAGAAAGGGGCTGAAATTCCTTGAAATAATCCAAATTGCTGCCCAATTGAGACAGTGTATACTACTCATAGCTACACATTCCCGAGAGTGAGCTGCTAATTTGGCCTCTTGCATGAAGAAAATGCCCACAAAGGAAATTGGCCAACACTCTACTTGTAAAATCTTGTGCTTCTATAGACATCCCTTTGCCTATGTCAGTTGGGAGATTCCTAAACCAGTCAGGGCCAAATTCTTGAGAGAGAAATGAATGTGAGTGTTTAATATGGGTGAAGTTGAAGAAGAAACAAAAGCAAGATATAAAAGAATGAAATTCGATTTCACCCAAATATAGCCAATGGCCATAGGTAAGAAAAGGAGTACTAGGGTGCAAAGGAATGGATTTTGAGAATTCTAAAAGATAGGCCTGCAGCCACAATTGGACTAACCAAAAAGGACCACCAATACTCTAATGAATCTTCTTGTGCACCATCCTAAACATAGCTCTGTACATGATACCTAGCAAAAGGGGTGCAAGTGCATACTCCCTACCATGAGCT
This sequence comes from Escallonia herrerae, assembly GCA_033070095.1. NCBI lineage: Eukaryota > Viridiplantae > Streptophyta > Magnoliopsida > Escalloniales > Escalloniaceae > Escallonia > Escallonia herrerae. Next base: position 49,256 of record JAVXUP010000739.1, read on the forward strand.
AAACTAATGAGCTAAACTGATGGCCAAATTCATATACTCCATGGTCAACGACAAGACTTAACACACAAAAGACATGAGGAGATAGCCACATACCTAGAAAGATGGCTAACTCCTTCAAATCAGGTGAATTATTAGCATATTTGGAATGCAAACTTTTAAAACATCGTTCGAATTTTTCAGAATACTTCGAGGTAGGGAGGTCAAAAGACAAACTAGCAGGATTATGATTGGTTAACGCGTTGGCGTGATTACCAATTAGAAAAAGCCCTATTAGGGCACACACATTGAATATTGTAGGAACCATCATTTTGGTCCTCAGCATAAAAGCATTAGTAGTGGGGGAGCAAAAATAAAAAGATAAGCTCAAAAGCCATCGATCTACCTTAGGAGGGGTCTTAGACATATGAATTAACTCGTAGATACCTTGTCACCTCCATTGATCGGAAAAGAAGCTGCCAAACGGTTAACCCACAAACCCAATCAACATGAATTAGGGTTGGCCAAGATCTAATCAGTAACCCAGATTCACGCTAACCCTTCCAATTCAGGTAAGGTGAATTTAGCAGCAGCTTTTCTGACTCATCAATTAGGTATCCCTTTAGAGGTTGAGGTTCAGTTCTGCAAGAGGGACCTAGAATATGAGGGCTGATGGTTTTTGGGCATTTCTTGGATGGAATTAGCACTCGTGTATTGATTGGTTGAATGTGAGCCCTAAGAGCGTCGATGCCCCATCAAGGGTCAACCGGATAGGTAACTCCATCACCTTCTTCACCTTTCAGGATGATTTTCTTCTTTCCCATGATTCTTGGAAGATTACAGCAAGAGAACAGATAATGACTTCAAGTTGTAGAAGAAACAAGAGTTAAGTCTCGTTAACAAAATACTGCTTCGAACAAAATAAGCTGAAGAGTTAAACTTAAACTCAACTTGATTAAAACGGTTGAGTAATAGATGAAACTTCTAGAAGTTGAGTCAGATCAGGAATTAACTCGCACGACTTCACACATCGAATGAGTCAAGGGGGCAGTGTTGATTACATAAATATTTTTTACCTTGGCCAATAAAGCACAAACACGTGGCATGCTGAGAGCCATGGAAAGTTCTTTGAGAAAATGTGGAGGTGGGTATAACTATTACGGTTATTAATATACCACCAGTTTTCAGTAATGGTGTAATAGAAACGACCAGTTTGATAAGAACTGTGCAGGGAAAGGAGATTTGAATAAGAAGACAACAATCAACAAGGACAAGATAATTTGCAGTGTTGATCGATAGGAGTACACAAAGCAAAGCAGTTGTTAACAAAGGGATGACGATGGACATTAGCAGGTGATAAACAATTTTGATAAACACACAGGGGCGGACAGTTGTCAACACAAGCAAAACGACCGATGAAAGTGGTTAGCAAACAAACTGCATGAGAAAATACAGCTATCAACAGGGGAATAACGGCCGATGGTAATGGTTGATAAACCACTCTTGGTAAAGATGGGGACAGATGGTTACAAATATGAAGAAAGCTTGCTGGCAAGCAAGCTTAAATGAAAGAGAAGGACAATGGAGTAAAAGATTGTCAAATTCACAAACAAAACTAGACTTAGGAAAATTAATTCTGTAATGTACTTGTCCTTTTCTTTCATTTTCGTCAAGTTTCTCAGATGATCTTTCTTGTATCGATAGAGAATCTTGTATGCTGCCGTACTTGTGTTCGTTACATTGTAAGAATAATCTTTTGTTTCAGTGGACGCATCATTTGTAGATTTGTTTAACATCTTGTCTTTAGAAAGTTTCCATTTTTAGTGAAGCCCTAAAGGCAAAAAGATCCCACACTTATTATCGATTGTACAGTTGGTGTACAAATCAATAGTGAGTTTGTCCAATAGCGCAAACAACTATTTTGTGGTACCTAAAAGGCCTTTTCAGTGATACCCTTGCTACTTGGTTTCCCAAAATTAGAAAAATTGTAGCAGATGTCACTTTGCCCCAATCTATTCTTGGCAACACTTTCTTGACAAAGAAAGTGCCCCACAACCAGCCAAATACGGAGTTAACTTCCACCACCCCCACCTCTGACCAAGACCCATATCTTTCACTTATGCGGGTGGGCACACTTATACACAGGCACAAATTTGTTAATGCAAATCAAGAAAGTAAATACAATACCCTATTTAGAAATCCCATAGACAAATCATACGGGAATTCATGTTAGTTACCCTATATCCTATTGTTTATAATGAAGTTGCAGCTAGTGCTGGAGTTCAGAGTACTATTTCTTGTATTATTGATCTACGTTTGCAAGGTAATTGAGCCGTACAACTAAACGTATAAATTGTTAGGTTTACAATTCTATACAATAAACGCCAGATGATAAAAGACAGGATTTTTAGTTTTCAGGGGTGCTAATGGCAAAGGTAAGATAGATGTTCAGTAATAGTTGTCAAGGTAGGTCTACAACATGCAAGGGACAAAAGATGTAATAGAGCGAGACATATCAATTTTAGGTTGTAATGTTAAAAGCACAATCCAAAGACTGAGAAATGTCCACATATTATGCTTAAAATATAAGTTCATGGATGGACCAATTCAACATACAATTATGTGAGATATAACTCAATTTTAACTTCATGGTATAATCCATGGGTTGTACTTGATGTGGCGGAATTAGATCACTATCCCTATAAAACAAAATAAATGTCTCCTTCCAAATCACTTCCTGAACATTCATTTGGATGAGGTCTGTTCTCAGAATAAGCAAGTGTTAGCAACAATATATGTAGGAAACAAATAATCGAAGAAAATGCCATATATAAGAAAAACACATCTAGTCTAAATCGTTTAAAAGAAGGCATACTTGACCATTGTCAACAATTTAAGCGTGAAGCTAGAAGTAGCTGCTAAAGCCAAAACGCAATTATTTTAACCAAAGGAAATGAATTTCAAAGACTTAACTGCAAAAATGATGCATGTGACGTCGTTTGTACACATCAACCAATACGACGGCAAAGCTCAAAGCACAGTTACCCAGTGCCTTTTAGGGTCAGTCTATTAACTCTTTTATGGGCATGTTTGTAGTAATATGTTGTCCATATAAGTCCTTTTGCACAAAAATTCGCATGGATTAGTATGATACGTTATATAAGTTCCTAACATATGTTGGTCGTACCCATGGACCCATCGTGGGTCTGTGCGACACGTCGATATTGTCAATGCTCAATTTTTTAACGCTTCAGACTGGCCAAAACATGCACGCTCAATAGCTCAGCCGGTCACACATCTTCCCCCTCGATGGCCGGCGTTGCTCAACCTTCATAGCCCCTTTTTCCTCAGCTAGTCACACATATTTCCCCTTTAGGGGTTGGTGTGCCTTCCTCCTTGACGGTCGGTGAACCTTTTCCTTGGGGGGTCGGCTCGCCTTCCCCCTTTTGAGGGTTGGCCTTAGCCTCCCACTGCTGCTCACTTCCTTTATTTTCATTCAGTCAAGTATTGTAGGAGCGCCGCCCTCACACCGATTCTGCGACCTCCATCACCCATGCCAGGGCACCGACTCCATGACCCCCATCACCCTAGCCCGTGCAGCGACTCAACAACGTCCGTCGCCCATGCCAACTCCGCAACACATGTCGCCATGCCCATGCGCCATTTCCATGTCACATGCCCCCAACACTTCAAACACTCTGTCATGCACATGCACTGTGATACCCTTATACCCCGAGCATATCGAAAATTTAGTTAACACTGAGTTGATTAATTAACGGGAATTATTTTAATTGAGTAACGTTCTTTTGGGGTTAAACTAAGTGGCGGGAAGTGGGAAGAGGTGTCAGTGTAGCCTTGGGGTCAAAGTGAAATTTTCCTAATTTAGAGGGGCAGAAAGTTAATTACACAAAGTTTAGGGGTCATTTTATAAATATGAAAACTATTGGGGTCAACTCATAAACTTTGAAAACAAGCTTGCCTTGATGCCAAGTGTCTAAGGAGGAATTACCACCGGTTGCCACATCATGCTAGGTGGTGACTAAGTGAAAGTGAAAAAAATTCAAAAAAAAAAGAAAAGAGATGGGTTGAATTTTGGTGGAACAAGAGAAGGGAAAAGAGAAGCAGAACAGAGAGCCAGACAGAAAGAGAGAGCAAGGCTCGAGCACACGGTGAAGGGAAAGGTTTCAGGAATTTGAAGGGTGATCTCTCTACCCATTTCAGTTGTGTGTTAGACTGTGTGTTCAGTGTGTCTTTGTGTGTGTTGGGCGACTGCTTGTGTAGGGTCTTTGTGCGCAGGGTGTAGGAAGGAAGGTTGATGAAGGTTGAACAGGTTGGTGGGTCGTATGGGATGAAAACGTGACTAGGGGTCTGCGCGTGTGAGTTGGTGTGCGTTCTGTGTGTGTCTTACAGCCGTGTAGATGTGTGTTGCAGCATATATGCGCATGGGAGCTCAGGTGGTGTGGGCAACTATGTGTATGTCGAGTATGAGGGGCTGTAGGAGTGCTAATTTAGGTGTAGGTGGGTGAATTCGTGGGGGGCAGAGGGTGTTCAATGTGTGTGTGTGTGTGTTCTTGATCGTGGGTTCGGTGTGTGTGTGTGTGTGTGTTCGTATGTGATTTGTGTGTTTTAGATGAATTAGGTCACAAATTAGGTGTTGTAATGTGTTGGGATGTGGGTTTTAGGTAGAGAAATGAGGAAGAAGAGGTGTAACCGTGGGTGAAGGGAGGGGGTTCATGGCTGCGCAAGTTTGGCGTGAGGTTGAAGAAGCCTGTGTGTGTGAAAAACGTGAACTAGTGTGTGTTGATCATGAACAGTAACCGTAATGGTCGCTAAAGGCCAAAATAAATTAAGCAGTTTTTTCAATAACTTTTTAAAAATATCTAGAGCCAGATTTAGCCAAAATTCAAAAGAAAGAAGTATTTTTAGGAGATCTACATTAAGAAAAAAATTCAGATTTTTTCGAGGACTAGAAAGGGGTTAACCGTTACGGGGAACCGTGAAACTTTACAGTGTAATTAAAAATATCAAACGAGTGCGATTTGGTGCGAAACTTCTATGGAGACCTTAGGATGTTGAGAAGTTTCGTTTTCCAAGATTTTGGGCCATTCTGAGGTCGTTTACTATTTTTTTCGCCGAACGGGCCTTTAAGCGCTCAGTCCGGACACCGGTCCGGGATTTTTGGGCGAAAATTTTCTAAAATGCTTTTTAGCGTGGGAATGACTTCGAGAGGGTAAAAATAACGTTTTTAAGTACTTTTGATATTTGTTTGATGCCGGGAACCCTCGTGGGGGCATTTTAGTAAATTACCACCGGAGATGGGTATTTTGGTAATTTTTCTGATAGAGTTTTTCGAAGGACTTTTAGCCCGGAAAGGGGTGGTAAAGCACCGGTAAGGTTTTTTTGGAGTTGATTTAAGGTGATTGGAGTGATAATGGACCCCGAGGGCATTTTAGTAATTTGCTACTAGATGGAGGGTATTTTGGTAATTTTACCACGCAAACTCCGAACTTCACGAATGACTTAATTGAGCATTTTAACATAACGAGAAGTAGGGAATGGGACAAAAATCCTCAAATGAAGGGTATCAGCACTAGTGTGGTGCTCGGCTAGGTTAAAGACCTGACTGTTAGGTCGGAGTAACCGACTGCTATAGAACACGGTAGATAACTGATAAAATGAAAGTAGAATCATTTTATATTATGATGATTAGTGGCTAACGAGTAAAATCTTATTTAAAAAGATGATCCTACTCGTGGCGGTTTGAAATTAGGGTAAATTACACTAAACACCCCTGAGGTTTTACATAATTACACTCCACTACCGCTATCTTTAAAAATTATACTCAGCTCAAAAAATAACTTTTTCTCTTACGGTGTTAATGGTGTAATGCAAAAAGACATGAATGCCCCTCGGACTGTTTTCTTGAAATTTTGGAGGGAAAACTTGTTTTTGGAAATTATTGGCATGAAAGCACAGTTTACATGCAAGCACACAAGCGCTCACACACATGCACACAGCTGAAAAAAAAACACACACACACACACACACTCTCAAACACAGCCTCTCAGGACCCTGCCTCTCGAGTAAGAAACTATAGTAAAAGGACTCTCAGGACCTTCCTTGACCCTGTGAAAATCTGACAGCAAGTCTACTAAACTGCTTAAGCCTCCACCACTTGTTGTTTCCATGGCCATACACCCCACCCCTGTACTCTACCATATATGAATTTGACACCCTTTCGTTGGATTCACACATTATTATGGCGATGACTTCATCTGGCCTCCTATTTCGAGACTCCTCCTTGTTACCCACTCCCTTTCCTCCAACATTACGTCCCAAAATCAGTGTCAGGCTGACTCATCTAAGAATCTTGAATGTCCAAGTAGATGTTCAGAAGGAAGATATAGTCATCGTAGCAGTGAAGTCACTGCTATACACAGAGGTAGGGTCGAAAACCCTTGGCTCTATAGCAAGGGTTTGTGTTTGGCTTTCACTCCAGGTTCCAGGCTCTTGAGCATTCCACAAATGCCACTTTTTTGAAAACCAAGGTCAGTTTCACCTGTGCCTGTGCATGTACCTGCACCGGTGACCCAAGACCACCGCCATTTAGGCTTTCGCCAATGCCTCAATTACCACCAATGCCTTATTTGCCTCTGATTCCACCAATGCCACTAGTGCCATTCTTGGAAGCTTCAGCTTGCTCATTTCAGTAAGTTGGTTTTCAAAATAAAATCAAATCTTCTTCAATTATGCTTCTAGATAGAAGGGAGGCACAAACTGTCTATAATGTTGGTGATGGCATGGAGATGAGTTTAGTGAGAGTGGGTTCAGGGAAAGGTGTGTATATGGGTGTGGGTTCATGGGTTTTTGGTGAAAGAAGGATGAGAGTTAATGAGGCAGCCGTGGTGGCTGCCATGAATGCAGGTGGGTTGCGAGAGGAGCAGCACATGCTGTTGTGCAAGGGAGTTGTTCGTGTGTGTATACATTGGTGGAGTGGATGAATAAGTATATGGGTGAGGAAGTGTGTTTGCTGAGAGCAAGTGTGAGTGTGGTTGTATGAGTGCCGTGAAGTGTGGAGCGTTGAAAACCCACTACTACAAGAAGACCACACAGGTGAGTAAAGGACAAATGGGGGGTATTTTAGGTATGAAAATTACATAAAGTAATGTATCAGGGAATCTTTTCATGGAGTTGGCCCTGCCGTTAAATGTGTGTAGTTGTGTGTAATGCGGGTACAAACCTCGGGGGGTTGGAGTGTAATTTTTAAAGATAGCGGTAGTGGAGTGTAATTACGTAAAACCTCAGGGGTGTTTAGTGTAATTTACCCTTGAAATTATTAAGCTCATCGGCTAAAAGCCAGCCAGGTAAGGATAGTACGGCTCTTTGCATGCTACGAAATTGCTCCTCGTAGCATACCTATCATTGTTAGGGTGAAGTATGATGAATGTTTTTTGGTGACTATGAGGTATCGGTGGTTGTTGTGCCTATACCTCTGGTATTTGAAATATTGGTGTGGTTTTCGACTAGCTCTTTTCCTAGCCTACTTTGTGTGCGTTAGTGATGATCTTGGGTTACTTTGTTGAACCTCAGTTGCATACTTGACTGAAATTCCTTGTTGAATGGTTTGTTGAATCGAGGACATGGGGTGAACTGAATTCCCTTGGTCCGTTCAGTTGTTGTATTATGTGCTTTGATGATAGCGTGGTTTGGGGACGAACAAGTCTTCGTGAGTTCCCTTCTTGTGCTTGCTGTCTCTTTTATTTGTCTGTGACTGAGATGAACATCCCGAGTACGGGACATTATGTGAAAGGAGGGCCAGTGAAGCATAATCACCGGCAAACAGGATGTAGGGCGCGCGGTTCGAGTCAGTCGTGTCGATTGAGTCCAGTCAGTCCGGTCGGTGTCTGCATTGCATTTGACTTTATTACGACATTGTGATTTTAATGGCTTATATTTTATCGATGTTTAATTTGGCGATTCAGTGTTCACGTGCATTGTAGTCAGTCAGTCAGTTCGATTAGTCCAGTTCATTAAATGTGGTGATGATGTTGTTCTGTTGGGCCTTAAAGCCGCTCAGTCTGTTTCAGAAAAGAAAACATGTTGCTTGATCCATTGAATTGATGTTGTGTCATCCTTTGAAATTCTGGATTCTTGATATCATTGAGATTGATTGTTATTTCTCCCAAAGCTATCACTTCGTTGTCTGCGTTATTCCTCGTATTATCTCTACTGGGCGATTTGCGCTCATTCCTTACTTGTAATGTTTCAGGCAGTCAGGGCGAAGTAGGGGAAACTTCGAGGAGAGGGAAGGAGAAGGCGCTTAATCAGTAGACTGAAAAGTAAGATGGCGATATGCGCATTTTAGGAACTAGACATTTTGTGTAAATATTTCCGCTGTGCTCATGTTAAGCTTTACAATGAAAATTTTTGTAAGGATGGCTTTTTGGTAAAACCTTATGTATATTCAAGGATGTTTCTAGAATTGCTCTGTATCGACAGGGTTTCTAATGCAGTCAGGACTGACAACCTGGCTCTGGTGACGTCACTAGGGTTGGGGGTGTCACATGCACCACGCTGTTGATACAGGTGCGGTCCCCGGATCTTTGTCACACAATAGTGCCCCCGACACCGCACACAATCCACCGCAGCCATGCCAAACCGCTGATACAATCGTGCCCCTCGGCTCTCTGTCACACTGTCGTACCTTTGGCACCATACATACTCAGCGATGCCCATGCACCGCGCTACTTATACAGTTACACACCTCCGCTCTCTGTCACACTACCACGCCCTCGCGTTGGTCCATCCTTTTCAACATGCCATGTGCACCATACCTTGGTTGTGCAACATGCTTCGATCCACTCTCCGGAGTGTATAGCATCCTACGGGGATAGGTGACTTCTCCAGGACACTATCTCCTCCAGGAGCTCTAAGTGCTCTGGCATGAAGACTCCCTTTCCGCTAGGTAGATGGCTCCTCTAGAATGCTATCTCGGCCCGTTGGGTAGATGACTCTTCCAAGACACTACATTGGCATGCTCCGAGTGCTCTAGCACAAGGACTCACCCATGGGGATAGGCTCGCTATCTAAGACATTATCTTCGGCAGGGAGCTCAAATGCTCTGGCATGAAGACTCCCCTTTCTCCAGGTAGACGGATCCTCCGGGATGCTACCTTGGCCTGTCGAGTAGGTGACTCCCTAGGGACACTATCTTAGCGTGCTCCGAGTGCTTCGAGACGAGGACACCCCGCAGGATAGGCAACTCCTTCGGGACACTATCTCTCCCAAGGTGGTTGTGTGACTTGCCTACGTGTTCTGGCATCGTGCCTAGACCACCCTTATGTCACCACACCCAGGATATAATATCACAACCTTTGCCTTGGCCAAAGACAAAGTAACCGAAAACAATCGAACACCGATACTGCCTCGGGTAGCAGTCGGAGATACAATTGTTCGGCTCATACGGTGCACCGCTATTCAAACACAATCAAATCAACCCCCAATCATTGAATGGGGTAACATAATAATAATTAACAATATATCAACATTCCCTTACAATGAAGGGATGTAACATGCTCATGTGCAAGAAAACATATCATTGCATACATATGGTTGTTGTATTCTTCATTTACTTGCACTATATAACTTAACTATCAAATATGTAGTCACCTTCATCATGTAACATCATCTTCGTAACATCTTGACCATGTAATATAATCATTTATATTCAGCAAATTAGTTTCCAATATAGAACTTAACAAACATGTCCAAAACCATATTCTAATCATGTCTAGTTTGATATAATTTCACAATTCACACATATCATAACCTATTTCACGTCTTCCATAACCTCTAATATGCTAAACATGAATATATTCACTTATGAACAAGTCTCTAATAGGTATGGAGAAATTTGACAAAGAATTCATGCTAAAGAATTACACTAACATGGCATATATTCATATTCATGTCTTAAAAGTCCATTAAAAAGCTTTAAGTATCTTACCTTAAATAAGAGATGAAAGAACCAAATTTTCAGATTTGAAACACCTTAAAAATACTCCTCAAAACACGTTTGAAACACTATTTGAAGCTCGTATAAACTTTCCAAATCAACTGCTTAAGGTTCCCTTTCAAAAATGAGGTAAGAAGATTCAAGCATGTCAATTAGGTCTTTTAAATGAAATTAGAAGCAAGTAGGAGGTGTCAAGTGGAGGTGAAGAGGTGGAAAAGTCAAGCACGACGAGGTTTTAAGCATGTGGTGGCAAGACACGGTTGTGCCACTTAACAAGCATGACAAGGCTCAAAGGACGAGGTGGCAAGACATGGTCGTGCCACTTAACAAGCACGATAAGGCTCAAAGCATGACGAGGCTTGAATCACGACGTGCAGTGATAATACGTTGACACGTCACAAGCACGAGGTGGCACAATTCGTTGCAAGAAAACAAAATAATTCACAGGCAGTCCGGTCAACAACCGATTACTCCCAGGTAGAGTTTTCACCATTTCACATAAAGTGATTTATCTAATCATGCTTAAATATGTAACCAAAGCATATAAAATGTTGGGTTCTCACACTAGCAATCCTTGACCGCCACCCGATGGAGCCTAACAATCCTTGACCACCACCCAACCTTGCTCAGCAATCTTCTGCCATTGCCCCAAAAATCCCACACCAACACACAACATCTCCTCGTAGCATCAATCACAACCACCACAACAGAAGCTTTCTTCGATCCAAATCCATGACTCTACTACTCCAAAGTTTGCCATCAAATTGCAGCTTCTATTTTTGAATTCAACCCCGATGATCTTAGTTCCAGGGTACATGGGATAACTTGAGTGACAGTGAAGTGGTGACAGTAGTGGGAAATGAGGATAAGGAGGCCTGAAGCCATAATAATCTGGAAAATAGTCATGATTAGAGCATCCATGACATTGTGGTGGATACAGATAGCCATAGGTGCCACCAGAAGGCCAAGAATCATATATTAGAGGGGATCTGGTTGGATCGACCTTCATATGAGATGGGAAAGCTCTAAAGCTCGGGTCATGATGAGGTACATAAGACATTAAATTCATCTGGTGGGGATTCGAGTCCATGCGTCTGTAGACAGGGGGAACAAAGGTACAAAAGATGCCCCGTTAAAACAAGAGGACCTAACTTGCTTACTTTCTCTTTATAGAACAAGATAATCACTATTAGATACAAAGGACTGGTTTTCCCTGACGAAAAGGGTTACTTTGTTGTCCAGGCTCTCAGTCTTCTCTTTAGATCTTCAACGACCGATGATAAGTATCTGGCAAAACTAATGCTGATGTGATCTTGCCTCAACTTCACTTGCTCCCTTTGTTCCTGACTTGATTTCTAGTTCTGTAATAGTTTTCCCCAGATTTATGCTTCTATAACTGATTTCGTCCCTTTTTTTACTTAGTTGCTTCTCATACCTTGTCATTTGATATAGTGTTAGAACGACAAGCGAAATACATCATATAATAAAGAGTATTATATCTGAGTTTGAAAGCTAGAAGCTTTCTCAAGCATGGATCATTTTCCATGTACATCGCCAAATATTGATGTTGGTGATTTGTCTCGTTTTGGTTCCCATTAAAGAAGAACAAAGAAAGACTTGAGTATAGATAAGTATCCAGGGGAAGTATACAAAATCCCACTTCAGAACCTATGATTTCAATTCTTACACGTCAGGCTCTAGGGATTTATATAGGCAATTATTAAGTACCTCATCTCATTTACCATCCAAATTGAACCAATCTTTTCTACCACCACCTATTTCAATCCACTACCCCTTCCCCAGCCACTGCCCCCACCCCCCTCTCTATCTCTCTCCCCCATCCCTCCTTCCCTTCATAGGTACCGCCACTGGTCACTCCCCCTACGCCCACGACCGCACCTATAACTTGTTGCCCCACCCACCACCACCACACCCTTCAATCAGTAACGACACCTACCCGCTGCCACCATTTTCACAACACATTACTGCCACGGTGCTCACTTTCACACCCATAACCACCCAACTCTACTGCAACACTACATGTAGCCTCAATCGACCTCTATCACCCTCCCCCCACCATGCAACACCAAAGTTTACGTCAACCACCACCACCCTGCTAAACCACAACCTAGATCAACCACCACCAAGCACTAACCCATAACACCTCGATCATCACTAGTCACCCCCTCTACAGACATTGCAACCACCACAGCCTATCTTTAATCGCCGCACATAATGTTGTCACAGCCTCTACTCTCTTGGCTCTCATAGACTATCGTGTAGATCTATCACTGTACTACCACCGCTAACACACAAGCACCACAATTGCATTGGCTTCTTCAATCGGCCTCTTATTGTTTAACATCCACACACACACACAAAAAATATACAATTCCCCAGCTACTGCTCTTTCCTTGGCCATGGCCCCCTTCCCTGGCCATAATCCCTCCACCCCACCATACGCTATGCAGACACATGCATCCAACCGACCTCCTCATTCCATCGCCCTTCCACCTTCTCAACCCTGACCGCCGCAACAAACCTAATTGCAGATTCAATTTGGTGAATGTGGGGATCAAATAGTGGTGGTTTATAGAATATGTTTCTCGGTGGGGTAATGAGAGAGAAAATTGGTCTTTTGCCCTAAATGCAGGAAAATGGACACATTTGGCGCAAAGCAAGTTATGGTTCAGCAGAGCAGCTAAGGGATTTGGATGGAAATTGAGTTTAAGTACAGACTAATTGCTTAAATAAAATCAAAGACCCTGACATGTAAAAATTGAAAACTTAGGTCCTAAAGTGAGACTTTTGTACTTCTAGGGTATTAATCTTCATTTAAGCCACAAAGACACCAACATCCTTCCAGCATGTGTTGCATCTAAAAAGAATCTGTTGTACATAAAATTCAAGTTGTAAATATGGAACATCATAATGACGAATGGGAATGAAAGGGCTATAGCTCCTATATGAACTACCGGGAAAATCATAACGAAAAGTTGAGAACTAACAAAAGAAGTAGATACATAACAATGTAAAATGACGCAACTACAATTTAATAGACATTACTATAATCAAGTTATTTTCGTCTGGTAATTGTTTGGGAACTACATTTCATCAAACCTTACATTGAGCTATATATTAGAAAGAGAGTTTTTATAACATGTTAGTAGAAAACGCCTCAGTTTCCACAGTTAGATTTACCTCTCTCCTTTTTGTGGGAAAACAATGCAGTCCACCATATGGTACAAAGCTGGCACATCAACAGCACGTAAGACACGAATGTCACATGGGTGCAAGTAGGGGTTTTTAGCAACAGTCACCTTCTCGACGATAACATCACAATGGTTTAGGCCACTACCATCGGGCCTGAGAAAAGAATCGCCATAGAATGGCCTTTGTCTAGAACGAGAAAATAGCACAAACATGTTGCATGTCTTCAGTGAAGCCCGGGTAACTTGATGAAGTGAATCAACACTGCTCAAAACTTCGAGGGAACTCATACTTCAATCCCTTGTTCTTTCTACTTCCTATGATTGAAATAGATAAGCATACAATAAGGGATTTTTGATTGATTTCTTTGAGGGAAATCTGCTTCCAAAATGCCAAAGCATATACTGATATGTTTCTATACCTTCAATTGTTTTGATGCACACACATATAACAATACTGGAAAAAATTAACTCCTAAAAACTAGCTACAGTACAGCACTAACTCCTACAAACTAGCTACAATACATCACTAACTCCTACAAACTAGCTCTACGTTTATGTATCCTAAAGACTAGGACTCGTTACAACTTTTTGAAGACATAGGCTCCTTTGCCTCTCACCCACTAAGTACAAAATTAACTTACTCCTAATTAAAATCATAACACGTCCCTAAATATTAGGGTGAACTCCAGAAATCGTTTCTTCATTACTTCTGCTTCTTCCTATTTTGCATCTGAAGGAGCAAGTCCCTTCCAATGTATTAGGACCTCTTCACGTCGCTTATGGGTTCTTCGATCAAAGACTATTTGTGACCATGCCAAAACATCATTCTCTTCCTCCTGAATACTTGGAAGAACTGGTTGTACTTGTACTGTTGCTCCTACCTTACTCTTTAGGAATAATTACAGCAGTGTATCTGATATTAGGGTGATATTACAGGCATGTCCATTAGTTTGGACTAATTACACTTGTGTCCGTTGACCAAAAAAAATCTTAAAAAACCTAACGATTTCAAGAAAATGACATTGTTACCCTTAAATTAGAAAGTTAATTTTTTTTTCAAATGCCATTACTTCATCTTAAAAAAAAGAAAAGAAAAGAAAATTTGACTTTACTGTTTACTCCCCCCCAACACTCCCACCCCATTCTGTCTCTCAAACCACCCCCGGGTCTGCCGCCCCGTCACCCGCCCACCCCGTCTACCTCCCTCTTCCCCGTCGTCACAACCACCCTTCCCCTTCCCTATTGCTGCAACCACCCTCCCCCTTCCCCATTGCGGCACCTATCCCTCCCCCTTCCCCATCGCCAACCATTCCTCACCCTTCCCCATCGCCAATAAACAAAAAGCCAATGGATAGGGACCAGACATTTGGCACTAAAGGGGTCGCCCATCTGAGGGGGGCCGACCCCTGACTACCTTAACGACCGACGCTCACGGTCGCGTGCTGTAGACGCGATGACCGTCATTCGCAGTTGCGCTCCATCACCGTGATGACTGTCACTCGCCTCCACCCACGTGTTGTCTTCGTGATGCCTATTGCCCACGGTCACCCACCATCATGGCCCTGTACTGTCAGTCGTGGTCGCACGCTGGCTTTGCGATGCCCGTCACCTGTGGTCACGCAATGTTCACTATCCTCCACGCACCAACTTCGTGGTACTCGTTGATTGCGACTGCGCGTTGTCTCCGTTGGCTGACTCCACTCGCCTGTCGCTCGCGCCCGTGCGCCGTCACCTCACTCACTCCGTGGTGCCCATGCGCCACGCCGCTGATACAACCTTGCCCCCTAGCTTTCTGTCACACTACAGTGCCCTCGGCACCTTACATACTCCACTGTGCCCATGCTCCGCACTGCTGATACAACCATGCCCCCTGGCTCTTTGTCACACTACCGTGCCCCCAGCACCTCACTCATTCACCACACCATGCGCCCCTGCCATGGACGTGGAACATGCTTCGACCCACTCTCTGGAGTGTGCAACATCCCGCGGGGATAGGCGACATGTGAAGCTTTTCAACTCCCCTTCCACCAGGTAAACGGCTCTTCCAGGATGCTACCTCGACGTGCTCTGAGTGCTCCGGCACAAGGAGTCACCAGCGGGGATAGGCGACTCCTTCGGGACACTATCTCTGCTTGAGAGTTTTTCAACTCCCTTTTTGCCAGGTAGATGGCTCCTCCGAGATGCTACCTAGGCCCGTCAGGTAGACAACTCCTCCGAGATGAAACCTTGATGCACTCCGAGTGCTCCAGCACAAAGACTCACCCGCGGGGGTAGGTGACTCCTCTGGGACACTATCTCCTCTAGGGAGCTCTAAGTACTCCGACACGAAGACTCTCCTTTCACCGGGTAGATGGCTCCTTCGGGATGCTACCTTGGCCAGCAAAATAGGTGACTCCACTGGGACACTATCTCCTCCAGGGTGTCTGCGTGACTGGTCTATGTGCTCTGGCAATGGGGGCTTCATCAACACCCCTAGGTACTGTGACCTCCGGGTCACTTCAAAATAGGAGTAAGTCTCCAAAAGGCATCGCACCTAGTCCTCCTGGCAGTTGGGTGTCAGGCCTTCCCCGCTACTGCCAGGCCTGTAGGACTTTACAAGGGCTTGGATTGGTGGCTAGATCAAGGGGGTTCTCTGGCCACACCTACGCTGTGGGAGCCAGTCTTTCCAGACAGACAAAGCAATATTTTACAGAGTAGGCTGGGTAAATATGCAATTCGATAGTCAATGAAGCACCGGCAGTTGTTGACCCCTCAGTGACGTGTCATTCCCAGGGAGTGCCACTTGTCGTGTGATGATATCATCATCTCAACCTCTATAATAGGGGTCTTGAGAATTCATTTGTATAGAATTCCTCATTTGACAATTTTACTTTCCCACTTAAGAATCCAAATCCTTTAGAATTCTAGAGAGAGAAATATACAGGACCCTAACTCTAGACCTAAGCATCAGACTGTGACTATCGTTGTATATTCACTGTGTGTTGTCGCCCTCGTAGCACTGCTACCCTCAAGCTCTGTCTGAGAAGCCCTTGGTCTCTGTCCTTGCTCCACCCTTGTTGTGTCTCACATCAGCACACTTGGCATTTGACTCGGACTGCATTCCTTGTGGCACCTCCACGTCGACTGCGAACCCATTTTTCCTGGCATCACATATGAATCTAAAAAGCAAGTAATCTTTATTTGCCTTGGCTGCCATAACCAGTTCTGCTGGTGGGATGATGACCCCTCCTCTGCGAGTGGGATTACTATTTGGCAAGTTTGGAGGTAATGTATGGGTAGTCATTTTGTGGTGCAGGTAGAGGAGGGTGGTTGGGTAAGTTTGAGGGAGGATTGGGTTCCATAATTAAAAGGACAGACAATAACTCTGATTAAGGAAGATACAATTGGTGAGAGTAATTGAGTAAATATGATAGACCAATGTGAGGAAGTGAGAGAAAGGAAGAAGAGAAAGTTTGGTGGCGAAGGAGGAAGAGAAATAGAAGGTCAATGATGGAACACGATCACAAACTTTCAATGCAGAATGGCTATGTTACAGATGAAATCAGGTGATGTGACATGATAATTATGAATGAAGACCATAAAAAGTGAAAGAGAAAGAGGGAAGGAAAACCAGAGGTCAATATTGGTGCGATAATATTTGTGCAACGTACTTATCTACAACTCTATATTTCATGCTTGGACTAAACACATCGAAGTGGATTTTGATTTTGTTCGTGATCGTGTTGCTCTGAAAACTCTCTCTATATCATATATCTCTACTTGCGACCAAAGAGCGGACATCCTGACCAAGGCTCTTTTATTACACATTTTGCATTTCTTCGTGACAAGCTGGAAGTTCGCTTTGACAACCTAAAAGTTCGCTTACCTATACCTTCAGCTTGCGAGAGCATATTCAGTTAGTTTTCTTATTCTTCTTTTCCTTGTATATCAAATCAAATGTAAATCTCTTTTGTATCCTAACTTATCCACTATAAGAGCATATCTCTCAAATGAATTATAAGTAGATAATTGACATAGCTCTTTGTGTGAGAGTGTTTTTGGCCAAACATCACCTCGAAGCTTGTGCGTAATTCAACTTTCATGAACTTTTCCTACAGATAAAGCATATAATGGGCTATCTAGGAAATCTAACCTACTAAAACCAAAGAGAATTCAGATAATTTTTTTGGATAAGCCCTTCTTGGCTTCATTCCATTTCTTTCGTGGACCGACAAATTCAACACTAGGCCTACTCATTCATAATAGTGGAAACTGTCATCTTCATTTACCTTTGGTTTGATTCATCCTTTTGCTTCCAACTTTTGACCAACAGCCATTTCAAAAAGATTCATATTCTAGTAGGTCCTTTTCATTATTTTCATCTATTAGCTCTAATTGAGGAAGGGTAAACAAATAACTTTCTTTAGATAAGGTTAACAGGAAAAAAAACCTATTGAGCTCTTATCTCTCTCTAAACCAAACACTAACCCCCCCCCCAACACCCTCTGGCTGTCGCTAAAGGATACGGTTTTGGTAGTGGTGGGTAGGGTGGTGCTAGTTGTAGAAATCGCATGGTTGTGGGGAACTCAATTATGAAGTGGTTGGTGGTGGCTGGACTCTGTGGTAGGTTTGGTGGTTCTGAAGATGTTGGTCATAACCTGATGGTTGACAATGATGGTGGGTGAATTGGTAGTGGTGAGGATGGTGGTGGGTAGCAGATGTGAGTGGGTGAGGTGATGGAGACGACGTAGGGGTCGACAAGGTGGTGATGGCGCTGGCTATGTGGGACAGTGGTGCAGGGTTAAGGAGGTAGTGATGACAATGGTAAGGTTGTCTCCAACATTGGTCTCATCGTCAATCATATGGCGTGGAACGGTGGAGAATGAAGGTTGGTGGTGGTGGTGGTTGTAGATTAAAATGGGCTTGGATTGTGATGGCCTTCTTTTCGATTGTTGGCTCATTGGTCGCCAGGACGCCAAAGATATTAGTCGTGACAGATGTTAGGTTTTTTCACGATGCCCCTTGACTCAAAATAGAAGTTATTTTTTTGCCATTCTCCACATTTGGATCTAACAAATGAAATTGATATAAAGGACCATTAGAACACAAATTTCTTTTACGAGGAAGAGGAAGATTTTTTCTATTTTCCCTGCAAACAATAATTTGTTGTTTTCCTTAACTAGTAAAGTTTGTCTGCTTTGTACATGGAATATTGATTCTTGATGACATGAAATATTGCCATGTTAACTAATTCAACCTTAAAACTTAATATTCAATTTATCAATATTCTTGGTTAATTAATAATTTTTTGTGGAATCAACCCTGTTGCATGGTGTAGAATTAATAACCTCTAACAACTTATAAGAGAAGAAAATTAATAAAAAATACTTGAAAAAAAGTCATGCAATGCTATTAATTATAATAGAGAAACTATTCCTATGTATTGATAGTATTGCTGAATTGTATTGCTAGTCTAATAACACTTCAAACAAGTCGTGCAATAATATTACATATGAATGCATATGTTAGATTGTATTGCTTAGCTAATCCCCTAATGAAATACTTGCATACCAATTAGAACCTTGTCCATTCCATCCTATGAAGAACTGTTCATTGAATAACATTTGATGGAGCATTGTTGGCACTTCGAGCTAGTGATGGAGATGCTAAAAACGGAGAAACAAATGTTGTTCACACACGATTTCTCTATGTTGGAAGAAGATTGTTGTACAAATCATAATATTCTTGTCCATCTAAGAAATTTACAAGAAAAATTAACATGTAATCAAGCACATTGAGAAACTAATTCAAAAGGATATTGGAAGTTTTTAGTTAATACTATTACGTATTTTTGTGAAGATATCACAAATTTAGTTAAAAACTACTCACTGAGAGAAAAAAATTTAATCGACTAAAAGTATAAGCCTAAACCTTAATAAGTATTACTTCTAATAATTAATAATTCTACCATTTCTCGTAATTGTTAATTTAATTAGATGGTTGACTACATATTTGGTTTTTATTGTGCTGTGTGTGAAGTTGTACAAGCTTTCTTAATCTCCAGGACTGATTAACTGGTGGTTTGAAAAATCTAATTATTAAGGCCCTGTTTGTTTCACTAAAAATGTTTTTCGAAAAACATTCTTCATATTATCTGGTGTTTGGTGTGTTTATTGAAAAACTGTTAGCGGAAAATGCTTTACATACATGTAAAAACTAGACAATTTTTTTAGGAAAACACTTTACCAAAATGAAAAGGGGAAGTCATTTTTCTTGTCACTTCTCCTTTCCCACATTTCACGTCTGCCAAATACAAGATCTGGTGCTTGACGCAGAATCCGGCCTGGGAGAGGACGTTCATGGTGTCGACAGAGAAACAACCGAGGAGGCTACAGACGCCGGTGCCGAGGATACTGAAGGAGGATAATTTGGGGTGGAGAAGGTGGAGGCGACGACGCGAGTAAATTGGAGCATCATACGAGGTAGGTGAGTGTAACGCCCCGGGAATTCGGAACTCCATTGCTCCAGACCCCCGAGGCATTAACCTATAACATCACATAGATCAGAGCACCGGTCATAATTTCAGATCCTTAAAACTACATAACGCTAAGTTCTTCCAACAACATAAAGTTCCACACAAGGAATTCCAAGCGTAAGCTGTAACAAACTTGTACATAAGTTCTTAACAGGCACACTAACTGTACAGGTCCACGCAGGGGTCCTATTTATACAGACTAGGATAGCTACCTTAAAGGTCTTACCCGATGCTAGCTCATCCCCACGTAAACTATAGCTTAGGGCCACCTACAAAACAAAACAATTAAGGGTGAGCTTTTAAGAGTTCAGTAAGATCACTCAAATGAAGGAATTATGAAATAATTCACGGATGCAATTAAATGATAATTCTTTTTCAAGATTTTCAAAAGAATCATAACTAGTTCGATCACATATCAAAGAAACATTTTAGATACGATGCAGATAATCATAGATACACCGACTAGTCCGTTAAGGTACCAGCCCATACCAATGCACCGACTAGTCCCTCAAGGTACTAGCCCATTCCAATGCACCGCCTAGTCCATCAAAGTACTAGCCCATACCAATGCACCGCCTAGTCTATTAAGGTACTAGCCCATATTAATACACTGACTAGTCTATCAAGGCATTAGTCCATATCAATGCAAAATCTCATGCCAATTGACAGAACGACAACAACGATAATACATTGATTAAATTAAAGCACAACGAGAAATAAATACAGAGCATCGAATAGAGTTTCGGATAGAAGTCCTTTACCTGGTTCATAGCTACGATACCTTAATTAGGAAAATCCTTTGATTTAACCTAAATGGAATAGTCCAATGATTAGAAATATAGTTTACATTATTGTATTATAACTCACTATTAACTCAAGCATATTCCCAGAACGACCCCCTCACCGGATGTGTAAAATTATCAAAATGCCCCTGGGGTGAAAAATTACCAAAACATCCCTCACATCCCTAAGTCACCAAAACAACGTCCCCACGATTGAACTTGCCAAAATAGTCTTATCGTATGTGAATGTACTCAAAAATACCTTTTTGGGTAAAATTACCAAAAAAACCTCTTCGAGGTGGCAAATTACCAAAATATCCCTGGAGTTTCTGGCACCGAAAAAATCCCAAAATATCTTCAAATACTATTTTAAGTATATTGAAGTCTTTTCTGGGCTAAGAAGTATTTTAGAAATTTTTGTTCAAAAATCCTGAACCGGTCTTTAGACTGAGTGCTAAAAAGCCGGTTCGGCTATAAATATCTCTTGGCCTTAGAATGGTACGAAATTTTAGATAACGAATGGTATCAATAAATTAAGGTTCTCCTAAAATTCTCAGATTAAAAAGATTTAATTTGCTATGCCAAATATTTTGATAATTTTAGTTAACTGGTACCGTAATTTGGAGACCTTCATGGACACCGAAAAATCTCAAACAATTTCAGAGCGTACATCTCTTAAAAATATTAGGGGTTACAGTTTTACATTTTATCTAATTTTGACTTTAACCATTTATAACAATTTATTGAAAAACTACCCAATTTATTCTTACCTTTAGTGACAATTACAGTCACTATTTAGACTATCACACCCACTAATTCACTTAAAGGCACACACACCTCCTTCAACCTCACTGCATCGCACCATACTTCTCACAAAACCTCCACCTTTCACACCAATGCACACACAGTATTATACATACACACATTGTACTCCTAGGCACTCTCTAATCTCACTATTTCACACAAAATAACACCCATATACACACACAATTACATACACCGCCCAGCCATGAATACACGCACAAGAATACACTTTGAAACACCTCACTTCGCACACCTCCACACACACTAACACATGAATCTCTCACCTGCATACAAACCCATGAAACAATTACACACACACACACACACAGGCACATATATATATATATATATATATATGTGTGTGTGTGTGTGTGTGTGTGATACAGAAAAGGGTTCGATTCTACGTGGAGGTGCCACAAAGGATGCAGTCTGAGTCAGCTTCCAGGTAGACAAAGCGGGAGACAGCAAGGACGGGGTAAGGGCTGAGAGCAAGGCTCCCTAGACAGGTCGCGAGGGCTGGCAGCATCGCGCAGGCAGGGCAACGACGAACAGGGCCGACAGTCCGTGTCAAGGATGCAACATTGAGGGTTCGGGGACGGGAGTCCAAGTGTGTTTCTCTCACTAGAATTATAGAGAGAATGTCTTTTTAGAGAGAGAAAGTAAAAAGTTCAAATGAGAGAAAAGATCCTTGGAAAAGCTCTAAAGTCCACTATTTATAGGCAAAAATGTGCATGTGTCATAAGTTGACATGTGTCACCCCCTGGGAACGACACGTCGCTAGGGGGCCAAAGCACTGATTCTCCGTTGGGACTGCCGGTCCCTAAGTTCGTGCTGCCCTGCCCTTGCAACATCTCTCTGCCTGTCTGAGGAGACTGATCATGCCGCGGTAGCATGGTCAGAGTAGCCCGTTGCCTCAGCCTCCAGTCCAAGCCCTTACGGAATCCACAAGGTGCGTCAAGCGATGCGCAGAAAACCTGTAGCCAACTGCAAGGCGGACTAGGTGCGATGCCCTCCAAGGACCTGCTCCCGTCCCGGAGTGACCCATAGGTCATTGCCCTAGTGGTGTCGACGATCCCAAGCAACATGAGTGACCATGGTCACCGCTTGGTGCTTAGGGTCCGTTGCGGTGAAGTCTTCGCGTAGGAGCTCCTTGCAAGTGTGATATCGGTGGCTTCAGGGTTGTGCCGACGATGGTTCCAGGGTTGCGAGCCCATCCTGCTGCGAGGACCATAGCCCCTGGTGATTGAGTCAGCGACGGCATACAGCCTGTCCCGCAGTTGATTGAGCCGACGATGGCACTAAGCTCGTGATGGAGCTCAGCCCATGCCGTAGGGAGAGGTCCTCGTGCCGGAGCACTACGAGCGGAGCCCCCAGAATGTTGCACACTCCGGAGAGTGGGTCGAAGCATGTTCCACGTCCATGGCGGGGGCGCATGGTGTGGTGAATAGGTGTGATGCCCGGAGGCTTGTAACATGGTTGTGGTGCATGGGCACGGCGACTACTCTCGTGGAGGTATACTTAGTGCCTGGGGCAGGTATCATCAGCGTGGCGCAAGGGCGCGGCGACGACTGTCGCGGAGCAATACTTAGGATAGTGTGCTGCCGTCGTGATGATTACGCGTGATCAGCGACGAGCGCTAAGTGACCATTGGTGTTGAGCGCACATGGTAGAGAGCGCGATGAGTGATGTCGGGGGTTTAGGAATGACTCTTGCAAGGCAAAAGGGTGGCCGACCCCCTTGAGGAAGGGGTGGCCGACCACTTTGGGTTGGAAGGGGGGCGACCCCTCACAACAAGGGGGTGGCCGACCCCCTGAAGAAAGAGGTGGCTGACCCCCTTAGGAAGGGAGTGGCCGACCCCTTTGGAAGGGGGTGGCCGACCCCCTTAGAGAAGGGGGTGGCCGACCCCCTTAGGAAAGGAGTGGCCGACCCCTTCCTTTTTCCAACAGTTTGACCGTGTTGATGTCGCTGTACTGGTGATGCCTGTGGATGCTCGAAAGGAGATGCGCTTTGACCTGGTTATGGCGTTGAATAATTGACCGTTGACTTGATGATGTGTCACGCGACGCGGGTCCCCTAGCTGGCCCTGTTGGTCCGACCAGAATAGGGTATGGAAAATATATATATATATATATATATATATATATATATATATATATATATATATATATATATATATATATATCCAAATCCATTGTAATTCTCTCACCCACAGCCCCCTTACACCCAAACACATGAGCTACACCATTTACACACTACAGTCAAACATATGATTTACACACACACACACACACTGTCACGGTGACACTGCTACAGTCACGGTAGTGTCCTCTGCACACCCACATCCTGCATCCCATACATGACACACACACCATTCACACTCTAACTCATAGAAAAACTCACACCTACATGATATATACATACAATTACACCAAAATCAGACCTAAACTCACACCTGAGACCTATTCACAGCAAAATAATGTCACCCACCATTACAACTGCATACACACAGACACACACTGCCACAGTCGTGTGTATATATATATATATATATATATATATACCCACCCACATGCTGTATACACAGAAAATGCGCACCACACACTAGAAAGGAGAAGAGAATTGCCCTAAAGAATTCTCTCTCTCTCTCTCTCGCTGTCTTCTTCCTATTTTCCGAGCTCTTTTTCAGTTCTCTGTTTCTCTTTTTTTTTCTCCTCTTCTCTATTTTCTTGTTGTTCTACTTTTTCTCGCTTTCTTCCATCCGAAATCATTATCCCCAACCATTATAAAACTATATAATTAGCTTAGTGATTGAAAGCTGGTAAGTGGTGGCAAGATTCTAAAAAACATGAATTTTAAATTATTTTTTATAGCATTAAACAAATACCCTACATTTTACATATTTATAAAAAGAACCCAAACTTTTAAAAATTAAAACTTAACCCCCAATACATCTTAACTCTCCTCTCCCCCCTTTTTTCACACATCCACTAATTATTGCCGCTTCAAAAAAATATATTTTTAACACGCTCAAAAGATTCGCGCTTGAAAAAGTGCGGGAATTAAATTCCTCCCCCCTTATAAAAATTTTGTCCTCAAAATTTAGCATATCTAGGTTATCAAACAGATGGAGATGAGCACTTTGCATAGCATCCTCCGGCTCCCAAGTAGCTTCTTCCACTGCGTGATTCCTCCACAACACTTTGACTGACGGTATCACCTTGGTCCACAGAATTTGATCTCTCCAATTTAATATCTCCACCGGTACTTCCTCATAGCTCATGTCAGTCTAAATCTCCTCCGGGCGACGTTGCAAAACATGCGTCGGATCATACATGTACTTCGTCAAAACCAATATGTGAAATACATTATGAACTTAAGATAACTTTGGCAGTAAAGCTAAACGATATGCCATTGGTCCAATTCTTGCAAGGATTTCATATGGACCGATATATCTCGACTAAGCTTGCCCCTCTTACCAAACTGCATTACTGGGTCTAGGGAAAAATCTTTGAAAATACCCGGTCACCAGCTGCAAACTCCAAATTGCACGTATGCTTAGCGGCGTACATACGCTACCTGTCTTGTGCTGCCTTTATATGTGACGGGATTAAATCAAATTTTACACAAGTTACTTGAACTAACTCGGGGTCAAGGAGTCGACGCTCACCAACCTCGTCCCAACATAATGGAGTCCTACATCACCGACCATATAAAGCCTCAAAAGGCACCATCTGAATACTGGCCTGATAACTGTTATTGTAAGCAAACTCAACCAATGGTAAGTGGGTATCCTAGCTACCCTGGAAATCCATAACACAAGCTCTCGACATATCTTCCAATGTCTTAATAGTTCTTTCAGACTGACCATCTGTTTAGGGATGGAAAGCAGTACTAAATCGCAGTTTTGCCCTATAGCTTCTTGGAAACTCTCCCAGAATCTCGATGTGAAGCGTGAATCTCTATCAAATATCACCGATACTGGCACTCCATGGAGTCTCATGATCGAATCCATATACAGCTGGGTCAACTGCTGCATAGAAAAATTTCCTCGAACAGGCAAGAAATGCGCCGATTTGGTGAGTCGATCCACTATTACCAAATCATATCATAACCCCCAGCCGTCTTGGGTAAACCCCTCACAAAATCTGTGGTAACATGGTCCCACTTCTACTCGGGAATCTTTATTGGTTGCACAGTTCCTGTGGGCTTTTGGTGCTCAGCTTTTATCTACTAACACACTAAACACCGAGACACAAATTATGCTATGTCTCTCTTCATTCCTGGCCACCAAAATTTCTCCCGAAGGTCATGATACATTTTGGTAGCTCCCAGATGTACTGAAAAATATGAATTATGAGCTTCTGATAATAATGAGCATCTTACTTCCTCATCATTAGGAACATACAATCATCGATTAAATCGTAACAATCTGCCGGAATCAATTGCAAACTCAGTTTGTTTCCCACTTCCAATACCTCCAATAGTCTTAGCAACCTTGAAATCATTTCCTTGTTCTATCTTAATTCTACTAATCACTATAGGCTGGACTTGCATCACCGCACCATATCTAGGACATTTAATCTCTAAGTTTAATTACCCCATTTCTTCTAGCAACTGAGCCTACTGTCTGGTAATCAATGATGCTAGATTTTTCGTACTTTTCCTACTAAGGGAATCGGCCACCATATTGGCCTTACCAGGATGATAATGAATCAAACAGTCATAATCTTTTAGAAGTTCCAGCCACCTACGCTTCCTCATATTAAGCTCCTTTTGGGTGAAAATATATTTAAGGCTCTTATGGTCTGTATAGATCTTACACGCCTCACCATATAAGTAATGCCTCCACAATTTTAAAGCAAAAATAACCGTTGCCAGCTCTAAATCATGAGTTGGATAATTTTGTTCATGAACTTTTAACTGCCTCGATGCATAGGCAATGACTTTCCCGTGCTAAAACACAACCAAGTCCGTTCTTAAAAGCGTCAATATAGATTACAAACCCTTCTGATCCTGACGAC
Organism: Escallonia herrerae; assembly: GCA_033070095.1. Taxonomy (NCBI): domain Eukaryota; kingdom Viridiplantae; phylum Streptophyta; class Magnoliopsida; order Escalloniales; family Escalloniaceae; genus Escallonia; species Escallonia herrerae. The sequence continues at coordinate 75,580 of JAVXUP010000739.1, forward strand.
AACGACAACACCGGTGCCGTTACCAACCTTTATTTTACCTCTTGAAAACTGGATTCACATTCCTCAGTCCAGACAAACCATGTATTCTTGCTCGTCAACTGAGTTAACGGTCCTGCAATCCTAGAAAAACCTTCTACAAACCGTCTATATTACTCTACTAGACCTAGAAAGCTGCGTATTTCCTTTACTGAACTAAACGTCTGCCATTCAATTACCGCTTCAATCTTGGCTGGTCCACTGAGATCCCATCCTTAAACACAATATACCCTAAGAACCCGACTTGCTGTAACCGGAGTTCACACTTTGAAAACTTTGCATATAATTTATTATCCCTCAGTCGTTGTAGCACCAACTCCAAATGCCTCCTATGCTCCGCCTCAGATTTTGAGTATATTAGGATATCATCAATAAATACTATAACAAATTGATCTAAATAGTCCTTAAATACCATGTTCATCAGATCCATAAATACTATTGGGGCGTTTGTCAACCCAAAAGGCATAACAAGGAATTCATGGTGTCCATAGCGAGTCCTAAATGCCATTTTCAAAGCATCTTCCTCCCTCACCTTCAATTGATGATACCCATACCTCAAATCAATTTTTGAAAACAACAAGCACCCTGAAGTTGGTCAAATGAGTCATCAATGCGGGACAACGGATACTTGTTATGGATCGTAATCTTATTGAATTTTATGTAGTCAATATAGAGTCTCAAAGTACCGTCCTTTTTCTTCACAAACAGAATTGAAGCACCCCATGGGGACACACTGGGATGTATGAATCCCCGATCAAGTAACTCCTGTAATTGTTCCTTTAACTCCTTCATCTCCACTGGGGCCATACGATACGGAGATTTAGAAATAGGTTTCGCACAGGGAACAAGATCAATCACAAACTCTATTTCGCGGTCGACTGATTCCCCAAGTAACTCTTTAGGGAACACATTTGGATACCGCTCTACCACAGGAATGGATGATAACTCTGGACTATCTTGACATGTGTCTATGACATGTGCAATGTATCCCCGACAACCTCGTCGTAATAACCATTGTGCTTTCTTGGCCAAGATAATATTAACCAACCCATTTAGTTTGGACCCGTGGTAAGTAAACTCGGACTCACCTGGGATATTAAATTGAACTAATTTCCCATGGTAATCCATCAATGCATGGTTAGAGGATAACCAATCCATACCTAATATGACATCAAAATAGGGAATTTCTAATGGGATGAGATCCACAGAAAGATTTCTATCCCCCACCTAAATCATACAGTCACAAAGGGCTGTAGTGACAGTCAAACACTCTCCCAACGGAGTGCCTATCTTAAGGTCTGTATCCAAAGGACGAGTTTTCACCCTCAATTGCCATGTAAAAGCAAGGGAAACAAAAGAGTAAAAAGCTCTAAAATTAAACAATATACAAGCATCTAAAGAGTTTACTGGAAGTGTACCTGACACCACGTCGTTGGATGTCGCAGCATCATTGGCAGACATGAAATAAAGACGGTTTAACATCTTCAGCTTCTGTCCCTGCTGAAATTAAAAATGTTGGGTCAAGCCCTGCTGTCCCTATCCTCTTCCTTGTCGAGGGACATTACTTGATGCTAGTGCAGGATGAAAAGCTATCTGGCTCCCTCTAGCTGCCGGACAGTCCCGAACTTGATGCTCAGTACTGCCACACCGGAAGCACCTGCCAGTAACTCCGTAGCACGGTCTACCACTATGAACTCTTCCACATGCGTCATAAGGGATAGCTAGAGAGGCCAACTCGCTACCCTGCCTACCACCCTGGGTAGATCGAGCTCAAAAGTTGTGTGGTGATCTAAATTGGGTATTCTGAACCGGTCGGGCGCCCGTGTCCTCTTCCTTTGCCCCTTTAAAACCCATACTCTATCCTGGTCGGCTCCAAAAACTCTACCCAAGTTTGTTCCCCTATGTCGAAGTAGGCCTAAACCCTTGATTTTGTCCTATTCTCGGCCCTTGGGTACCCTGTTGGGATGATTGTGCAAACCACTAGCGCCCGTTGACTCCAGCAAATCTATTCTATGTGAACTCTTGTCTATCCCTCTTATTACTGCTCGAGCTCCATTCGATCCTCCTCTTATGACCACCCTTAGATTGCTCCAGTGCACGTGTTAAGTCAACATATTCCATGTAACTTGTCAACCCAGCGGAGATCATCCCGTCTCTCAGACCACGCTTGAGCCCCCATTCAAACTTCCGGTATTTATCAACCTCTTTTGGAAATATCCTCCCTACAAATCTAGCGAGGCGCAAAAACCTCATCGCAAATTCATCGATCGACTCGTGATCCGCTTGCATTACATTCACAAATTCCTTAACATTTATTCACGATAACTTGTCGAGGAGTACCAATTGAAAAACAACTCTTTAAATTGGTTCCAAGTTATCTTGTCTAACTGTTAACAAGTATAACTCCCTTCCACCATTGATCCACCCCACTCCTCTATTTATATATAGCAAACTAATTTTCTGCCTCTCACTACAGTGAATGGCTCGAAAAAAAATTTCCAGTTCATTGACCCAGTTCTCCACTTCCATGGGGTCCAACGACCCCTTTAAACTGGTGGCATTCTGTTTATTAAACTCAAATAGGGTATTCTCCTCCTGAGGCTGGGGTTGAGGTGGAAAAGAGTTCCGCATCCTCTGTTGCTAGTTGGTCATGTTCACAGCCAGCAGAGCCATGAGTTGGTTCAAAGTTTGCAGAATTTTCATCAGTGGTTTGGGGTTTTGTGGTTGCCCTTCTCTGAGATGTTTCTCCTACCGGGACCTCCTCGCCCTCTGGATTAGTTCCACTAATAGTAATGTGCGCACCCATACTGATATAGCTAGCCTTTTCTAAAATATGTAAACACGTATCTGGAAAGAAACAACATGATTACATATTACTATTTCATGCATATATATGCACCACTTTCAGTTTTACATACAAAAGAAAGGCTCAATATCATACACAAAAATGAACCCTACTATACACTATACAATATACATCCTAACGACTCGGTCTAAGAGCAGTCATAGCGTTCCACAAACAACTCAAAACAACAATGTCCCTCGTCTAAGATCAATCGTCGCCTATACTCGAAAAGGGCTCTATCGGATGGCCACTGCCGGACAATTTGTTGAATTGTCCAGACCACCCTCATTCTCGCGTCCCGAGGCTGCTCTTGGATCTGACGCACCGATTGTCTTTCACGTTCACATTCTGCTTCTAACTTCCCTATGGTCTGGCTGGTACTAATTTCTAAAATGCCAACTGAGTGGCCAGATAATCTTTCTCCTTAGTCAACCGACAACACTTTTTTTCCACTGTTCTACCTGAGCTATACTGACCATGTGCCCTCACATGGTTTGAGGTCTACCATAAGAAACTGCTCGGCCTCGACGTCATTCTTGTATTCTACAACTGGTCCTTCTATCGTAATTTCTTCTAGGCCTTCTTCTATTTCGGGATCCTCATTTGGATCTTCCTCTGGGTCTTCCTCTGGATCTTCATCCGGATCCTCTTCTGGATCGTCATCTGGATCCTCTTCTGGATCTTCATTTGGGATAGGTTCCTCAAACACCCCATCATCGAGCCAGTTGCCGAGATCAAGGTCATACTGTGCGTAGTCCATTTCCTACAACCACAAAATACAAACATCAATTTACACGTTCATCGTCTAAATCCACAAATCTTATAAAAAATTCCCTAACCATCCTATCAAATATTTTGGTATTCCCCTCACATTCTTCTAGGTCTACAAAATCATATTCCTGAGCTCTGATACCAACTGTAACTCCCTGGGAACCCGAAACTCCATTGCTCTAGATCGCTGAGCCATTAACCTATAACATCACATAGATTAGAGCACCTGTCATAATTTCAGATCCTTAAAACTACATAACGCTAGGTTCTTCCAACAACATAAAGTTCCACACAAGGAATTCTAAGCTTAAGCTGTTACAAACTTGTACATAAGTTCTTAACAGGCACACCAACTGTACAGGCCCACGCAAGGGTCCTATTTATACAGACTAGGGTAGCTACCTTAAAGGTCTTACCCGACGCTAGCTCTTCCCCACGCAAACTACAGCTGAGGGCCACCTACAGAACGGAACAATTATGCTGACTTATTGATTTTGATGATTCCAAAATTATTTCTAACATTAATCTAACACAATTATTAAGATAAATATTTTAGGGTTTATCCTAATTAAACAATGGCAAAGATCATGCCTTGGACAAAGCTTGAACTTGGAATTGGGATTGAACAAAGACTTGGACAACATCAAAGATTCAAGAGCTGGAAGTACTTTTTTTCCTTATTGAAATTTGCTACTAAGTTTTTCTTAAAAGGTCTATCAAAAATTTGAGTAGAAAACCAAATCTAAAACTTTCATTCGAAGGCAAACTGGTTTTATTCGACTTAATCGATCAGTGTCTTTCATCTTGTCTTCGAAAAGTTTTTGGTCGAAGCCAAAGTTTTCGGTCGAAACTAAAAATTTTCGGTTGAAGCCACAATTTTCGATCAAAGAAATGTTTTCAATCGAATAAAAAACAGTTTTCATTCGACTCAATCTTTCAGTGGCTTCAACATCTCTCAACTCTATCTTTCTATTCAAATGAATTCAAGATTCATTCGACCGAATTCTTCAGAGATGTACTTTCATTCGAATAAACTTATTCTTCATTCAAATCAAACTTTAATTTTCTCTTTTTTAACGGTTCATTTCTCCTCCAGTATAAAAAGGGACCTGAAGAGCATTTATTACTACTTTTTGCTAATCTTTGCAAAATCTCTCCCTAACTCTTCTCAAAATACTCTCTCATTTTATTTCACACATCCATCTATTCTTTATTGAGTGAGTTCATTATTTGAGAAAGTTTGTAGTAAGCTTCTTAGTTTAGTTCTTGAAAGAATATAGATCTTTCTACCTAAGAAAGCTAAGTCTTGTTGTCTTCACTGTATCATCTATTTAAGAAGGAGTTTGTTATTGTATCTCAATTGTAAATCACTTTTCATTTGTAATTTGTTGGAAACCTTGGAAGGGTTTCGGAATCTGTACTGTAGTTTGAGCTAGCACCCAAAGTTAGCTGGATAGTAAAAGGTTCGAGTAGGTCTCTCTTGTGTAGAGTGCTTGGGGACTAGACGTAGGCTGGTGGGGCCGAACCAGTATAAATCTCTGTGTTGATTTATAATTGTTATTTCTGTTATTACTTTGTAAATTCATTTTTAAATTTCTGCTCAAAGTTACAAACACCTATTCAACCCCCCTAGATGTGTTTAGGGACCTACAAAGTAAGGGTGAGCTTTTTTGAAAGTTCAGTAAAGTCGCTCAAACGAAAGAACTACGAAATAATTTGCGAATGCCATTAAATAATAATTTTTTTTCAAAAATTTAAATTTAATTTTAATAACCGATTAAGATTTAAGTTGAAATATAATTTTTAAAATCAATCCCAAACTAAGGGTCTAAACCGAACTGTGCTTACTGCGTACTCCGAATGACTCCGAATGACACCAAGGAATCAGTTTCCCTCTTTTCCGCTGCACTCATATATGCTGGGTGTCGTACATACCTGTACGACTGTACACACACGTGAATCAGCGTGTATGACCTTCAAACTGTGCAGCAAACAGTTCAAATCTCTGCTGTCTCCGGTGCGAACCCTTTCATTAGTACTCTCGCTCCACTTACTTTTTCCTCAACTCTTTCTCCTAGTTGCTAATATAGGCTCCCATAATGCGGTATGTGATTAACCTTTTGATTGGTTTGCATGGAAGGATAGCAATTTAGTTATAGTTTTGTTGGTTCGATTGTTTAGTTACTTGTACGTATGCAATGCTGTGTGTTCAAACAGATTTTACGCAAAATACTATTTTCTCTAATTTGACTTTTTGCAAGATGTTACTATGTCCACTTCGTTGGACTCCTTTACTTTTTGCAAAATTTTAAGATAGCAAGCACCGACTTTACTCATTGTTTACCCTAGTTTGATTTGCCAAGGGGTACTTGTGTAATCTATGATTGCTACCCGGGTTCAATTCATTGTGTACATGTAAGATATCAACTTTTGGATTTCGCAAAAGTTCGAAGGAGGAAATGAAATTAAACAGAAGCTAGTCTGTTTGACGAACAACTTTGTAGGAGAAGTAATTCAACAGATGTTTTGGGGGTTGGTATCAGCACTCCCTTTATGGCTAATGGCAACCTTGGTGCGGCTATAAATGATTGTACCTCGCAGAGGAATTGACTGTAGAGAAGATCCTAAAATGATTGTACCTCGCACAAGAATTGACTACTGAAAATCCTAAGCTTAGATATGAACCAATGAACATTAATCTTACTCGTGAGATATTGTGTATCTTGTCTTCAATTTATGTGAGAGTAATCCAATGTATAAGTTTTAAGGACTTAAATTCTCCAAGAATTAGCCAAAAAGTCAAAGGGATACAGATTTTGAAACAGAGTACTAGAACCCTTTTCTAAGTTTCGAGCAAAAATTAGTTTTGAGTCAATAGTCTGAAGTCATTATTGAGAGAGTAGAGCATATGGTAAATTAATTTTGGTATCTCTGTTCTGGTTTAGCCAGTCTAATTAAAAGTATCCGAGGTTCTCTTTCTTCATGCAGTTTGGCATAACCTTTGCAGTTCAATATCTTTTTCATTAAGTTGTCTCTCCACGTCCAAGAGGGCTAAAATTGAGGAGTGGTAAGCATGATTTACATTGTTGGCGTCCCTCTCTAGCAGCTTAGACTCAATCACTGTTCATTGCTTGAATTTTTCCTGTATCAATCATCGTGTTATTAATAGTCACCCTTGTGCACTTGCGATTCTAATTTAGTTTAGCACAATCAAGTGCAGTTAAAATCACCTGCGGACTAGATGGGTAAGACGCTTCACTTGTCTAGTTTCCCTTCTCACAAGTCTGCAGTAACCGTTAAGACATTCTTGGAAAACTATACTGGGAAAGGAACTATATATGCTTTAGAGGTTTTAAAGTGCAAGAATGGAAAAGGAGCATATGCCAAGTTCCAGTTCACTAGGAACGAGAAAACCAAGCATATTATCTCAATGGCAAAACAAAAATGCCTGAATTATGGGCCTCATCGTAAGCCTTTGCAGGCTTATGCGAATGACATGGATATAGTCAAACAGACAGATATTGTCAGACTGACCTTTGATCATTGCATGGAACAAGTAACTCTGTATTGTGGTTGTCAAGTCTCAAGAGAGAAATTTTTGTTGTTCTGCAAAGTGAAGATGTCCGTGTGAAGTTCTGGGTTGGATAGGACAAGTTTTACTTCTTTGTGTACTATTATCACAAGATTGAGCATAATAAGAGAACCCTATTTTACCTAGGACAAGAATATAAGCTCGAGCTCTCCTGTAAGAACATACTGGAAAATTGAGCAACGTCGTAAATATGGTCAGCCTGCAACATTCTTTCTAATTCAGGTGTGCTAGATTAAATTTACTGCGGTTTCATCATTTTCTCCTGACCTCTTGTTTGAAAAAGAAAGAACAAAAGAAGGTATTTTCTTTCTAGCATTGACATATCTGTTGCTCATGGATTCTACTGTATACTCCTTTAGAATATGGTTCTTGGCATTCTCATGTACTAAGCTGTTAGCAATTACTCAAGTCCCACAAAATTAGCAAAAAGGGCTGCTCAAGAAGTTACATTCGGAACATATATGATTGTGAACTTGTTTGTATAATGGATCAGGTCCAAGTTTAGTGCAGTGGTCCGCATTATAAATCTTTCTGTTGGCAGAAAAGAATATGTTCTCTATAAGATAAGATGCATCATATTTTGGTTGGCTAGGTTTAAGTTTAACTTTACAACCTTGCAGCACTGTTCGTTGACTAGTTTGTTGTTTAGGGGGTTGTCTAAATCGGAAAGTGTAACCCCTGCTAAATTCTTCACAAACTTTCATGCTCAGTTAGCAGTATCTTTGGCCTAATGAGGTCTCCGCTGAACCGCCCCACCAGGCGTGATCAAGTGTAGTTTTTTTTTGCAAATTCCTTTTCGTTAGAAGCTTCATCTCACCCATGAAGGCAATGGCGTTATGGCCTTGAGTGAAAGTCAAAAGGAAAAAGGAGAAGGAAGGCAAATGGAGATGATAGAAATGGAACTTCCTTTGTGATCTATGATAGAGGTAAAGCCCCATTGTGGTCTATGATACATTGATACATGAAAAGAAAAAAGTCTGAATCAGATACTGTACTATCTAACTTACATGAATTCGGTGAATAGTAAATCTTTCTTCTACTAGTAGTGCTTAAGTCTGACGTGATAATGATTCCATGACTACATATCACATATAATGCTCTGATCAGATTTGGTTTGCCATACACACTAAATATAGGTTCATGACTGGTGCTCCTCGGATATATGAGTGTCACATAAATAGCCAAAGCTATTTTAAGGAAATTCCTGATGATCAATGGGTCAGGGCAACTGATTTATCTCCTTCACACTCTATTGGGAATCTTCTGCATCATATTTGGAAATTCCGGACGGTGTTAACATTCCAAAGTTCCTTGAAATCTCTGCTGAATCTAAAGAAAGTGTGAGCAAATTCAATTTGGAAGCCGGCTTCACAAATACAAGAAATTTGGATCTAGTCTCCATTGTGGGTTCTCCCAAAGGAATTGAGTTGCGTACGAAACACTATTCAAGGTTTGTTCCTTGGTTCAGCATGGATGTGTTCCCGGGTTAGAACTCGATGAGGAATTTTTTAAGTTGGTTGAGCCAGAAGGTACAGATGTTGTTCTCGTAGAACATGCTCTTGAGAGACTCTTCCATTCAACTGACTACTGCCATGAAAACCGGCAAGGTGGCTCCGTGAGCAATACAAAACGTACCCCACATTTAAGTAACTATCCAAGAGACCTACTGTTACCTTGGATGCTGGATGTTTATATGTTCGCAGGGTCCTAATAAGCCCATGCAAAATGTATTTCTGTGGTCCAGATGTCAATGTGTCTAATCGCGTATTACGTAACTATCCTATGAATACTGATAATTTTCTTCGTGTTTCTTTCGTTGATGAGGAGTTTGGAAAATGGTCTTCCCCCGATCTATCCCCGCACGTATGGTCTATGCACGAGAATAAAACACTGAGATTTATAAGAGGATCCTTCAACTCTTAGAGATGGCATAATAGAAAGTTTGAATTTTTTGCCTTTTCATCAAGTCAATTACGGAAAAATTCTGTTTCGATTGCTTCAAGAACAGGGCCTATAGCTGCTGATATAAGAGCATGGATGGGTGATTTTCTTCAAATCAGAAACGTGGCGAAATATGCTGCAAGACTTGGTGAATTCTTCGGCTTGTCTAAGGAAACACTAAATGTCAATCGGAAAGAAACTGTGATTCTTCCTGATGTAAGAGGTGGAACTACGTATATCATTTCTGATGGGATTGGAAAAGTATCTGCCGACTTTGCTAGGAAAGTTGCTATAAAATGCGGACTTAAAACTTCTACTCCATCTGCATACCAGATTCGATATGGCGGGTTCAAAGGTGTTGTGGCTGTCGATCCTACTTCACCAATGAAACTGTCGTTGAGAAACAGCATGAGCAAGTACGACTCATATATAACAAAATTTGATGTCCTGGCATGGAGCAAATATCAGCCTTGCTTTCCGAATCGCGAACTAATCACTCTTTTGTCTACCCTGGGTGTTAAGGACCATGTCTTTCAGAAGAAGCAGAGAGAAGCAGTAGATCAACTGGATAAGATCTTAGAGGATTCACTAACAGCACAGGATGCGCTAGAGTTGATGTCTCTGGAAGAAAACACTAATATCCTCAAGGAAATTCTTATGTATGGTTGAAAGCCTTATTCTGAACCATATCTTTCTATGATGCTGCAGACCTTCCATGCATCAAAGTTACTGGATCTACGTAATAAAACGAGGATATTTGTTCCTAGTGGAAGATCAATGATGGGATGCCTAGACGAAACGAGAACCTTAGAATATGGGCAGGTGTTTGTGCAATTTTCTCGTCCTGGAAAAAGGCCATTCTGTGACGATTCTTTTCTCATGCCCAATTGTAGTGGCTAAAACCAGTGTGATGTTATCGTTGGGAAGGTGGCTGTTGCTAAAAACCCCTGCTTGCACCCAGGTGACATTTGTGTCTTACGTGCCGTTGATGTGCCAGCTTTGTACCATATGGTGGACTGCATTGTTTTCCCACAAAAAAGGAGAGAGGTAAATCTAACTTTGGAAACTGAGGCGTTTTCTACTGACATGTTATGAAAACTCTTTTTCTAATATATAGCTCAATGTAAGGTTTGACGAATTGTAGCTCCCAAAAAATTACCAGAAAAAAATGACTTGATTATAGTAGTGTCTAGTCAATTGTAGTAGCGTCATTTTACATTGTTATGTATCTACTTATTTTGTTAGGTCTCGACTTCTTCGCGGTAGTTTATAGAGGAGCTATAGCCCTTTCATTCCTATTAGTTGTTATGATGTTCCATATTTACAATTTGTTTTTTTTTATGTAAAACAGATTCTTTTTAGCCACATCACATGTTAGAAGGATGTTGGTTTCTTTGTGGCTTAAATAGAGATTAGTACCCTGAAAGTACACAAAACTCACATTAGGACCTAAGTTTCCAGTTTTTACACGTCAGGATCTTGGGTTTTATTTAAGTGATTAGTCAGTACCTAAACCCAATTTATATCCAGAAAACAAGTAACTTGGTTAGGCCAAAAGCATCCATTTACCTGCAATTAGGGCAAAGGACTAATTTTCTCTCTCATTACCCTACTGAAAAACACATTCAGTAAACCACCACTGTTCGATCCCCACTTTCACCAAATTGAATCTGCAATTAGGTTTTCTGCACCGGTTAGGGTTGGGAGGGTGGAGGGGCGACAGGAGGAGGAGGTTGGCTGGATGCAGGTGTCTGTGTAGCATATGGTGGGGTGGAGGGATTGTGCAGGGAAGGCGGCGGTGGCTGGGAAACCGTGTGGTTTTGTATGTGTCTGTGTGAAACAAGAAGAGGCCGATTGAAGAAAGCAATGCAAATTGTCGTGCTTGTTTGTTGGCGGTGGTTGTATAGTGGTAGATCTACCCGATAGCCTATGAGAGCAGAGAGGAGAGGCTGTGATAACGTTACATGCAGCGATTGGAGATAGGCTGTGGTGGTTGCCGTGTCTATAGAGGGGGTGACTGGTGATGATTGTGGGTTGTGGGTTTAGTGTCTGGTGGTGGCTGATCTAGGTTGTGGTGTAGCAGGTGGTGTTTGGTGGAGACTTTGGTGTTGCATGGTGGCGAGAGTTTGGTAGCAGTCGACTAAGGCTACCTGTGGTGTTGCGGCAAAGTTGGGTGGTTGTGGGTGTGAAAGTGAGTACGGTGGCAGTGGGTGGTGTGGGTGGGTGTTGCTACTGATTGAAGGGCATGGTGGCGGTGAGTGGGGCGACAAGTTATAGGTGTGGTCGTCGGAGTGGGGGGGGGGGGGGCCAGGTGGGGGCAGAGGGGAGGGGGGAGAGAGAGAGAGAGAGAGAGAGAGAGAGAGAGAGAGGAGGGGCGGTGGCTAGGGAAGGGGGTGGTGGATGGGGATGGGTGGTGATGGTGGTGGAAAAGATTGGTTCAATTTGGATGCGAAATGAGATGAGGTACTTACTAATTGCCTATATAAATCCCTAGTGCCTGACGTGTAAAAATTGAAAATAGGTCCTGAAGTGAGATTTTGTATACTCCCCAAGGGTACTTATCTATACTCGAGTCTTTCTTTGTTCTTCTTCAATGGAAACCAAAACAGTACACATCACCAACATCAGTACTTGCCAATGTGCACGGAAAATGATCCATGCTTGAGAAAGCTTCTAGCTTTCAAACTCAGCATTATCGGACTCTTCATTATATGATGTATTCTGCTTGTCTTTCTAACACAGTATCAAATCACAAGGCATGATAAGCAACTAAGTCAAGAAAGGGACGTTTTTAACAGGTACAGAAACATAAAACTAGGGAAAACTATAACAGAACAGAAATCAGGTCAGGAACAAAGGCAGCAAGTGAAGTTGAGGCAAGATCACAGCAGCATTGGTTTAGCCAGATACTTATGATCGGCTGTTGAAAATCTAAAGGAAAGACTGGGAGCCCAGACAAGAAGAGTAACCCTCTTCGTCAGGAAAAACCAGTCCTTTGAACCTTCATTCACTAAGTTGCCTCTCTGTTGTTGTCGATATTCTGTTTCCTTGTGATTTGACCCCTGCACCCATCTTAGTTGTATGTACTCGACTTTCTTTTCTCCCTTCCTCTAGTCTTTTCATTTATGCCTTAGAGCATGTTTAACTCAGTGGTCAAGTCTTAGAGCCTGTTTGTGGGAAAAATGAAGCTGACTGAATCAGCTTGAAAAGGTCAAAAACTGATGACGTGCGGAGTAAAAATTTACAATTGCAAATCTGCTAAGATAGCAATTGTTAAAAGTATGTCCATATGTTTGCATTAGACAATATAAGATAAAAATCCAGCCTTTTTTCTTTCTCAACAGAGATTTAAATTCAGACGGTCTTAGAGAGATTGCTTATATAGGAATGTTTTTTCTTTAAGGACTGCATAGCACTATCTGTACACGATAAAACGTGGGGTTGGGACCAATTCAGATAAAGACGAGGGGGAGTTAACCGACTTGGTCTGGGCATACTTTAACCTCCCAAAAGAAAGAAGTGATTTGGTTCAGGAAGTGATTGGGATGGAGACAATTATTTTGTCTGTTGGGATAGCAATCTAATTCCACCACAGCAAGTACAGCCCATGGATTATACCCCAGCACCAACTTTTGATCTGGACCATGAAGTTACAAATGAGGTATAGCTCACAAAATTGTATGTTGAATTGGTCCATCAATGAGTTTATATTTTAAGTGTAATCTATGGACATTTTTCAGTCTTTGAATTCTGCTTTTAACATTTCAACCTAAAATTGACATGTCTCTTTCGGTTAGATCTTTTCTGCCTTCGTGAACACGTGCTGTAGATCTACCTTGAAAACTATTACTGAACATCTATCTTACCTTTGCCATTAGTACCCCTGAAAACTAAAACAACTGTCTTTTATCATCTGGCGTTTATTTTATAGAATTGCTAGACCTAACAGTTTATGTGTTTAGTTAAACGACTCAATTTACCTCGCAAACGTAGATCAGTAATACAACTAATAGTACTCTAAACTCCAGCAATAGTTGCAACTTCATAATATGAGCCAGTTTCATTGTAAAGAATAGGATGTAGGGTACTCTATTAACACGAATTGCCTTATGATTTGTCTTTGGAATATTGCATAACTTTTTTGATCTGCATTCACAAATTTGTAGCCCTGTATATGTGTGTCTGTGTGTGTGTGTGCCCTCTCGCGTAAGTGAAAGATATGGGTCTTTGTCGGAGGTGGGGGTGGCCGAAGTTAGCACCGTATTTGGCTGGTTGTGGGGTTTCTTTGCCAAGAAAGTGTTGCCAAGAATAGATTGGGGCAGAGTGGCATCTGTTGCAATTTCTCTAATTTTGGGAAACCAAGTAGCATGGGTTTCAGTGAAAAGGCCTTTTAGGTACCACAAAATATTAAAAGTGGAACAAGTGCAGAGCATTATATTTACTGCTTGTTTAGCACTGTTGAAGCGAACAAGGACTGCAGGGAATGTAACCTGCAAAATCAGCTATCTATGTGGAATCCAGGCCATTAAAGCTCTAGATTTTCCCGTGCCTAATTGACAGAGTCTAACAGCCATTAGGCACGGGATAATCTGCGGCTAATAAAGGTGTGAATTCCCTTACAACTCCTGCTTGCATGAATAGGTACCAGAGCCGCCAAGTGCCCGGTTCTGTGGATCCGGCTGTCAGGCGCTGTGTGTGTCCACTCCAGCAGCCAGGTAGCGTGCCTGAGTCTCAGCACCGGTGAATGTACTTGAGGGTTGATAGCCCCGTAGCAGAGACACAACACTTCCAAATAAAGGCGAATGACGCAGTCTCACATTATAAGCACGGGGAGGCACTTAGGCTTATCAGGGCGTGGGTCACCCCATTTGGTATTAGAAATGCCAAGTGCCCAGCCCTGTGGTTACTGAGGGGTGTGTCCACTCCAACAATGCCCAACATACATGAGCCTTTTCAACAGTGGTAAACGTACCTGGACACAAGTCTTTCAAGGCACTGTAGGTTCCCTTGCTTGGATAGCTAGCTTTTCAGGTTGAGTTCTACAGCCTTGTTTGCATCCCCTAGTATCAGCACCTCCACATGTTTGCTTCTGTTATCTTGCGTCAGGCACGGGTTCTGTCTACTCCAACAGGCTGATTTGCCTGAGGGGTCCCAACACGGGTTAACGTACCTAGGGTCAGTAGTCCCTTGCGGGGAGGCAAGGCTTTCGAAAAGAGGCGAATGGCACAATCCCACATGTGTCAGGCTTATAAGAGAATGGGCTCCCTCACTTGGATAGTTAGCTCTTCAGGTTGAGTTCTCTAGTGGCCTGTGTTTGCATGAATTGGTGTTAGATCTGCTATATACCTAGCTTTGTGGGTCCTGCATCTGGCATCTTAATCCCATGCTACGTAGCTGAGGAGTCGAGACACAAGGGTTTCCATATAGAGGTGAATGATGAAGCCCCACATTGTCTAGACAAGCGGACATTCTGGGGCTTATAATTTAAGTACATTTCTCCTACTGCCCCTGTTTGCATCAAGTGTACATCACCTTCCCAAGTGGACTTCCTTATCCTGCTGTTCTGAATAGGATGAGATAATGCTCAACTCAAATAATCCAAACTGCAAACTAGTTAGTGCTGGCTACGAGAAACCTGTCCTTCCACTCTCCCTTATCCATTCAAATATGTTCACATAAATCTCCAGCATTCAAGTCCTTTAGCTCTACTTCTGCCAATCTTAATCCAAACTCCAGGCCCTCTTAGTACATCTCTTCTTGCTCCTCAGTCTTTTGGTAATGTCATTCTGCTGCTTGTGTCAAGTGTACATCACCTACCTAAGTTGGCATACTTATGCGCACTGTTCGGAAGATAGAATTACCATTATACGATACTCAACACAATTAACTAAGCCTGAACCATTTGGTGTTGGGCATGGGCTCCTTTTCTTCTATTCTCTCTTATCCATGCGAACAGGTACTCATAAATCCCTAGCAATCAAGTCCTTTAGCACTACCTCTGCCCATCTTATACCAAGTGCCAAAAACTACTTTATTAAACTGGCACAGTGGAATCAAGGGGGTCGTCCTAGTAGATGTCTTCTTTTTCCTGAGTCTTTGATGATGTCTTGGTCCACCCCTACCTTGCCTTAACCCATCAACTTGATACTAGTCACGTTCCCTTGCTAGGGCAAGGAATATGAAACAATTCAAGTGATGTGTTGTCAACCGAAGCCAGCTGCCTCTGATGAAGTTGGCTAATTTGGATTGTTAATGGATGGCTTGGGGTGGTGTCAAAGTTCGACCCTTGGTAAGGAAGATAAAACTGAGGTTTCATTAGGGATTGATGTTGGCTGGTGCCTGCTCTTGGTAATTAAGTTAGTGGATGCAAGTTGGTGCTTAATCTGGCTTCTTCTATGGCGATAACGTCCTTGGCTGATGGTCATTCAAAAAAGTCACGATAGGAAAAAAAAATTCATACTAATCAACTAAATTACTACAGGTATGTCAGAACGTACTTGCAAATTACAGTATATTGCTTTTGGTCTTATATTTGGTTGATTGGCCATTGCATATTCTTAAGTAGTTAACTTGTAGCGTGATTCTTCTGTATTCTACTTCAATTACGCAAATATCGTAGTACACTTGTGTACTTTAACTTCCGTATTATTAATTTTCCTTTGGTTAATATGCCATAATCTTGTCTATATGTTGCTTGTCTGTTTCTTCCACAATATCCGATGTTTATTCTGTGATGCAGGAAGTTGAGGAATATTTCAGTTTCAGCAACTACATAGTAAATGACAGTTTAGGAATCACTGCAAACGCCCACACAGTTTTTGCCAATAGGGAACCTAATAAAGCAATGAGCGGACCTTGTCTAGAGCTTGCAAAGCTGTTCTCAGTTGCAGTTGACTTCCCAAAGGCTGGTATTCGAGCACTTCTACCATCTCATCTACGAGTCACGGAGTATCCAGATTTCATGGAAAAGCCGGACAAAATTACTGAGTCACAAGGTGCTATTGGGAAACTTTTTCGAGAAGTGAAAACATTGCACCGAGCACCAATCATGTCAAGTCTTTCACAAAGGAAGTGGCAAGAAAGTCGATCGATTCTGACATGGAAGTCGATGATTTTCAAGACTACATGAAAGATGCAATTTACTACAAAAATGAGTATGATACCAAGTTAGGAAACCTAATGGATGACTGGCATTAAAACTGAGGCTGAAATACTATGTGGTAGTATCTTGCAAACGTCAAAATATTTTGACAGGCGAAAAGATCCAGAAGCAGTTCGTTTGGCCGTGAGGTCCTTGAGGAAGGAAGCTAGAACCTGGATCAACAAGAAAGTGGGGGAGTCGAATGGTGAAGTTGATGACGTTTATGCAAAAGAATCAGCTTGGTACCATGTTACATACCATCCAGATTATTGGGGCTGCTACAATGATGGACTGAATCGGGCTCATTTCCTTGGTTTTCCATGGTGTCTTTATCACAAGCTGATGCAGATCAAGAAAAATAGATTTACTTCCAGAAGGATTCTGAATTTGTCTGCCCCTGATAGGAAACTTAGTGATGGACTGAGTTTGAATATATGAACTTCCACGTTCAGCCATTGCAGAGTTTTGTGAAGTTTAATAACAGCAAGGAGAAACAGCTGTTGGATGTTTTACCCAAGCACCTTTGGTTTTCCTGTTCTTGAGGACTGTTTGTACTATCCAATCCCATTCATTTACGGAAAAAACAGCTATTCTTTTGTATGCCTTTTCTTCCCCGATTATACAATGATATGGAAGAAAATTCAGCAGGAAGATCAAGCACATTGTCCTACTGCGAGAAGTGGTAATTGAAATATCAGTACCTATATTTAACGACTATTAATTTATATCTATATCTATACATATATAAAAGCACGTATGGGCTTAAATGATTAATCTTTTCTTTCCTTAAAGTACCCTTTTCTAATTGATATTTCCATAAAAGATTAAGGGTGAGTAAGGGTGTTTTTACTTGTAACATTTCTTTCTCATTAAATATCCTTTCTAAATTAGAGTTTTATTTAAAATTGAGGGTATTTTGGACTTCTCATAGGATATCAAGCATCTTTCCTTAAAATACCATTATTGGAACATATGTTTTTATTAGAGTAAGAATTGTTTTGACTTTTGATTAAAAACTCTTCTTTTTATTAAATACCTATTTTTAATAAGTGTTTTAAAAAATAAGGATTTTTTTTACTTTTCATATAATTTCATATCTCTTTCGTTAAATTATCTTTATCAGAATATATGCTTTTATCAGAGTAAAGAGATGTTTTGACTTAAATTACAATAGAGTTACTACATCTTTTTCGTCATATTTGATTAAAGAGAACAACTTGTAGAGAACATAATTTTTAAAGCCTTTTTTCAAAAAATATAATATACGTAAGCTAAATTCAATATTTTGTCTGAAATTCAATCCTTTTTAATTTTATATTTCATATGTCTATATTAATGTGTATGCTACAGATTTGAATTATTTTGCATTTATATATATTTCAATACAAACATATTAGTACATTGAAAACTTTTGTAAACCTGACGTTTGATTCTAGATATTTAATACAGACATATTGATATAAGAAAGGTATCATAAAACTAGAATTTTTTAGGATTTTCTAAATCCATATGTAATCTTGACTGGGGTTAAATGACTAATTCTTTTATTTTTTTACCCTTAAGATGCCCTTTTTAAACTGAAATCTTCAATTGAATTTTTTTCCCCCATCAAATACTCATTTTAAATTAGATTATTATTAAAAAAAAAAGAGGGTATTTGACTTCTCTTAGGACATCAAGTATCTTTCCTTAGAGTATCCTTATAGAAATATATGCTTTAATTAGAGTTAAGGATTCTTTTGTCTTTTAGAAAGGATAGAAAAACCTTATGAAAACCTATAAAACCACCCTTGAACTCCTACGTGTTTTTTGATTACCGAAATTTTTTCTATCAAACCTATTATTTCCATTTACGTTAAAGCTAAACTACTTCAATCTACAACATCTTCTCCATCAATTTCGATTAATGAAAACAACTTGCAGAGAACGATGTTTTCTATAGAATTAAAAATATAAATATAATCTACTTAAATTAGATTGAATATTTTATCAGAAACTTATTCTTTTTTAAATTTTGTATTTCAAATTTGTATGTTGATGTGTATGCCACAAATTTTAATTATTGTGCATGTATATATATTTCAATGTAAATATTTTCGTACATTGAAACTATCATAAAACTGAAATTTAATTCTAAATTTCAATTACAGACACATTGATGTAAGAAAACTATAGTAAAATTGGAGTTTTTTTAGAAAATTTTAAATGCATAAGAATTGATTTTATCGTACAATTTTATTCCTAATTAAAACTTGAGTTCATGGCAAGTACATAATCCTATTTGTATTAGAGTTATTAGAATACCCTTATTTCATGACAACACATCATTCATATGGTTATTGTCTTTCACTCTTTATATGATACATTGTATCTGAGGTATCATATATTGACATGGTAACATGTTACATATGGCCATTATTGTCTTCACATATTTCACTCTTATAAAGTGATTGGATTAGATGAACTCCAATTAATAAAGATTCTAATTTATTTTGGCTCAAATAATTAATAACTTTTTTTAACTTGAAAACTCTCAAGTTTTTTTATATGCAAGGGGATAAGGATCTCGCCCCAGCGTACAAAATAATCTCAAGCGACTAAAATGGCTACATATTTTTTCATTAAAAATACCCTTTAAAAAATAAAAAGGTTTACTAAACTTAAGTGTATTTTTACTTTTAAGAAGGTGAGCCTAAACTATAAAATTTTTGGTTCATCATAAATAATTTGCAGCTAAAGAGGTTAAAAGTTCATTAATGCATCTGTAAGTGACAAAAATGTGAGAGTAGATCTAGCCCAATTATATAAATATGATACTAAGTTTCTGTTCACCTTTAAAGAAAACCTTATCAAAATATAACCTTAAAATTTATCAATATCAAAATTGATAAAATGAGCACCTTAATTGTCTATACTTCTTAGAGAACCGTTCCTAAATCCAGGTATCATGTTTTTTTTTCTATAAATTAAGGTGCATCAGCTATTGCCTCTATTAACTTTTGTATATAATTACGAATTTAATGTTATTGACATATGACAAAGCAAGAATATCTACAAATTCGACTAGGCCTTCATTTTTCAACTTTTATGATAAATTTATGTGTTAATTTTTATTTGGTAAAATAGTGGATTCTTATAATTTTGGGACTCATGTCCTCGCGGTTAGGGTAAGTTACAGGCAATGATATTAAATTTTAGAAAGTAAAGCCATATTGATCTTTTAAAAATATTTTTTTGTGCTTGTGTCGATACGTACTTTTTAAATATTGATACTCCCTTCATTTTGTGTCTATAAGGTACATAAAATATAAAATTTTACAAATACTAATTTTTCAAATTAGGATTTTAACATAAATTCTCCCCTCATCCCGTCACCGGACCTTTCTCGGCAAGCACTCAACATGAAGGTCGGCAAAATGGTTCAGCCTCATGAGCCACATCATCCCAGCACCAGCGAATGTCGAGGGTGGAAGGCTGCTCTGGTGGTAGTTAATGGCGGTAGATGCCGTGATGTTGCATAATAGTTTGATTAAACAAGAAATGTAACTTGGCTACATTGATTTGTTATTACTGTTTAATTATAATGATCATATTGATTAATTTTAATTATTTTTTAATCAAAATTTAAAATATTCTTATTTCAAATTAGTATATACAGTGCAAAGCACGGATCCTTACTAGTTATTATAAAGGGATAATTGCGTAAAATACCCATGTGGTTTGGAGTCGTTGCAAAAAAATCCCTGTTGTTACAAAAATTACAAATAGACACCCGTAATTGTAAAAGTGTTACAATCATTAAAGAAATCATCCAAATTGACGGAGTGTGATCTTCACTCTCTTAAAAAGTGCGTTTGAAAGATTTTAATACATTAAAAAGACTAAAATACCCTTCCCACTTTTTTATCTCCCAATCAAGTCCCAATTTCTTCTCCAATCCAACCAAACCCTAACCCTAGCCGCCACTTTAAACCAAGCCCCAAGTCACAATTCATGTCACCACAGAGCCCCATCCACCACCACCATCCCCAATTTCTGCAACCACCCAGCCCCGACCACCAACCATCCCTAATTTCTGTCACCACAGAGCCCCATCACCAATTTCCCCAATTTTCAGCTCCAAGTGCGTCGCTGCCACCCACCATGAGTTCTACATCGCTAGATCCGTCATCAATCGAACCACTTGCACCGCCGCCAACCTCGCTATGAGCCCAGCCATCTGCGCCGAGCCGAACCCAATCACCACCCTAATCGCACGAACTCAGATCTAGGGTTTCAATCACATATTGCGATGGAAACCCTAGATCTAAGTTTGTGCAATTTTGGTAAATCAACCACATCTAAACCTAATCACATAGGTTTTATTCCACAAACAAATCCCGTCACATTAAAACTCCACAAGAATCAAGAAGAAGGCATTGCGGCAGTGAGATTGGTTTGACGACAAAAGGGAAGGCGATTGGTTTGAGAGGGGTTGTGGCGACAACGAAAGCAGGGGGCTTGGACTTATGGAAGCGACGAGCATGGTTGGGTGGTGGTGGTAGGGGCTGGATTGTTGTGATGAGAGAGAAGGCTTGGGCGGCGATGAAGCGTGGGGCGTGAGTGGCAGCGGTTGTGGCTACGGTGGTGCTGCCACCCCTTGTCAAGACTTCCTTCAACACACAAACAAAATTGGGTTTATATATGAGGGTATTTTGGACAATTTATTTAAATCGTTACAGAAACCATCGGATGTAACACTTTTACAATTACAGGTGTCTATTTGCAATTTTTATAACAATAGGGATTTTTTTGCAACGACCCCAAACCACAAGGATATTTTATGTAATTATCCCTATTATAAAAGCTTGCAACAGTCTTCCATAAAGGCAAATTTTTTTTTTTCAATTTCAATTGTCGAATCATGGCAACAACATCCTTTCTTGATTAGTGAAAGATAAACAGAACTGATAGTGATAGGTGTTTAGGGAGCTTTCTCAAGTCTTTGACATGGGTTCCCCACCCACGTGAACTTGTTCCCTAGACTTGAGGACTAGTTTGCACTTTGTATTACCCAATCCCCGTCCATTACTTGGGGATGAAGTTCTTGACAAACATTTAAAAAAAAAAAAACAGAATTCGACAAGCTACATACTGTGTTGATTCTGTTTTCATGTGGCCAGTCATCACAACGTAAAGGAGCAATGGCATTTTTATACTAGCTAATAAGGGTTCTTGTGCAGAAAGCATGAAGACTATATAACTTGGCTACATTATGTGAATGGTTTTCTATCACTTTTTAAATGATTAAGGGCACATGATTTGCACTAATTATATGTTGTACGAAGAAATTCCACTCTGAAAGTGACAACGGATGAATATGTATCTTAACACTAGTAACATAGCCTTCCTATTAACAATCGATGTGGTATAACAGCACTTAGGCACCTAAACATGTATTTAATCCAATAAAAAGCTATTACTACCCCATGGAGCAACTCAATGGATTCTCAAAACTTTTACTTCTCATAGTTGAGGGTGGATGACTTGCCTTTGACCGTCCCAAATAGGGTATGCATAAGTAGACATGTGACATTTGTCGACACCCATAAAAAAAAAATTCAATTGTTAGGTTATTGGCTTAAACACTTAGCCACTAAGAGTTCATGATTTGTCCTTAAGCAATTGTCAGAAAATGTCTAAGATTCTGATTATAATTTGCAAAAAGGAGATGGTGATGTATTCAAGTTTCAAATTGGAAGTTATTATTTTCTAATGTTAAGAAGACAATTTTTGTAAAATTTGTTCATATTAATAAGGGACAAACGTAGTTGATTATTTATTAGCGGGTAGTTATGTTATTTTCAATTTGGTAGTTACTTTCTATGTGGTAATTAATTTCTAAATTTAGTTTGTAGTATACATATTAGATGCAAGACTCATCGTAAAAGACATTAATCATCATCAAGCAAATGCTTCTTTTTCTTTCTCTTTTCAAAGAGAAGTCTTCCTTCTTTAGAAGACTAAGCCTTCATAGATTAGAAGTTAAATATTTTTAATTTACATTTAATCGTTTCTTTGGTTACTTTTAAAATAGTGCACTTTCTACAATTTAAAATTTTTATTTTGCAGTTTCCAATCTTTTCAAATGCTTTAAAGAAGTTCTCATCAAGAGCCTAAAAGAACCCGCGCATTTGAATCAGTTGTAGCAATTGTCTACAAATTGATTGTTTGTTTGCATAGGAGCGCAAACAACGCTAACAAAAAAAAGGTATTATTTCACTCAATCCATTAGGGTTTGTTTGAAATCACTTTCAGTTTTGATTTCCTATTTTCAAAAAATAAAAATTATAACCACTTTAATTTTTATTTTTTACAAAACAAATGAGTGTTTGATTACCTAGTTTTTATTTTGAATTT
This sequence comes from Escallonia herrerae, assembly GCA_033070095.1. Taxonomy (NCBI): domain Eukaryota; kingdom Viridiplantae; phylum Streptophyta; class Magnoliopsida; order Escalloniales; family Escalloniaceae; genus Escallonia; species Escallonia herrerae. Next base: position 98,305 of record JAVXUP010000739.1, read on the forward strand.
TTTTCTTTTGAGTGTTGATTACCCAGTTTTAATTTTGAGTTTTTTCTTTGGTGATGGTTGAGGTGGCAGTGGCTGGCTGGTGGCTAGTTGGTGGCGATGGCTGGAGGTGGACCGCGGGTCACGGTGGCCAGTGGGTGGCGGTGGACGGTGGCAGTGGACGGCAGCAGTGGACGGCGGGTGGCAGTGGGCAGTGGTGATGAGAGGTGGGGGTGAGGGTGTTTTAGGGGGGGGGGGGGTTCTCAAAATAAACACCAAAACTGAAAACCCAAAACTCTAAAATGAAAGTTTTCAAGAACAACCATGTTTTAAAAACAGATTTTCAAAACTAAAGGAAAAAAAAAACGAAAACTGTGTGCCAAACATTTTTTTTCTACGGTTTACAAAACTGGAGAAAAAAATGAAAATGGAATGGAATGGAATAGATTTCAAACGCTACCTTAGTTACCAATTTTGTTGTTTTCATTTTCATGTTTGTGGAGGTATTAATATTAATCCTGTTCAAAGGGAAAAAAAAAAAACATGACCATGAATGCTTATTATACAACTATAGTCCGGAGAGTGGTACAATTTACTATCACACCCTAAAATCTTAATTTAATTTGCATTCTCAGGTTTAGCCAAAAGATTTGCTCGGCATCAGTCCTCCAACTAGTTCCTTTGTTGCTTGAATATATTGGATAATTTAGGATAAATGGTCCTAACCATTTAGATATATATTAATATACCATTCTGATTCCTTAAGCTCATTTTCTTATGACACCAGCTCTCCTCATCAAATTAAATGGTACTAAATGATCAGGACGAATGATCTAAAATCATATAATATTTGCTCATTCGTTATAGATAGAGATAGTCAGGGGCGGAACAACATATGTACGGGGCTAATGCACCCCCTCAGAATTTAAAAAAAAAACTATATATAGTTTTTTTTCCAGTCGTGACTCTCTCTCCTCCTCTCGGCTCTCACCCTCACTCTCACTCAGTCACTCTCTCAGTTCCCGTCGACGGTCGACCTCTCACCGCTCCAGGCCGGGCCACGGCACGGCAGTCGCCTCACCTCATGGCTCACAGTCACCACTCACCGGTCACAGCGCCTCTCAGTCACGGCCCACCTGTCATTGATCATGGTCTCAATTCTCACAGACGACGGTCGAACTGTTGAAGCCCCGAAGGCCCTCCCCACCCCAACTCCGGCTAGATCTTACCTAAATCTACCGTCTAAGAGCCGGCGGACAAAGTGATGAACCTCAGTCACCGGTCATGGCGCCTGAAATTCAAACAGATTTTAGCCTTAGTCAGGCAGTCACCGGTCACGGATGCGGTCGCCGCCACAGCCTCACCAGTCACCAACTCCGGTCTCCAGCCACTGCCAGATCTAGCCTCGTCTAAGGTTCGAACTTCGAATTAGTCTAACTCTAAGACTTCTGTAATCTGCTTCTTTCTTCTTGTCGAAAATCAACAGAATACTAAAGGCTGTAACTTGTAAGCTCTAATAGTCTAATGTTTGTAACTACAACACTTTCAGAACATCAAGGTTCCGCGCCTACAAGCTGGACGAACTGACGAAACCTCAACCAATGAACGATCTTCTTCAGTCTTCACTCCACCAGCGGCGAAGAACCCACCACCAGTGACATTGCGACAATGATGTCGTTCAAATTTCTGAGGACTGAGGTCAGTGTGCATTTTGAACAATTTCTTTTGCTATTGAGAATTGATTATTTGATTAATAATTTTAAGTTGTTAGTTGTGCATTTGATAATTTAGATTATTAATTGATGCTTTATGGCTGTTAATCGTGCATTGAGCACTTGAGAATTGAGATTGTTGATGGAGGATGGAACCCAATTGAATTTTTACCCTATTTGAGCATTGATTATTTGATTGATAATTTTAGGTTGTGTTAATTGTGCATTTAAAAATTGTGATTATTAATTGTTGATTATAGGTTGTTAATTGTGTATTGAGCATTTGAGAATTGAAATTGTTGATGGAGGATGGGACCCAATTGGATTGAGATATCAGATATGTGATTTAGTTGAATGGTGGGTTGAAATTAGGTTAATTAGGTTAATGCGATAATGAAACATGACTGGAAAAGTAAAAGAATAAAATATTTGTAATTAACTAGGTTATTTGATTGATAATTGATGGATTGATACTTAAAATAAAATATATATTTTTTTCAGAATGAAAAGATTATTTCAAAAGAAAGCAAAGGTGGAAAAAATTATTACAGTCTAATAAGAAGAGTGTAGAAATCAAGATGCTATTCAACAGTCTTCGATTTTAACAGTAGAAAAAGGCTCCCATTGTGTATCCTGATATTCATTCCGGACATTCAAGCAGAGTTAGCGATGAGTTCAACTCTGACGAGCTTATTGCGGATCTTGGATTGCGTCCGAATATTTTGGATTATGATCCTAATGTTCGAGATAAAGTTCGATGAACGTATTAGTCGAAAGGTCCTTGTCAATCTCAATATATTTTTAGCACTCTCTGAAATAAAATTCTAATTCCGTCACTGAAGATAGTACCTACTACTTTCAGCCTTCATGAATGAACTGAAAATGATGACGACAATTAAGAATAGAAGCCATGTCCACTTCAAAGAACGTAGTGAACCAAATATAGTCTGATAACAAGGCAAGCTACAGGCATCAGCGCACATAAATGATAAATGAAGTTAATGTAAAAGACCCCGCGAAGGAAGGAATCAACGTCAATCGGTCCTTTTAGATTCCGTCCTTAATCCTTAAATTAAGCAAAAAGAAATGAAAGCGAGACATCCTCTCACTTTGGCGCCGTACACTCGCAAACAGTGTCAAATGAAAGGGGAAAGACCCAACATTGACGAGGGGTTGACGATCAAAATCCACACTCTTTCTCCGCCTAAATGCACCCTTATCCGCAGTAGTACAGCATATAGTTCAGTCATCAGTGTTTGATCTTCAAGCTTCCTGCAACCTTTTGGTAAGAACCTCTCTTTCTCTCTCCATTTGCCTTTTCCCATGTCACATATCTTCTTTTGTGTGTGAGAGTATGTTGTTTTATGTAGCGATTACCGCCTCATATGAACTCTTTTTCCAGTTTCTTTGTTGGGTATTCCACTGCGTGTGATACAGGTTTCTTTTAGGACTTTGGTTGGTTGTTGAGAAAGATGGAGGAAATCTAAAAGCTTTTTTTCTTTGCTGCTGAGGGGGTGGGGGGGGGGGGATCTAGTTAATCGTGTGGTCTGGAGCAGTATTAAAGTTTTTGATGCCCTTCTACTGTAAAGATTTGTTCGCTGTGTGTTGGCATCATGGTTTTCACGTACATATGGACTGTAATCTTTGAGACAAACATAATGTTGTGATCTTTTCTAGTGTTTTGTGATAGGATGACCCATTTTTGAAGATTTTTTTTTTGTTGTGACGAACCCTTTTTCCATTTGCTGAAGCCTGAAATAGTGAAATGTTTCTTTACTTTCTAAGGTACAACCTGTTGTATGGAGTAGCGTATTGTTTTCTTTCATTGGCAACTCTTTATGTTTATGGTGCCAAGCTTATTGCGGGTACATGAGTTAGAATTAACTTACTTTTGTTTGTCGGTAATGTTTGAATTAGATTTCAAGAAAGTAACTGGGGGAAGATAATGTGACAGTTGTAAGTAGGGACTAGAATATTGGCAGGGTAAGTAGTTCACTTTACTACATGACGAGATTGAAAATTATGCACAGAAAGCAGCCTCTTAAGCTATGGCACTAATATTTGAGGACTGTGATTTAAGTTATAACATTTTTCTAAAAGCTTCATTGTTGTACGTGTTAATCTCACAAACCAACACCATCTTGATCTTTGTTTTTCTGATATATGGTTAATTTAGGTATTTTGAATTTTCATGGTTGACTATCGGCTTTTTATGCAACCGAGTTCTTGGAAGTAACAGAGTTTTTTAATTGCTACCTGCCGCTAGGTTTTTAGATGGTTGTACCTGATGCCTAATCCTATTTTCATAATTTATGATTTCGTTTTGTCGGGGTTGGTGGAGGAGGTCACTGGTATAGAGTATGATTGAGCATGCTCACTTCTCTGATGTATAATGTGATCGGAAGATACGTTAAAAGAAAATGAGTGTATGGAGCCTGCCAGGGTTGATGAGAAGGATATGAAATGAAGAAGTTAAGAAAAAGATTGAGATATTGCATCAGCTCTTTGGTTAAGCTGTGGTTCTATAACTTGAGATGATACTAAATTGGCCAAAAATGAGGTCTAATGTGCAGTTCTCTTCCATCGTTCGTGTTCCTGTATTAGTTCCATGTTCTATTGTTTTCTCTTGTACTGAATGTACTATTTAGCATTGCTGATTTATTACTATGTAATGGAACTGCAGTTAAAATCATTTGCTTTGAAATGGGTAAGACCGTTCAGTTGTATGGGTTCCCTTACCTTGTATCTGCGGACGTAATTAAGACATTTCTGGAGAATCATACGGGACAAGGAACTGTATATGCTTTAGAGGTTAGGCAGTCTAAAAAACCAGGATCAAGAGCATGTGCTAAGGTCCAATTCACAAACAACAGAAGTGCTGAGTATATTATTTCGTTGGCTGAGAAACGCCTGTGGTTTGGAACATCTTATTTAAAGGCTTGGGCAATGGAACTTGATATTGTACAAAAGCCTAAGACGTTTGTGCATGACATGGAAGAAATAAATCTGCATTTTGGTTGCCAGCTCTCTAGGGAAAAATTTTCAGTGCTCTGGAAAGCTGCAGATGTTTCTGTGAAATTTGGCTTTGGACTGAGAAAATTGTACTTCCTTCTGTCTTATCGGTGCATTGGATATAAGCTTGAGCTCTTCTATGAGAACATGTGGCAGATTGAGCTACATTGCCCGCGCGATCGTACCTCGAAGTTTCTCCTCGTTCAGGTTTGAAACGTATTATTTTCGGTGTTTCAATATATGCTTCTTATAATTCTCTTGCTGGACTAATGAGATGGATATCTTAGACCAACGTCCATTCGATAGCTATTATAGTCCATTGTTGTAGCTTCTGAGGTGTCTTCTTTCAGAATATACGAGACATCTATGATGACCAAACCGACTAAGTTGCATCAGAACTCCCTATCTCAATTATATCGTTCAAGGCTGAAGCTTACTACAAATCTGAACTGAGTAGGCCAAGTGGCCAAAACCAACTAGGATCCTTTACAACTCTGTGTACCTCAATTGATTGTAGAAGGCTGAATTTGAGGTACATATATGATCTGATTAGATCTGATGCCTTGTTATCATGTCGCTGTTGATTGATGAGTTGTTTTCACATCATCAATCAAGCCTTTGTCCCAAACTAGTTCGTGTTGGCTATGTGAATCTTTTCTCCATCCCTCCTATCAAAGCACGCGTTCTCGGACAAATTCTTAGCAATCAGGTCTTTCCTCACTACTTCTCCGCAAGTTATCCTCGATCTACCCTTACCTCAATTTACCCCGTATCCTCATCAACCTGGCACAGAAATAACTGCTTCTCACAGGGACATGTAAAGCCCTACATTGGATATGCCAAACCATCCGAAGTGGGGTTCCGTCTTATTTTCCTCAACTGGCACCACTCCTACTCTGTTGTGGATATGCTCATATTTTGTTCTTCCCTTCCTTGTCTGGTTGCATGTCCACCTAAGCATCCAAATATTATTATACTCATATTATTTGTATATTGTTTCTTAGCTGCCCAAACATTCTGAATCATACAACATTTTTGGTCTCACTGTCGTCCTTTAAAATTTCCTTTTGCCATCAGACAACACCATAGAAGCAGATCTTTACTTTAGCTACATCTTATAATTCAGAATGTCCAGAGTTAAGGGATAAGCAACATCCTTGTGTCAATGATCTTGTGTTAAAATAGGGCAAAAAAGTAGCATTGAAAAGGTTGAGCTGTTTGCAGATAGGTGAGTTTACGAGAGAGAGGGTGATCCTAAAAAATAGGCGAGTCTGTATTCGAGGCATACTAGATGCTTCCATTGAGAGTGAGAGGTATTGGGATTTGGAATGTTTATTGAAAATTTAACATTTCCAAGGGCCTTTAGTAGCTAGGTTAGGCTATGCTGCCGTTTGGGATGTTTGGTGACTATAAGGCTTATTTACCAGGCAGGTTTAATACTTGGAGGCCCTCACCTTCACAAAATTAGGCTTTTAAAGATGCATTAAACTTCTTTCCATCTTAGGCATGTGTAATGGTGATTTCCTGTCCAACGTCATATGGACTCCTTAAAATGTTCAACACTTGGTGAAGAATATGGAATATGTGCCCACATTTTTCATCACATATGCCTTCACGACCATGCATTATAAACAGGAAGCAATTTATCCTATATGTATTTTTGTCCCACAATTGCTTTGTACTGTGAGGATTTATTTATTTTGACAATGTACAAACACATGAAAATAAAATCCTCTGGCCCAAAGTAGGATCTCACCATTCTTTCTGGGATGTAAAAAAGTAATCGAATATCTATGGAGGTTGAGGCTGGAAAAGAAATGATGGTTTGGCGACGAAGTTGAAATGGTAGTGGCATTGTAGGCGATTTTGTGTGAAGGCCTATTGATTCGTGTTGGGGATTGGTAGATGACAAAGTTGCAGGGCCTAAGATGCTGATTTTAGGCCACCAATTGGGTTTAGTGGCATGCAAATTCTGACGGTGAGGCTTCATTACATGGCAATGGCAACAATACGAGGCACTGACTTGGCGCCCAGAATAACCGCCTTGGTGCGTGATGATGAGGAAGTCTTATAGGATGGCTGGGCGTTCAGGTGGACGACTACGTGGATGGCGCCAGTGACTAGGCGGCTGTGGGATGTCCTCTCCATTGACAATCTGCAACCCCTTATCCAGTGTTTCTTTGACATATTGAACAAAGTTGAGGACCTTTGACCACCACTAGACAGTGCACTTTTATGCCCATCAAATTCCATTTTGTGCTTTTGATGTGGAAAGGAAAACATTCTGAAATTCATGGGTGGATAAAGCTGAAGAATTTTGACGACCAGACAGTAGCACTTTTATGCCCATCAAATTCCATGCTTAGTGCTTTTGATGTAGAAAGGAAAAAGCATCCTGAGATTAATCGGTGGATGTGATTACTACGCATAGAGCCCTAGAAACTTCCTTGAAGCCCTCTTCAAAACACGAACCATGCTATCAAATTACCGGTGAGATGCCTATTGAAAGACTTAAATAAATTGGCTTATGTTGAGAAAATCAGGGATCCTTTTTCATGATTTAAATCTGAGATTAACTCTTCAAAGGTGAACTGAAATAACTTTGTTCAAGGTTCTTAAAAATCTGAAATGCGAAATCTTTTATGGAGAGTAGAATAGAAAAGACAAATTGAACTTTGTGCAAAGTCAAAAGTGAGAATTCAGGGATGGATGGTTTTTTAAATATGAAGGTCTTTCTGTGTTGACGCTTAAGAGTTCACTCTTGACTTGGTTGTTTCCCAGCCAATACTCTTAGGCTATTATAGCTAATGATGTTAAGTCAGTCTTGACCTTCCCGCTACCACTAACAAGCCCTTAGCTTGTTAACATCACCCTGGTATTACGCAAGCCGTATATCAACTTTGGGCGTGAACCAAATGCATGTAACAACTTTTACTCTTTGCCTTTGTGCATTTCTATAAGCATATTGGGTTCAAAACAAGGTGGGCATGTGACACAATAGCACCTTGGCAGTGATATTGGACTTTGCTTTGAGTGTTCACACGGAGCTAAATCTAACTTTACTAGGTAGTTTTGGTGAGACCCATCAGGAGTCCTTGCAGGAATCTAGTGCAGTCTTCCACTTTTTATGAAAAAGCTCCATGTGAGTTGGAACATCGAAAGTTCACATATAGCATTTGCGTGCCTAAATAAGCATAAAGTATCGCTTGGATATAATTACATACTGAATCATAACACGTTGTGTTCCTGGTTATGGCAATTGAAAATGGAACTTGTGCAATATCTGGAGCATGTCTTGCCACTATTGCATCCTTGTGTCACTTTTGCATTCTTTGGGCAGTATTGGAGTTGAGACCTGAAGTCGGCAAGTGTGAGGTTTTCCTGTTTAAGGGTTAGGTGATGTTACTAATGTGGCAGGCTTGGCACAGTTTCTGGTTGATGGGCGGGCTCCTTTCCGATTACGTAGTTGAGGTTGCCTCCCGGATTCAATTGAGTCTGGGTTTGAGAAGAGATTAGCTAGTTGGAAGAGACAGTGTATAAAGCTGGTGCCTTACAACTTATTAAGAGCATTCTTCCAGCCTAAGAAGCACGGGTGCGGATACGAGGATACGGCATTTTTGAAAATTTTAGGATACGGGTGCGGCGGGAATACGGCAAATATTATATATATATATATATATATATATATATATATATATATATGGTAGCTGATCCGTTGATAGCGCTAACAAAATGGGTTAAGTTGCTAGCGCGATCTGGCCGTCCACGCCCGATCTGTGGATGATTTAGATCTTTTTTTTGCGTTTTTTTAAGTCCGTCCGCTACATTATGTAGCGGACTATTTTTTGACAAAGATACACTTCAGTTTCATCCGCTACATTATGTAGCGGAAGAGTAGGCAGCGCTTTTTTCCTCTTTCTCTCTCCTTTCCCACATTATTTTTCTGACATCTTTCTATCTCTCCCTCTCTCTGCCCTAATCAATGCTCATGTCTCTTTCTCATGAATATTCTCTCTTCTTTCTCTTTCTCTCTCCACTTTTTATTTTCTCTCTCATCCTCCCCCTCTCTCTCTCTCATTTTATCTTGCTTCACTTCACATAGAGGAGAGAGAAAGAGTGTGTCCGGCCACCTGCAGCTCTGTCGGACAGAACCTGTTCAAGTCCATCAGCAACCAGCCGTACTATAGTTAGCCGCCGCGCCGCGTCGCCCCGTGGTACGGCCAGCATTGGCAAGTTGTACCCGTCGAAGGGGTTCTCTTCTTGATTGATAATGGAGATCAAGAGTAGTGAAAACTATTTTCCATTGCATCTTCTATCTCTTGTTGCCGATCTTGTATTTCTTCCTGTATTTTTTTTGTTTTGGGCAATGCATTGTTGATTTTTCGTGAGTTGGATTTGGGGCTCTTTACTGGGCTCTTTTTTGGTCAAGTGATGATAAGCACTGAAGAATCTTTTTTGCATCTTTCTACTTGTTTCTTGGCTAAACAACAACCCTTTGAAGTGCTGCACCTGTAAAAGCCTCCGTAGGAATTAAGTGGAAGAAAACCAACAGGGAGAAACATTGCTTCTCTTTTTTTGTTTGAAAGACCATAATTAATGGGTGTGAAGAAGTAGAGTGTGTGTATGAAGTGAAGCAATGGATCTGATCCTTCTACCAGATCCGCCGGCTTCCTTGTCGGAGAAGACGGAGATTTGACTATCGGCGCCGCTCTTCGACGCCTCTTCTTCGCGGCTGAAAGAGATCCTAGTGTCAATATCGAAAGATTCAAAATTTTAGTTACATCCAGAACCCATAAAAGAAATCCTGGTGAGAGAAAAGAGAGAGAAAGTGTCATACAGAGATGAGAGAAATGAGAGAGAGAGAGAAGGGAAGAGAGTGTGTCAGAAATTGATGAGCGAAATGAGAGAGAGAGAGAGAGACATGTCAGAAGTATAATGAAAGAAAGGATAGAAAAAGAATTACTCCATCCGCTACACAATGTAGCGGATGAAGCTGAAGGGTAGCGGATGAAACTGAAGGATATCTTTATCAAAAACCGTCCGCTACATAATGTAGCGGACGGACTTAAAAAAACGCAAAAAAAAAATCTGGACCATCCACAGATCGCTCGTGGACGGCCAGATCGCGCTAGTAACTTAACCCATTTTGCTAGCGCTATCAACGGATCAGCTCCCATATATATATGATATATATATATATATATATATATATATATATTTATTTACTATGTACACCTAGCATTTAATTTCTTAACAAGTTGTATCTTAAGAAAGTGCATAAAAATACATGATGCAATTTAATTTAACCATTCAACGGTAGTACAATACCATCAAATACATAATAAACACCACCAAATACATTATATTCATAACAAAAGTAACAACATAGCATCAAAGTTCAAACTATCAAACAAATAAAGTACTCCAAGTATCTAAGGGTTCCATGACCACAACATTTTCATCTTCATCTATCTCTCCATCACCATCATCTGTAAAAAGTATAGCCTCCAACTCCGGCTCATCAAGTGAAAGCTCCGCAACCGCAAGTACACTAACATCATCCAAGGTACCAAATTGGTCTCCTCCAACATCCCACATTTTTGTAGGTCCTTGTGCATATTGTGGAGATCTTCTTGAGAGACGACGGAGATTGCGATGAATGAAAACCAAGTCCTCCGCACGTTGTGGTGTCAACTTGTTCCTTCTCAAGGAATGCACCATGGAATAAGTACTCCAATTCCTCTCAACACAAGACGACGAAGCAGGTTGTTGAAGTAGTTTCAAAGCTAGAGTTTGGAGCATAGGTGCTTGGGGACCGTGGCATGACCATCAATTATGAGGACTCATAATAGCCCGGTCATTGATGGAATCGATATCACTGAAATGTTCGCTCTTAGAAGAAAATTGGGCAAACTCAGTATTGACCTTTGAACGATCCGTTGGATTCGGAAATACCTCCTGACGCATTTTTGCCTTTCAAGATAAATCTCGGCATCCTTGTGAGGAGGAACACGAGTGGGATCCTCACTAAGCCATTCATCACTATAGTACCTTTATAAACACGTTAAACAAATAAATTACAAAAATTCAGATTCAAGCTTTACCACTAAAAATTCAGGTTTAAACTTTGCTTATGATAGCGTGAAAGTTACCTCGGATTCAAAGAATGTGCCATACAATGAAGTGGCGTGTTGTTCTTGTTCCAACGATCGACAAGAATGGTATGAACCACGTCATAGAAGCTAGACCACTCATCCTTCCTCTTCCCCTCTTCTCTATATGTTGCACATTTCACCTTTTCAATCATAGTATCCCACAAATCATAAACCAAGTGAAGACAAGGCGAATCCGTATCACATTGTTGAAGCATGTCCTAGATAGGAGAAGTAAAGACAATTATGTAGTTGATCTTATCCCACCAAACCTCGTCAAGAACCATATCCCTCACAAATCTTGCCCTTCCAACATCATCCTCCTGATACGACGACCAATCCTCGCTAATCACCATGGTTTAGAGACTTTGCTTCAAGAGCTTGAATCTCCTAAGCATCACAATAACACTAGCAAACCTTGTATCGGCCACCGAAAGCAATTTCATAGTAGAATACTTGTTAAAGATGGCTAAATTCATGGAATGGTTCATGATGAAATTCTTGATTTGCATTACATCGCCATAAACTTCCGTGATCCAAGAGCATTCATCATAAGTTATTTGATTGTTATCCGCATTCTTTGCCGCACAAATGTTCTTCAAGGCAAGATTTAATGTATGCACCACACAAGGAGTCCAAAATATAGTAGGGAATTGTGCTTCTATCAATTGCCCGACTGCCTTGCAATTAGGAGCATTGTCCGTAATTACTTGGACAACATTTTCGGGGCCCATGTCATTAATCACCTCCTTGAACAAAGCGGCAATGAAAAATGTCCTTAACTTCCCCCGAACAATCCACCGCCTTAAGAAACATAGGTCCACCTTCCGTTACCGCCATGCAATTAATTATTGGCCTCCTTTGCGGGTCACTCCATCCATCACTCACAAAACTCACACCCTTTTCCTTCCATGTGGTTCGAATAGGTTGTAACAAATTTTGAATATTTGCCTTCTCCTTTTGTAAAAGAGTTGTCCTCAACAAGTTGTAATCCGGAGGCAAATAACCCACAAGAGAGTTAGAGGCGGCAAATGCATATGAACTCACGTAGTATGGATTCCTAGCTAGGTGAAATGGCAAACCCCCGGAATAATACACCCTAGCAATCTCGGAGTGCAAGCGATCTCTTTTAGCAATATTAAAGCAATCCATGATTGGATTGCTTCCTTCTTGACTTCCACTAGCACTTCCACTTGTACCACCCTTTCGCTTCTTAAGGGGAATACCGCTTTAGAAAAATGTGCTTGTTCCACCTAAAGAGCTACTTGGTGGAAAAGGCGGAATCCTTGGAGCACTTTGCTTTATTTTCTCAAGCACGTTATCCTCTAATTTTCGCATTTGGTTGATCTCACTAGGTGTCACTTTTTTACATGGTTCAATTCCCGTTCCTTTAATCTTCAACAAATGAGCCCTAACCCGAGTGTACGAGCTATTAGAAGCCTTGCCACATAGATTGCATTGCCATCTCACATTTCCACCCCCTTTACCATCCTTTCAAGTCTAGTCACATACTTCCACAATGGTTTTGTCTAATCATCACCAAGGCCAGAACTAGTGCTTCGTGTACAGACCCACCCCAAGATCAATTATACCCCCAAGGCGCACTCATCTGTTCATCAAACTCATGTATCCTTATGATACGACCTTTGAGCCACTTCCACTTGCTCTACCTCTCAGCAAAATGACAGCCTGCCATTCCATAATAAATAAATTAAATATCAGCACGAAATTAAAAACGACTTTCTTGTGGCCCAAGGCCTATCTGCTACATCTTCCTCCTCTTTGAAACCCTAGTCTCCATTAACAAGAAGAGAATCTCCGTCACTGACGGATACGTTAGTGCCAGGAAGAGAAAAGACTCTGTGGCTTCTTGAGTTCGTGATCCCAGTCTACCTGGGAGTGCCAATTTGCGAAGTTTCAAGGAGATTCGTGGGCTTCTTGCAAGAATCCTGCAACTAACTAGCAGAATATCGTTTTGGAACCCAAGTCATTTTCTGAAAGGGAGCACATCGCCAGTCCATTAGTAATTGAAGCTATGTTTAAGTCTTGAACGAAGAATATTCAGTAGTGTCTTATTTTGAGTTTATTCTTTCAACCTAGGCACAGTTGGCAAAGAATTAACTAATTTTACAGGAGGTGAAAACAAAGGATCCCGTCAATTTCCGTTATGTGGATTGACACTGTCAAGCTTTGTATAGATAGGAAAGGAGTTACTATGACATAGACAATTTGATCCACCACATAACTTATGTTTCTTATATGGCAGAGTTTAAGCTTATATGACTATGTCAACAACTTGTATGGGAATCGGACAGGATATTTGGCTTCAATTATTAGGAATTTGGATTATATTCAGGATTCTATAAATCTTATCAGGCATGTGGTATAATTCATGCTGTTAGTTTAATTTTCAGCAGTACAATGTTTATTGTTTTTACATGTCAAGTAAGGTCAATAGATTATGCATATAAGCTAATTTTCCTTTCCTCCATTTGGTCTAGTTGCTTGGAGCTCCTCGGATTTATCGAAAAGTTGAAGAGACTATTTTCAGCTTTTTCAAAGAAATTCCTGATGATCAATGGGTGAGGACAACTGATTTCACCCAGTCATCCTGTATTGGGCAGTCTTCTGGTTTATGTTTGGAGATCCCATATGGTGTTCAAGTTCCAAACTTTGGTGAACATTTTGCTTTCTACAAGGAACAGGAAAGCCAATTCACATTGGAGACTGGTTCCAGCTTTTCTCAAACTTTGGATCTTGTTCCGATTGTGGGTCCTCCCCAAGATCTTGTGTTGCCGTATGAAATTGTGTACAGAATTTGTGGCTTGGTTCAGCATGGGTGTCTTCCAGGGCCAGCACTTGATGCAAACTTTTATCGCTTGGTTGATCCACAAAGGTTTGAAATGTCGCGAATAGAAAATGCTTTAGAGAAACTGTATCATCTAAAAGATTGCTGCTATGAACCTGTGAGGTGGCTCCATGAGCATTACAGAAAACTCCTCACTTCTGGAAAACTTCCTAAATCTCCCGCTATTACTTTGGATGCTGGTTTGGTGTATGTACGCAGGGTTCAAGTAACACCATCGAAAGTGTATTTCTGTTTACCAGAGGTTAATGTATCTAATCGTGTACTGCGCAAGTATCACGAAGATACTGATAATTTTCTTCGCATTTCTTTTGTTGATGAGGAGTTGGATAAAATGCATTCCACAGATCTATCGCCACGTATAGCAACTGTAAGTGAGGAAAGAAGAACGAGTGTCTATCATAGGATTCTGTCAACACTGAGAAATGGCATAGTTATTGGCAATAAGAAGTTTGAATTTCTTGCCTTCTCATCTAGTCAGTTACGGGATAATTCTGCATGGATGTTTGCTTCAAGAAATGGGCTTTCTGCTGCGGACATAAGGTCATGGATGGGTGATTTTCGTCAGATCAGAAACGTGGCAAAGTATGCGGCCAGACTTGGTCAATCTTTTGGTTCGTCCAGGGAAACTTTGACTGTCGAAAGGCATGAAAGAGAAATTATTCCTGATGTAGAGAATAAAAATGGTGAAACTAAATATGTTTTCTCGGATGGGATTGGGAAAATATCTGCTGATTTTGCTAGGAGAGTTGCTGTTAAGTGTGGCCATAAAGATTTCACTCCATCTGCATTTCAGATCAGATACGGTGGGTACAAAGGTGTTGTGGCTATTGACCCCACTTCAGCAGTGAAATTGTCATTGAGAGGGAGCATGCACAAGTATGAATCAGATCTCACAAAATTAGATGTCTTGGCATGGAGCAAATATCAGCCTTGTTTTTTGAACCGCCAACTGATCACTCTTTTGTCTACACTGGGGGTTAAGGATCATGTCTTCGAAAAAAAGCAAAGACAAGCTGTTGATCAACTGGATACTATCTTAACAGATCCACTAAAGGCACAGGAGGCATTAGAGTTGATGTCTCCGGGAGAAAATACAAGCATTCTCAAGGAAATGCTTCTGTGTGGTTACAAGCCTGATGCTGAACCGTTCCTTTCGATGATGCTCCAAACATTCCGCGCATCAAAGTTGCTGGAGTTGCGTATCAAAACTAGGATATTTATTCCAAGTGGAAGATCAATGATGGGATGTCTAGATGAAACCAGGACCCTGGAATATGGGCAGGTATTTGTGCAATTCTCTTGCTTGGGTGGTAGGCCGTTATATGATGATTCCCTTATGTCCAATCACGGGGGCTCAGGAAGGAATAAGATTGTTGTTGGGAAGGTGGTTGTTGCTAAAAATCCCTGCTTGCACCCTGGTGATGTTCGTGTCTTAAAGGCTGTTAACGTGCCCGCTTTGCATCATATGGTGGATTGTGTTGTTTTTCCTCAAAAGGGGACGAGGTAAAACATAATCGTGATCAACTATTTTTGTCCTTGAAATAGCATAGTTGCAGAAACTTTTTTATATGTTAATGCACCAGTATGAATTTACTTGTTAAAAGCTAGCGAAAGATGCTATTTGGTTTCTATGCATCCGGTGGACATTGTTCTTCTTCAACCATGACATAGACGCAGGAAAAAATAATGAACTCTCTCTGACCCGTGGACACATTTTGTCATTTTTTTTCATTGCGCTTCTTTAATCTGTACAAGTCTTGCATTTGCATGAAACACATCAACTCATTGTGCTCAGCAATATAATTCCACACTATATACATCCATACATGCATGCATACACTTGTTTTGTGTCGTACGGGTGTGGGTTGCAGGACGCAGCCATGCCGAATGCCAAACGCAACAGTGGAAAACTTTATCCTTTTGAAGCTTCCCCAACATTTACCCTACGGTCTTTTACTTGGTTACTATTTTGGACTTTTATACAATTGCAATGTTTGCTACACTTGAATATATATATATATATATATATATATATATATATATATATATATATATATATATATCAGGAGAGTGTGAATTATGTGCATATACTTGATGATCTTCCATGGCTTTATGGCGTAGTTGTACCGGCAGGCTTCCCTATTTTAGCAATCTTACTAACATTAGCTGAACTTGGACAATAGACCTCATCCAAATGAGTGTTCTGGAAGCGATTTGGATGGAGACATCTATTTTGTCTGCTGGGATCATGATCTAATTCCACCTATGCAAATACAACCTATGGATTATGCACCAGCACCTAATATGCAGTTGGACCATGATGTTACAATTGAGGTATAGCTCTTTCGCACGAACTGGACTTGTATATTCTTATTTGACGTCTTAGATTTATCAGCCCGTGGGATTCATATTTCCTATCTCCACGCTTGGTCTTGATCTTGCTCTTTTTCTCTATTTCCTTCAAGATTATAATATTGAAACTTGTATGTTACTCTTCGCTCTGATCTTTCCTTTCATCTTCATCTTGAACACCACATTGAAAAACCATTTGTTATCATAACTTATGTAGCTATAATCGAGATTAAGGCTGTATACGAACCGAGTTTGAGCCAAACATGGGTGTGTTCGAACTCGGTTCATTTAAGTTTTGCTATGTTCGAGCTCAGCTCGTGTTCGTCAAAAGCAAAAAATTTCATGTTCGAACTCGGCTCGAGTTCGTGACTGTAAAACTCGGGCTCGACTTGCTCAACTCGTTTAACAAAACGAGTCGAACTCGAGTTCCGAAGCTCGGCTCGTGTCAATTGCCAACGAATCCCTAAATCTGCAAAAAATTCTCAACTCTTCCAATTTAATCAAACTAAAATGAATCAGAAACTATATTACAAAAGGTATAAGGTGAAAACGTAGAAATCGGCAGATGAAATCTTGAATCAAAAAACATAGAAACTGGCAGAATAAAAAAAACTACAAAAGAGATCTTGATGGTTGACAATGAAAACATAGAAACCGGCAGATGCATGCGACGGTGAGATTACGAGCGTCGATGTCGGCGATGATGGCGTCGTTGATGGCATCGTAGACGACGTCCCTCTGAGCTTGTGTGGAGGGGGAGAGAGAGAGGGAGAGAAGGGCTCTGTTGTGTGATCAGTGGGGCGCGTGTGTTCTTGTTTGTGTGTCTTGTGAGAGAGAGACGAGGGAGAGAATGGGATAGCAAACGGCTGTTGTGCTGTGTGTGATTTGTGCCTGTTTAGGTTTAGACTTTTATTTATATAATAGTTAGGGTTTAGGTAGGCTTCACATATTGGGCTTTACAAATTGGGCTAATTCCATGGGCTTGGGGTTTGGACTAATTGACATTAAGGATTTTATTTTTAAGCATTAATTTATATGTTTTTATGTAAATGTTAATTTTTTAAGATATATTTTTATTAATTTATTATTTTAATAAGTTGTTCGCGAACATGTTTGTGAACATTTTGGTGTGTTCATGCTCGGCTCGTTTAATAAACGAGCCCTATAAACTTGTTCATGTTCGGTTCGTTTATTATATGAACGAACGCGAACGAGTTTTATAGAGAACGAACCACGAGCCGTTCGTGAACAACTCGGTTAATTTACAGCCCTAATCGAGATGATCTTTGTAGTCCCAACATGCTTTGTGTATTTTTACAATGGAAACTTTGTGAATA
The DNA here is from genome assembly GCA_033070095.1 of Escallonia herrerae. Taxonomy (NCBI): domain Eukaryota; kingdom Viridiplantae; phylum Streptophyta; class Magnoliopsida; order Escalloniales; family Escalloniaceae; genus Escallonia; species Escallonia herrerae. Next base: position 115,715 of record JAVXUP010000739.1, read on the forward strand.
TAAATTTTTTATCCTTGCGCTCCCATATGTATATAGGAAGTAGTAAATGCAGCTCGAGTCCCTATGGCACAGAAATTTTGGAAGCAACTAGAAAACAACCTTGAAAGCTTCTGACTACTTAGCAGCGTGTATGAAAGAAAAAATAATCAGTCAAAGAGCCTTGTGGATGTTACCAAGCGTACAATTTGCATCAGTGCACTGAATTTTTAGATGGTTTGTCTCAGTTAACAACCTAGAAAGGCACCTGCCTGACTGCACGTGTACATATTAATGCATGCTGTTCAAATACTTTGAGGCCTTAAAGCGCAACTAAGCTAAAGTTCTGTTGTTTTTTTGGATCTTATGCGTGATCTCCATGTGAAAAGTCATTTAGCAGCTGCTAACTTGTTAGACATATAATGTACCAAAATTAGTTGTTTATGCAATTTACGTATTCCCCATTACTGTATTTTAGTGCAGCTTTTATAATTTTGTGTAATCCTTTATATTATCTATTTTCTTAAAGGGTGAATACCTGCATTCAATGGTATTGGCTGGTACACATAGCTGCACTCTCACTTTATCTCTATGGGCTGCAGGAATAGTGATGAAAAGAGTGTGCAGCTGAGTTAATTGTATAGAGCTGAGTGCATCGTAAAACTAATAGTTAACTCACGATATTTGTATCGAGCTGAATGAATCCAAACTTTTGAAATTAACGAACACAGTTTGGGGATGCACATAGTTTCTTCAGTTCTTTTATCTCTCTCTCTCTCTCCAGAGACAGTGGACGGGATGTTTTCTTCTTCTATCCAAAATAAACAATCTAGTCTCCCTCCCCCGCCCCGGACCCCCCTCTCTCCCTCCCTCCCAACCCGCCCACAAATATCAGAGTAGTCGTCCAGCATTGGTATTTATACCTACGGTCAGCAGCAACACGCTTATGTGTAGTTAGGTCGTAGTCCTCTAGACCCATTAATGTCAAATCTGTGATTTGTGTTCTTTTACACATTTTAGTGAGCGCAAAATGTATTGGCAGTGTTATTTACATAAAATAACTTCGCACTGCAGGAAGTTGAAGAGTATTTCACCAACTATATAGTCAATGACAGTTTAGGGATCATTGCAAATGCACATACTGTCTTTGCAGACAGGGAACCCGGCAAGGCAATGAGCCAACCTTGTGTAGAGCTTGCAAAGCTGTTCTCGATTGCAGTTGACTTCCCAAAGACTGGTGTTCCGGCAGAGATACCATCTCATCTTCGTGTCAAAGAGTATCCAGATTTTATGGATAAGTCTGACAGGACCACCTATGAATCACAGTGTGTGATTGGGAAGCTCTTTAGAGAGGTGAAAGATATCGCACCCCGCACAAGCTCTTTTAAATCCTTCACGAGGGAAGTGGCAAGGCATTCATATGACCCTGACATGGAAGTAGATGATTTCCAGGATTACCTTGACCATGCTTTTGACTGCAAAAGTTTATACGATTATAAATTAGGGAACCTGATGGACTATTATGGTATCAAAACCGAGGCTGAAATCCTGAGCGGAAGTATCATGAAAATGTCAAAATCTTTTGACCGGAGAAGGGATGCTGAAGCAATTGGTTTGGCGGTGAGGTCCTTGAGAAAGGAAGCTAGGACGTGGTTTAACGAGAGAGCGGAGGAGTTGGGTAGCGGAGGTGATGATGTTTATGCAAAAGCATCAGCTTGGTACCATGTTACATACCATCCAAGTTATTGGGGTCGCTACGATGATGGGATGAAACGGGCTCATTTCCTTAGTTTTCCGTGGTGTGTTTATGACAAACTGATCCAGATCAAGAGAGATAAATTAAGTATTAAAAGGGCTCTTCATATGTCTTCGCTTGAGAGGCAGTTTAGTTACGGACTGACTCTGAGGTGAGATAATTTGCGCTGACCCAGTTCAGCATGTGCTCTAACTTGAAGCATTTGTCTATTAGACTGTTTCTTTTTGTGTTTCAGGTATGTAATAACACTGAGAACTAGCGAAACGATGCTACTCTTGTAAGATGTATATGTTTTTCAAACGCTCGTGTGTATCGATTTGAATCTACCCAGATGAGTAACTGATCCTCGACTTGCATATATTAGCTTTGTTTTGGAGTGGGCTCCCACATTATGCTCTCAGTGCTGGTAATTCTGAGAGAGTATCATTGCTGCTATACTGCAATAATGTTGATCAGTTGTTTCCATTGGATTATTGCCGGTGGAGGTGGAGTTGCTTGACAATGCTAAAGACTCATCGCTTCATCTGAACAAAGGTACGGTAGAAACTAGAAGACGACCCTTGGTAGGTTTACAAATGGCATCCTAAGCTGCGTTAGAAGACTACAGTGAATTCATAGGGAGAGAGCTAGTCTCTTCCTGTTAAAGCAAGATATACATTGTTCGACTCATTCTCTAAAAGTTTAAGTTTTTATAGTAGATGATAACTTAACTTGGTATCAGAACTCTGGTTTGACTAAGTCTTGGGTTCAATCTTTCTCGCTCACTTATTTATTACAGTGTAATTTCACTCACTTGGTGGTGGTATACCTTGATTAGTCTCTTCACGTGTAATCGGGGGCTCGTACGTGAGATGGAGTGTTAAAACATGATATATACATTGTTGGACTCATAAGATGGTCACTTATCACTCCATCTCTCTCTCTCTCTCTCTCTCTCTCTCTCATCTCTCTTACATGCCCAGAGCCTTCCTCACGTTCTTAATTCTTTTTCCTTTATTTGTCGCTGCCCTGTCGGCTTTTTTCTTCCTTGCCTACTACTTTGGGAAAAGAATTAGACACCTCCGATTTAAAAAACTTAACCAGTTGAGCATACCAGAAGTTAATGGTGGGGAAGATGAGAGGACCCTTTTAGATGGCTAAAGCTGAGCATTTAACAGTTATCACAAAACACGCAAACTCGGCTGGATGGGGAGACTCAGTTCGTTTCATTCATTTCACTCACTTGCGCTTCAGTACGACAAATAACAGAGTCCCTTTCTTGTAGCTTGCATCCATCACGGAATACTTGGCAGCTTTCTGATTGTATCGGCCAAAATTTCCGTCCATCTTCTCACTACATCCGAAGTGCTTCACTAGTACCCCCTCCACGGCAGCTCTGATGTGCGTCGTGCACCTCTGCATATCGACTGGCTCATCAATCCTCGTCGAGGGGTCTGTTAGCTTCATTTTCTCAATGCTGAAATGCCCGTTTCCTTGTATCAGCCCCTTTGGAGACGTAGTGTATACAGGCAAGTTCAAGGCATCCACTTGTGATTCACTGATGAGTCCATGTAATATGCTAGAACTGTGTTACAATCTTCTACTATATTTCAATGTTATTTCTAGTGGTATACATAAGCCATTTAGAATCGAACATTTTGAGTTCCGACTCATATCAGCTGAACTCGGTTAGTTTGATCGTCGAGCTTATACGATCTTTTATGTAAAAAGTGGTTTATTTAGCGAATTTATGCCTAGCTCAAACCGTTAATGTAGATCATTGGAATGTAAATATAGGTCTATAGGCCCTAGATGAGCTACCACCCTCTCTCCACACAAGTTACTCCCTTCACTATATATATAGAGCCCTTTGTATATGTCGAGAGATATAAACCCACAACAGGGTATCAATTCCACATCGGATAAATAATCAATATTATATTAATATATAAGCCTTGTAGGCCTCCTCTTCCCTCATAACTAATTTACCCGATGTGGCTTTATATCTCTCAACAGTATTGACCTTCATACACGATTCTCTCATCTCTCTCTTCCAATTAGACCTGTCATAACGACTTATGAGGCTTACTTATCGAGCTAGCACAAATCGATCTCCTCTCCGCAGAGGTTGGCTCTTCCAACTAATTAGGACTAAAGATCTGTATACTTGCTGTGATGAAACTAGTAATTGAAGTAAAAACAAATGATTCTCAAACGTTACTGCTAAAGCATCCAAAATATCTAATAGATATCTCAAAATATTTTTCAAGCTCACCTCACGCGCCAAATCCATGAGGCACAACCCCAGAGCATTGTAAATCATTCCAGATTCACTTTGAGAGCGATGAACTCCATCTGGGATACTTATCATGACAAGTAGCACCAACCTTCCTGCCACAACCTCTTCGGCCTTAGCATTCAAAAAGTTGTTCATGTCATTAGCATATTGAACTGCATAAGCATTAAATACTTCATCGGAAGCACTTGTGTAGTATATTTTCTCCTTGTTCCAAGCGGGGGAGTTTATGTCGAGCACTTCTTCAGGAACCTTAGAGAGCTAGTGGAATGCATAGGAGACATACACAATATGTAGAGATGATTCAGGGAATAGCCGGCCATAGAAAGAACCTGGTACAACGGCAACAAAGTATGACTTTTTGGAAGGAAGGGAGGTGAAAAGGGTGTTGAAGTCATTTGTAGCGTGATCGTTCAAGAAGACTTGGAATTCGGGTGTTTCAGAAGCAAGTCTAATGGATTTGTACTTGCTTTCCACTGCCTCTATTACATTTTGCACAGAGATTTACGTGTTGGGGCAACTGAACAACCCAAATATGCAATATGGAATGTGTTTGATGTAGACGATAGCTTGTCTATATCAAGCTTTTCTGCAATGACCTCGTTGATCATCGTCTTTACGATCATTCCAGCTTCTCTCTGTCAATTGAACATGTGAAAATAATGCTATCGGTCGCATTGTGGTTACTGCTGCAACTTTGTCAAGTTGATCATCATAAAGGAAATTCACTATTTGAAACCGAAGAAGAATGGATAATAAAGACTGATATTAGTCCGCCATTCACAAAAAGATAACGTACCCACAAGCTACTACAGTGCTGCAAGTAAGTTTATATATTCCTTGGATCATTTCTCTATGCTATCAAACTGTTTTCACTAGGGGTGCAACTTGGACGGGTTGGGTTGGTTTTCAGCTCAACCCGAAAAAACCCAACATTTTAAAAGCCCATCTCAACCCAACCCAGATTGGGCTTTTTGTAAAATAAGCCCAACCCAACCCAACTCAAGTAAAAATGCTATGGTTTGGGTTTCAACCCAACCCAACTAACATCTAATTAATTTTTTTTTATTCGTGAATGAATAATTTTCTTTAACGTGTCTCAATATCTAAAAACTAACATTACTCATATTTGACTTATAGATAATACTTTAATCTTTGATAAATAAAAAGTTTCATTTATCCCCAAAAGATAAAATATGATATTATAAAGAAAATTTTCTAAATCAATCAAGAAACAAACACATAGCTTAGGCATTAAAGACCACTAATAAATTCCAGTCTAATTAAAAAGTATTATAGTCGTCCTCACACTAGTAAAATAAAAGGACATCCATGTGTAGAGGGAGAAAACAAGTAATAAGTTATAACACTTAATACAGTAAAACTCCTCCCACTTCAACTCATCTATGTCTTTAAACAACATGAGAAGTAAAAAATCATTAACAAAAGGTTTCACTATTCTGAAAGAAGAAATAAAATCCCAAGACACTTTGTGAAGACACCAACTGTTTTTAGCTGACTTGGTAATTGTTGCCTCCTCCTGCACCAAAAAAGAAAAAAAAACTCATACCAATGTTTGAATAAAATGCTATACTCAATTAACCAATAAAGTTGACTTACACTCTTGAACTAGCATCAACATTCTTTTGCACTACTTGTCTCATTTGATGCAACCTGTGACCAAGTTGTTCACTCGATTCAGCTTAATAAGCAACTAAAATGGAGACATAGTATGGGCTTTGGACCTTAGAACATGCAATCTATCGGCTTGGGAATCAAAAGAATACTTAGACCTCATACACACAACTATTTAATATAATTTTTGAGTCATGCTCATGACCTATGAAAATGACCTTTCTCATTGATATAAGGAAGAGCAGGTATACTTCATGAAAGAGACTTCAATTCTAAGAGCAGGTATACTTCATGAAATGAGGCTTTTTAGCTGAGTTAAACTCTTGGGGATTTCTCCTATAAGTGTATTATTCGAGAAGTCTAAGTAAAACAAACTCTCTATCTGACCAATCCAAGGAGGTATACTACCATTCAAGCGATTCCAAGACAGATCAAGGACTTGCAATTTCCTGCAACTCAGAAGCCAAACAGGGATTTGGCCGTTAAGGGCACAATTGCCAAGCGTAAAAGCCACTAAGCTTTCAAACCCACTCACATTCTTTGGAATTTCTTCTCGATGGAAGTTCTTCGTAAGAATAAGAGTGGTGAGGTTCTTGTAGTGCTGCAGAATAGATAAGGCCCCCGATATATTAACGAAACTGTTGTTTGACAATGAAAGAAATACAAGGGACATGAGGTTTGCATAATGCTTAGGCATTCAACCGCTTAAGCCATTTTTGGCAAGGCTCACTGTTTTTAGCTCCTGGCAACTAGACAATGTTTGTGGCAATGCACCCGAAAACTTGTTACTGGCAAGATCAAGTGTATGGAGATTCCGCAATCCAGTAAAATCAGGACCAATAAGACCCGACATGGAATTATTTCGAAGATCAAGCGCTTCGAGTTTTAGGCATTGTGCAAGGGTGGAAGGCAATGGCCCGGACAACGAATTTGAATGTGCAACTAATTGTTCCAAGTCTTTCAAATTTACAAATATGTCTGGAAGGGGACCTGAAAAATTATTACCACACAGAATCAAGTTCTTAAGTCTAGAAAGCTTACGAAGTTCCTTGCTTAGTTGGCCAGAAAAGTTGTTGCCGGAGACTGAAAGGTGCTCTAAAGTATGATTCTGGCAGTTGGCCCGAAAGTGAATTGAAATCAGCATGCAACTGCTGCAGAAAAATGCTGCAATTGTCCAAGCCCTCAAGCCCACCCGTGAAATGGTTCCATCTCAATGTAGACCAACTGATCGCTATGGGATTTGATCTCATTTGTGGAGATTAAACTCAAGACCAACTGATCACTATGGGCTTTGATCTCAAATCTTTGGTACCATCTCACAGAAACTTTACGTATAAAGTTAATTAGCTCGTTGTTTTCTGTATGAGCTTGTGGTGAGGGAGGCTAAGTGGAGTTTTGGTCCCCTGGCCATTCAATCATGACCAACACATCACATGTACAAGTGACAAAAATACAGTCATAATTATATACAAAGGTTAATCATCATGAATGTCAACAAATTACTATATAACTCATATAATACGTAGAGTTGACTATAAATCTTTCAACCAAGGCTTGTTAATGGAAAGACGGAATAGAAAAAAAAGAAAGCAATGACAAATTTCCAAATAAAGGATATACAGATAACTATAATTACGCACAGAGAGGAGAAGTACCGGATAGTTGCCGGAGCTCAGGCTAGAACGATGCGGTCTCTCCTCAAGTCCCAATATACGATGTCTTCTCTGAATAGTCCCGATGTTTTCGCCGGAGAAGGTATAATGACGTTTTCTTGGAAAATGCCTTATGTCGCCTCTGTCGATAGTCGGGGAAGGACTAAAGGAGAATCGATTTGGGGTTAGAACCCTAAATCGGCTAGGGTTAGAACCCTAGAAGTTGATTTCGGGGAATTGGAGAAATCGGCTACCGCCTCTGCAGATAGTCGGGGAAGGAGAACTGGAGAATTGTTGGCTGATTTGTTTTTTTGTTTGGGTTAGAATGGGTTAGTATGGTTTTATTGGGCTTAACCCAATTTAATTCATTTTAACAATAACCCAACTCAGACCAACCCATTTTGTAAAATAGTTGGGCTTGATGGGTTAAAGGTTGTGTATATTTGAGCTGGGTTGGTTAAAGCCCATTTTGACCCAGCTCAAATTGCACCCCTAGTTTTCACTCTCTAAACTATTTGACAGTTGACATGTAAACTCTGTGTTTGCATTTGGTTTCAACCATGCAAGTTAGTCTTGGCAAGAAGGTTAAGTGTGTTAACACTTTGAATAAGTACCTTAACAGGTCGATTGAGATGCTATTTACCCAAAAAGAAATCCATAGAAATGCTTGTTTCATGCTAAATGGAAAACCTTTACTTGCTGTTCAACTTTGGTTGAGACTGTCGTTACTTGTCAAAGACGCACTTTTAAGTCACTTCTTAACTGGTAGGCGTATAAAGAGAGTACATATATAGTCCCACTCATAACCTAAAATATTACAGACTGCGTGATGTATTTTCTGTTGTATGTGGAGCCTGATTTCAATCCAGAGACATTGTTATAATGAGGTAGTGACCCAAAAGCAAGTTTCTACGAGGTTGTCCCACATTGCTTATTGAAAGAAGGTCACAACTTAGCCCACGTATATAAGTGTCTTGTCCCACATTGGTTATTTAGAGAAAGATCACCTCTTAGCTCTAAATAAATATACATGGTCTTGTATTATTTTGGGTTAATAGAGAAAACCACAACATAAAGTGGGAGTTAAGATTTTGGTTGTAATGCTACTGAATAGTGAAATCGAAATCTGGTCATACTCCGAGGACGTAGCCATATTGGTGAACCTCGTAATTCTTGTGTTGTGCGTTTGGTTTATTTCTTTTATATTTCTCGTTTCTTTGTTCTTCAATATATTGCTCCGTAGTTGCTGCATTTCGTAACAACTGGTATCAGAGCTTGGGTTTGAATTTTACTCACGCAGATTCTACGTTTGAGTGGGAGCAATGGCTGAAGAAGGTAAAGGAAAGATCGAGAAGTTTAATGGTATGAATTTCCAATGGTGGAAGATGCAAGTTGAAGACTACTTGTATCAGAAGGATCTGTACCTACCGTTGGTGGGAGAGAAACCTGAAGCGATGAATGCGAGTGAGTGGGCAATTTTGGACAGAAAGGCGTTGGCTACAGTAAGACTTAGCCTAACCCCACAAGTAGCATTCAACATCTCCAAGGAGAAAACTACTGCTGCTGTGATGAAAGCGTTAGAGAAATTATACGAAAAACCTTCTGCTTCGAATAAGGTATTTCTCATGAAGAAACTATTTAATATGAGAATGTCTGAAAATGGTTCTGTTGTTGATCATTTAAATGATTTTAACGGGGTTACAAATCAATTGGAATCTTTCGGCATTAATTTTGATGATGAAATTAGGGCTTTGTTATTTCTGTGTTCACTGCCTGATAGTTGGAATAACTTGGTGACGACAGTGAGTAATTCTACTATTTCTGGAACGCTAACACTTAATGATGTTGTGAGTTCTGTGATGAATGATGAAATGCGGAGAAAGACAATTGGTGATGGTATATCATCTAGTACTGCTTTGTCCGTGGAATCCAGAGGTAGACAGAATAACAAGCAAAATAACAGGGGAAGAAGTCCTACAAGAGGAAGATCAAGATCAAGAGGCAAGTCGAAGTCCAAAGGGAAAACCATAGTGTGTTGGAATTGTAACAAGGAAGGTCATAAGAAGAATGATTGTACAGAACCAAAGAAGAAAAAGGGAGCAGGGGGAAGACAAAGTGATGATGAAGGGGCAAACATGGTAAGTTCAAACGAATGAACATATGACGATTTATGTCTTTCTGCTACAGTGGATGATAATTCCAAAGTGTGGTATGTAGACTCAAGAGCCTCGATTCATTGTACGCCTCATAGGGATTGTTTCAGTAATTATGTTCATGGTGATTATGGACATGTGACTGTCGGGAATGGATATCGGTGTAGCATTGTTGGAAAGGGAAAAGTAGAAATTAAACTATCAAATGGAGGAACCCTAGTTTTGAAGGATGTTAGACATATTCCACAACTGCAGAAGAATCTTATATCCGTCAGTGGATTGGATCGTGAAGGCTATTTTGTGGCATTTGGTGAAAAACAGTGGAAGGTGACCAAAGGGTCGATGGTGGTAGCAAGAGGAGAAAGAGTAGGAACCCTATACACTCTTTCAGGTACCCATAACCACTCTATCTCTTTGGCTTTTACAGAAAATCAGAGAACCACATTATGGCATCACAGGTTGGGACATTTGAGTGAGAGTGATATGAAAATTCTGCACTCAAAGAATGCATTGCCAGGGATGAAGAACATTCAGTTAGATTTCTGCGAGGGTTGTGTCTATGGAAAGCAAAAACAGGTCAGTTTTCGGAGGGATGGTAAAGAGAAGAAGATTGAGAGGCTGGAGTTAGTTCACACGGATGTTTGCGAACCAACTACAGTAAAGTCTCTTGGAGGTAATTTCTACTTTGTTTCTTTTATAGATGATGCTAGTAGAAAGACTTGGATATACGCCATCAGACATAAATCTGACGTCTATCACACTTTTAAGAAGTGGAAAGTTCTTGTTGAGAATGAAACAGGGAACAAGGTAAAATGCCTAAAATCTGACAATGGGGGCGAATATCGTGATGGAGGGTTCCAAGAATATTGTTCCAATAACGGTATCAGGTTAATAAGAACTGTTAAGAGGACACCTCAGGAAAATGGCTTGGCAGAGAGGATGAACAAAACCATCATGGAATGAGCAAGGTGTATGAGGATACATGCTGATTTACCTCTACAGTTCTAGGCAGCAGCTGTGGATACTGCCGTATATTTAATTAACAGAAGTCCAGCAAGTGCTCTCAATGGTGGTATTCCTGAAGAAGAATGGTCAGGTAAACCAGTAAATTATTCTTTTCTGAGAGTTTTTAGATGTATTGCTTATGCTCATATTGATAAAAAGGAAAGGAAGAAACTTGACTCTAAATCTCAAAAGTGTGTATTTATTGGATATGGAGGTGATGAATATGGTTATCGTTTGTGGGACTACGAACATAACAAAATCATCAGGAGTAGGGATGTCATATTCGATGAATCACGGTTGTATAAGCACAGGTTACAAGAACATGGAATTGAAAAAGACAACAGGGAATACATGGAACTTGATGAGCCAGAAGATGGACAGGTACCCAGGACAGAAAATCCAGAAGTCCTTGATGAGACAACTGATACTGAAATTGGAGCTGGTGATCAACAACAAGTGCCTAAAACTCTTAACCTCAGAAGAAGTAGTCGGGTAAGGAAAGCTCTTGACAGACTTTGTCTTCCACTCGATTATATTTTGTTTACTGATTCTGGTGAGCCAGAATGTTATCAAGAAGCGATACAGGATGAATCCAGGTTACGGTGGGAGCAAGCCATGAAAGATGAGATGGCTTCACTTGAGCAAAACCAAACTTGGGATTTGGTAAAGCTCCCTGCTGGTAAGAATGTTCTGTACAATAAATGGGTATACAGGATTAAAAATGAAACTGGAGGAGCAAAGAAATACAAGGCAAGACTAGTTGTGAAAGGGTATCGACAGAGGAAAGGTATTGATTTCCAAGAAATCTTCTCTCCTATTGTGAAGATGACTTCAATTCGTACGATATTGAGCATTGTAGCTATAGAGGACTTACATCTGGAGCAGCTGGATGTTAAGACAACATTTCTCCATGGGGATTTAGAGGAAGAAATCTACATGCATCAGCTATATGGTTTTGAAGTCAAGGGTAAGGAGGGAATGGTTTGCAGGTTGAAGAGGAGCTTGTATGGCCAAAAGCAAGCTCCTAGACAGTGGTATCTGAAGTTTGACAGTTTCATGAAGCAGACAAACTTCACTAGATGTGACTCTGATCACTGTGTTTATTTTCAGAAGTTTAATAGTGAGGACTTCATTATTTTTACTCTGTATGTAGATGATATGCTTGTAGCAGGTTCAAGCATGGGAAGGATTAATGAACTCAAGAAGAAGTTGGCAAATACTTTCTCTATGAAGGACTTGGGAGAGGCAAAATAACTTCTTGGCATGAGGATAACCAGGGACAGAAAACAGAAAAAGTTATGGTTGTCACAGGAAGAGTACATTGAGAAGGTTTTGAGGAGATTTAACTTGCATGCCTCTAAACATGTGATGACTCCTTTAGCAGCCCACTTCAAGCTTTTAAAGGAGTTGAGTCCCAAGAACAGGGAGGATGAAGAATACATGGCACATGTACCGTACACCTCTGCTGTGGGAAGTCTCATGTATGCCATGGTCAGTACAAGGCCGGATATTGCACATGCAGTTGGAGTTATGAGCAGATTCATGACAAACCCAGGAAAGGAACATTGGCAAGCAGTGAAGTGGATTCTCAGGTATTTGAGAGGAACATCCAGGTTCTGGTTATGTTTTGAGGGTAATAACATAGATGTGCGAGGCTATGTAGATGCAGACCATGGCGGTGATAGAGACAACGGGAGAAGCACCATGGGATATGTTTTTTCTATAGGAGGGACTGCAGTAAGCTGGATCTCTAAGTTACAGAAGATTGTTGCATTGTCTACAACGGAAGCAGAATATGTTGCTGTGACAGAAGCAAGCAAGGAAATAATTTGGCTTCAGAGATTGTTGACAGAGCTGGGATATGGGCAAGTAGATTGCAAGTTATGGACTGATAGTCAGAGTGCAATACATCTTGCCAAGAACTCAGCATTTCATTCGAGGACCAAGCATATTCAGTTGAGGTATCACTTTATACAGTCTCTGTTAGAGGATGAACAACTGAACTTGGAGAAGATTGAAGGCAACAAGAATCCCGCGGACATGTTAACAAAGGTGGTTGACAGGCAAAAGTTGAGCCTATGCTCAACTTTGATTAGTCTTCGTTGATGCTTCTTGGATGAGTATGACCAGCATTTGTATGGAGTTTTAGGATTGGAGTTGTATCAGTCTCCAAGTGGGAGATTGTTGTATGTGGAGCCTGATTTCAATCCAGAGACATTGTTATAATGAGGTAGTGACCCAAAAGCAAGTTTCTGTGAGGTTGTCCCACATTACTTATTGAAAGAAGGTCACAACTTAGCCCACGTATATAAGTGTCTTGTCCCACATTGGTTATTTAGAGAAAGATCACCTCTTAGCTCTAAATAAATATACATGGTCTTGTATTGTTTTGGGTCAATAGAGAATACCACAACATAAAGTGGGAGTTAAGATTTTGGTTGTAACGCTACTGAATAGTGAAATCGAAATCTGGTCATACTCCGAGGACGTAGCCATATTGGTGAACCTCGTAATTCTTATGTTGTGCGTTTGGTTTATTTCTTTTATATTTCTCGTTTCTTTGTTCTTCAATAAATTGCTTCGTAGTTGCTGCATTTTGTAACATTTTCATACTATGCTGCTTGCTTAGGAGAACAATGTCTTAATTTCTTCGGTCCAAGTGCTTATAAGTCATATTTTAACTTGCACGTTTATTTAGGATATAAGTCATATTTTATGAATTTTTCATTCTACTCCAAGAGAGAAAAAGAGAAGATGAGGGAAGAAAGTATACCATGAGAGAAAAAAAATAAGAGGATTGAATGTGGAGAGAGAAATAAAATAAAAAAAAAGAATAAATGTAAAATAGAAAAACACTTATGAAATCTTTTTTAATTTGAAAAGAGATCATTTTTTTGGGATGGAAGGAGGAGAATACTAGTTAATGCCCTTAAAGGAACTTGAATATAAGCAGTGGCCTACTGCCATTTTAGTTATAGCCCCGGACTTCGTTGCAAGAAGTTCAAGCTGAGTTCATTACACTGGTGTTGGTATTTCTTTTACGAGCTGTCGTACACACGCGATGCATGTGCGTGTGCAATCCTGTCACTTTTACACGGTGTTTGATAAAAAAATTTAAAAAATATATAATTCTATTGCTACTAAAATCCCTAAATATCATCAAACTTTTATCATTTTTAAATTTTAAAAAATGATTTTTTACTAATATTTTTCACTGAGTTTATAGGTATCATATTTGAATTTGGTATCCAAATTGGATTTCAAAATAGGTAACCAAATAAAAAAATGTCACTTAAATCCTACTTGCAAGAGCCTAACACATCCAAACATTAGATCTGCAAGTTGCCTACATTGTTTCTCATTTTGTTCTTTGCATATAATAAATTCCTAGTTTCATACAAAAATTGCTATGTACATTCTGCAACCTTATAAGGAACCCAATAATTTCAAAAAAGCTAACTAAATACTTTGTATATACCTTTCTTCCACCTATTCACTTTACAACTGAAACTAAATACAATCATTAACACTGATAACTAAATCTTAAAGAAAAAAATCATTGATATAAAAAAATCTTGAAAAAAATTATGGAATTGTACTGTGATCCAATTCTCCAAAATACACAATCAGGTGACCCAACTGAATTCATCTCTCCAAGACACTTCACTTCACTTCTTGAATTTTGCGGACACGCCTTCAGGGAAAGCCGAATAGAGTTTTTTGAGGAAACGCCTTAAGAGTTCTTGAAAATGCCTCCACACCGGAGCTCTGGTCACCATCTTCTCAACCGCAGACCCGAATGGCCATGTGTGAGCCAGAAGCTCCTGCTCGCCGCCGTACACCATATCCGGCGAGGGGCGGGGCCACCAACGGCCACTGCTGGTCGCGCGCGGAGGGCCACCATCTACGCCGTCCTCCATAGATCGGCCCACCTAAGGCTTCCATCAATCGCTAGACCCACGGCCACCGTCAAAGCAGTCCTGCCACCAGGCATGAATGCACGCCGCCGCACAACCACAACTCAGTCGTACGTCGCCGCACATCCACGACTCTCAGTCCCACGCCGAGGGCAGCCAACAGCCACCAATCGAAGACCCATGACACGGCCTCTATTCGTCGGCCACCCACGACCCCCGGGTCCCGCCACCAGACTTCCATCCACCGTCAATTGCCCAACCGCCACCAACCACGTTCACCATTCGCCAAAGACGACCACCGACCTCCAAGGGCCACCAACTTAACCAATATCGCCACCACCAGTCAAAAAGCAAATTGGGCCCCGAATAATTAGCCGGTGCTTTCCTCGGCCCTTGGCTTTCTTCGGCGGCAGAGGGAAGGGGTGATGCAAACTGAAAAATGAAGACATGCCTGAAATTAAAAAAAAAAATCACATTTCATTAGAATACCATTGTAAAGTAAACAGTGTTACCATTGGAATCTTGAAAAGAAAGAATTGAAACTGCTTTTCAGTTACCGAATTTCAAGAGATGGAGGAAAGGAGGAAGATCGTTTGATAAGGATGCAGTTCTGGAAGTGTACTATAGGAAAAGAGAGTTTCTTATGTAACTGAACATGTGAAAAGTGGATAATTGAATATTTTACTTTTCGGCCCTAAAAATAGACACTTATCAGTATCAGAATAAGTTTCAGTGTAACACTAAAAGGGTATGACACCAAAATATGTCTTCTCATTATAAGTAGAAGAGATACATTAATAAAGATCACATGCATTACAAGTTAAATAATATTTCAAAATAAAAATGTTATATAATTTAGTAGAAAACACGACTGGCCTTAATTAGTACGACTATTCTATCTAAAGCATAATAAGTAAATTGATTGTGAAATGCTAATCAAAAACTCGAATAACGGGAAGTTTATGGCAGAAAATAAGATCTTCCTTTCAAACTAATATTGTAATGAGTTTCAAACATCTTGCGTAAATATTTAATTCTCACTAAACACTACAAGTGTGGTGTTGCAGTAATAAAAGTAAAGAACGTGTTTTAGAGACAATTTGATGCTCATAATATGTAGTATTAAAGTCTATATATTGGAGTTGTCCAATCTCTTGAAGTTTTATTTATTCATGCATGTAAGTCTAGGAAGTGTGAGATAAAAGTTAGGAACTGAGCAGAAGTTTGAATTATAACTAAGAATTATTAAATATTTATAGCCCAAAAAATATCGTAAAAAGTAAAGTGTCTAATCGGAAGGAGCTAGAATTAGTATATGTATAAAACGATTTGTAGAACAGAAGGACTTAGGAGATTAAATATTGTATTTTTAGAACCAAGAATCAAATGAAGTCAAGAGACCTAGCCGGACACAGAAGGGGGGGGGGGGGGAACTTAATTGCTAGGCAACAACAATAGTGATAAAGATTTTTCTAAATTATCTAATGTTCACTTTTAAAGTTTAGGCCTTTTTTCTAGTAAGCATGTCTACTAAAGTTCAAAATATCATCATTTAAGACGTTCAATATTGTCTTTTATCAATTTTTTTTTAATTCAGTAGATTGATGGTCATTTCTTATAACAATGGTAATTGGGGGTCAAAATAGCCCTTCCAATTTATCCTATTTTGGTGATAAACTAATCTTATTAAAGTTTTTAAGTATCACTTATTTACACGTAATCTTAGTGTTATCTTCCTTTCCCTCTTTTTTCTGTTAAATAGTTTATAGTGTACTCTAAAACTCTCTAGATAGTGCACTAAACTCTCATTTGGTTTAACCTAGCACGATATAATCTTAGTACACTACAAGAAAAGGAGCTTTAGCGATGGGCTTTTAGCAACGGACACTAATCCATTGTTAAAAGTCACTTTTATCGATGGATTCCCTCGTCGGTATTTTTACCGATGGGTACCACTGTCGCTAAAAACCTTTATTGACGGGGTTTTTGTGATGGATATTCTGTCACTAAAAAGTTCTCAAATATTTTCTATTTTCGACTAATTTTTTTTTAAAAATATTTAAGAAACTTTTTAGCGATGGAAAAAGTCTGTCGCTAAAGCTTTTATAGGTAGGCACTAAAATCCCCGTCGCTAAAAGTCTATGAAAATATTGAAATATGACTTTCTTTCTTTCTCTCTCTCTCTCTGCATACGACTGGCACCCTAGTGACACCCCACCTCCGCCCCCCCCCCCCCCCGACGACAGCCTGCACAACTTCTCCACGCCACCACCGTCACCACTACCGCACCACCTCTGTTGCTAATAGGATATATATTTAACCTTAGTTACATGCTACAATTTATAGTGTAATGCATGTTATGTGGAATTTGTTATAATGTATAGTTTACAAAGTAATGCTTTGTAATGAGCCTTTGGATATTCATTTGGACAATTAAGAAAAGTTAAGTGTTTATTAAATAGTGTATTGACTCTTGCTCTGTGTTCTATGTCTTGGATATTTGGTACACGTTACCTAGTATTTATTCAAGTGTATACAGATCTGGTGTTCTAACATCTGTTTAATCTTGCAAGAGTAAGATTAGACGAATGTTAAAACACCTAATTGATGTCATGTAGTTGGAGAAATATGGGGAGGTGCTGCTAAATTTTTCATAGACATAGGATAAAGCATGAGTCAGTAACTGTTTTATAGACATGTACTTTTTTGAATGGGATATGACCACTACCTATAAGAGAATGGAGGGGGTATTGTCACATGCATGCATTCATTTTCATATCAACCCTACCTAATTATTGGTTTTAGTTTAAGGTGGTATATAGTAATCTCAGTCGTCATGTTTGGCCAATCGAAGTTGGATGATAAGGAAAAATGATGATGATCTCAAGGATTGCATCGATAATTTCTCGAGTTTGCTTACATGCATCCTACATATGTTGAATCATACGTTAAAGTATGGCGGAAAGCCCTCATGGTTCAGATGTCACCGTAAGCTTTTTCTACCAGACCATCAGTTCTGCAGGCAAAAGGATAAATTCGACCAAAAAAATAGAGCATGTGATTGTCACACTAGACTATCTATTTGGTGATGAAGTGCTCTTACACCTAGAGGCACTTGATACTGACATAACATACATCAAGGGTATGCGGGATCAGAGATTCTAGGATATGGGAAAGAGCACAACTGGAGGAAACAATGTACTTTATGGGAGTTAGACTATTGGAGGATGTGAAACAACATCGATGTGATGCACATTGAGAAGAATATTTTTGATAATGTGTTCAACACTGTGATGAATGTCAAGAAAAAATCGATAGATCACCTCAAAGCGAAAAAGGATTTACAACAGTTGGGTGTATGCCATGAACTATATCCTTGGACAGTAAGTGGGAGGATGATACTTCCAAAAGCACCGTACTGTCTAGACAAGATACATGTAGAGAAGGTCTGTTAGTGGGTCAAGAATTTGAAACTTCTGGATGGGTATGCATCTAACATATCTCGTTACTGCAATGTTTTAGAGTGTAAGTTCCAAGGGATGAAAAGTCACAGCTGCCACGTATTTATGAAAAGATTCATTCCTATTGCCTTCTAGAAATTGTTGCCAAAGGTTGTATGTGAGACTTTGATAGATTTATCTAATTTCTTTCGAGATATATGTTCTTTTACACTCCGAAAAAGCGATATGAAGGTGCTTGAGAAGAACAATGTGGTGACAATTTGCAAACTCGAGAAAATCTTCTCACCATCATTTTTTGATTCAATGGAGCATTTGCCGGTTCACTTGGCATATGAAGTGAAGATGGGTGGACCTGTGCAGTATCAGTGGATGTATCCATTCGAGAGATAATCCTTTAACCCTCTGTTGTTTGTTTACACATAATGCAAACCCTGTTATCATTGATATTTCACCTAACTCTATTAACTGAACTTCTAGATTCATGTTTCATCTGAAGAGAAAAAGTTTATAATAAAGCTCGTGTTGAGGGCTCAATTGCTGAGGCTTACATAATGGAAGAGCTTGTCAAAAATTTTGTAGCCAATATTTTGGGCCTACTATTGATACAAGGTTAAACCAACTATGCCAAAATGAGCCCGAAGCCAGCACACACTTAGAAGGGCATTTATCAATATTCAAGCAGTGAGGTAGTCCGTTCGGACGAACCTACACTCGGTGGCTAATGGATAAAGAGTATAGCGCTGCGACAATATATGTCCTTCTAAATTGTCAAAAAGTTTAGATTTCATTAAGTAAGTTACTGTCTTAAAATAATTACTGTAAATAATTAAAAATGTGTGATTAGCGAGTTAACTATATCAGTTTGCAGTGAGTTCGATGTAGAATCTCAAATTACTGATTCCGTTGGACTTGAATCTCATCAAAAATCGCAATGTCTTAAATGGTTCAAAAGACGTGTAAGTCTTTAACCAAACTATACTATGTGTTATATATAATTATGTGGTTTACTTTTACGCTAATTTATCCTTAATTTTTACCGTTTTTTATAATAGGTTCAATCGGTCGATAAACCAGTAAACTCCTGCTTGAAAGTACTAGCTCACGACCCTAGTAAACAAGCATATGTCATGGAGGCTATATCGTCAACGAGTTTAGGTTTAACACAAAAGATGATGACTGAACTAAACAAACCCGAAATAGTGGAGTCTTGGTCAACGGCTACGGTTATGACGAGAATTGTATGAAATTTTATGGAGAGCTGGATGAGATTGTTGAGCTAATATATCTGGGTAGCCAAAACCGCATAGTAATGTTAAAGTGCACTTGGTTTGATATTATATGCAATAGAGGAGTACGTGTTAGCTCGCAAGGGATTGTAGATGTCAATGTTAAGTCAAGACTTGCATCAGACGACTGTTTGTGTTTGTTAGTCAAGCTGCACAAGTGTTCTACATGGAAGATGTCGCAAATCCTAAATCTCATTTGTATACTGTTAATAAGTCTAAGAAATTACCAGTTGCATATGACAGTGAGGTAGACACCTATCAAGCCGCCCAAGCACCTGTCTTGGTACCGGTTGAGGTGAACAATGAGGAGGATGATTTTTCTCTTCAACCAACATAATTATTGGAAGAAACTGCCTATTCTTTTTTCTATGGCTACTTGTTTGGATCTTAGGTTAAATTTGCATGGCGTGAACGTCTCGATACAAGAAATTGCAAGACTAATGCCCTACACGGAAGCGGACACAACCAGACTTACAACAAAACTGAGCAAGACATTTGAGGATCTGTTTACATATATCATAATTCCACTGACGTGCACGGGCAAGCTTCACCATCGAGTGGTGAAATGTATTATATGCCATACCTTAAGGGCCTTGAACATTTAGTAGCAAGACAACTACCAACTGAAGCTACTTCTAATTCGATAGATTCATCTACTTTTTTCTCTTTTAATGAGATTGGTTTATATGCCAATACTAATCATTATTTTGCTTTATCAATAACTTTTAATTTGTTAACTTTTTGGAAACAAAATCAAAATATGTATAAAACTTTATCCCAAATTGCACGGGATGTACTGCCGGTGCAAGCATCAACGGTTGCTTCAAAGCCGGCATTTTTAGTGAGGGGAGGGTTTTGGATGACATGAGGAGTCGTCTTAAGCCCGAGTCGCTCGAGCTATGTGTATGTTGAAAGGATTATCTTGATGCAAAATACCACGAGTAAGATAAATAGATTGATTATAGGAGGAGCAACGACTTGGATGTTGAAATACTTCCAGATGATTAGATAATATCTTTTTATTTTCATTTTCTCAAGTTTTTAGAATAGATTTTTTTCACTAAATATAGATTTTTTTTCATATATATATAATAGGTAACTTTGCATGCTTGTATACAAGCAGCCGGTCCCAAGTCCGGATAAAAGGAGGAGGGCATATGAACAAATTTATCTTCAATTTAATTCCTCTGCAAACTACAAAATGAATAACAAGAATTTTTGAAAAAAAAAATAGTTGGGCCCGGCCCTAAATATTGGGCCTACGACCAGGGCTTGGACTGGGCCTGGATACCCTTCTCCTCTGGTCCGGCGGGATCCGGCCGGGCCGGACCCAATTTCTCGACTGGCTCGCTGGGCCTGGGCTGGGTTAGCCCAAGCCGGGCCCATTGACATCTATACTTGTGTCGTGTTGTGCACAAAGCAACGAGGACTGAGTGCAAAGCTATATGTACATGTCTCTCATTGTTCGTATCATATCACCCCTTTTAACTTGTTTTTGGTAATCTTTTGTTAGTTGCTACATAATTAATTTTGACCATACTTTACCTATTTGTCTTTGTTATCGGCTGTGGTCCCGTGAACACCTTAGTGTTGGGCGCGCCAAACGTAGGCCCAAAACGCGAATACCTGGACTCGGTTGCGTGCTAGGGAGTATAGTCGGAGGGAGAGCTACTATCCAAGAAGAGATGACCCTCGTGACAACTTAATCTTCTATCGGGGGGTTTGATAGTTTGTCTACGGGCCAAATATGTTGGGTGCCGTACAAGAACTTGCAGGGGCAGGTGGAAGAGTCTTTTATTTTTATGCTCTCTGGGTTACAGTGCATTCCGTTCATTTATTGGGAGATTACAGAGTGGCAACTATCGGATCACGCGATACGATAATTGGAGTGCCTGCAGGGGTTGCCAGCAGATGCCCCAGACACCTAACAAGAAGCCACCGACTGTGATGTTCCTCAAACTGTGCGGAGATGAAATTGAACTGTGAGAATCCTGGTAAGACACGCTAGCAGTTATTGTGTCGGAGCCCAACCCTGTGATTAGCATAGACCAGTATCTGCAGTGGTATGACCGCATGACTCGGAGGAGAATACACCCAGTGTCGTGAGCAATACGCGAGAAATACTAGCCCATGGGTGTAATTGATCAATAGAAAGCATTCGATCTCGTAAGTTTCTTATTTAAGTTCCATTCTTTCGCTCAAGAATTATCTTTAATGTTTAAATTTATAAATGATCATTCTTGATGTAGGTTGATGCCTCGCTCATGTTCTTTCATAAATTGAATGAACAGAGAGATCTTTTAGATGCCATGGAAGTGGATATTCGCTTTCAAGTTGAGATCTTAGAGCATAGATGTGGGGTGTTTGTGAGGGACTATAGAAGGAAGCCTTTGGGCGTAAGTAAGGGAATGGATCATCCTTCGGGGTAGCCTTCGGGTGTGAGCAAATGAATGGATGATCCCTCAGGGTAGCATTCTGGTGTGAGTGAAGGAATGGGTGATCCCTTAGGGCAACCTTCGGTCGTGAGTGTGGGAATGCATGGGTGATGCTTGGGGGCATTGTTCAACCTTAAGTAAGGGAATGGGCCATCCCTAGGTACAACCTTTGGCTATGAGCCAAGGAATGGCTTATGTCTGGTCTGAGTGGAGTCAGCCCTGATTTGAGTTGCTTAGAGACTCGGTTGTTACACAAGATCCCCTTAGTCAACTCATACAAGATTTGGCCTTCGGGAACTTATCCTTCTCAAAGGCAATGCAACTCGTCTCATTTTTAGGAACTTCCACTTTGGGCCTTTTGAAGAGCCTCCAGGAACAACTAGGCAAAAATATCCCCCACATCATTCTCATCCCTCCTATGTCAAAGGTCATTCATTGAAGCCCTTGAAGCTGGAAAAACAAACCCTAGTCCACGAACATTGGTTAAGTGAGCCCCCTAACTATGCTCTTAAGTTCATGTTAAATATGTGGATTACGATGTCCCATGTGATAGTATGTTCTACCTTCGACTAGATTGTTGGTGAGATGATGTGGTAGTGAATGCCTACATCAAAATTCTGATCTATATAGAGAGGTGTAGAGGAGATGCGTATCCTAGAGATTTTATGTTTGATATGCTTTTTATGTCTTTACTCTGTGGACATTGGGACCAATGTTCTAAGGTCAGAAGGAAACGGACATTGAGCAGCTATGTTCCCGATCCCCAGCTCACTCAACTTTTCATTAGCATTCCAAATTTAGTGAGCATCAAGGATGCAGATGTTTTTCTTTTACCTGTCCACGACCAAAGCCATTTGTTTTTATTTTGCTATCTACTATCAGCTATATCTATTTCAATAGTCGTCAGTCCCCGCAATGATGCGTAGTTGATGCCTCTTAAGTAACTTTACAGTGGACCTTTAGGAGCTATGGTGAGAATAGCATTTTTCTTTATAGTTTATCTATTGCTTAATTTAATTTCTTACTTCGACTCTCATTTCTTACATTTCTTTTATTATTTCGCAGTATTTGTTTTGTGCCACTCTTTGCAACCTCATAGGGCTTAAATTACCGACAAGATTGAAGCTCGATAATCAGGTGAAGAAACATAGGCCCATGCAAAAGAAGTCCTCGGACTGTGGTGTATATGTGTTGATGTACATGGACTTCATTTGTCGTTCCGAGAGCCTCAAGAAGCACAACTAGAGCCAAGATGATTTTAACAAATATAGATATAGGATAGCTTGGCAAATTCAAAATTGTAAACCTAGAGAAGTTAGGGATATTGTATTTCCCGCTAAACCAAAGGGGTAACATTTGACGTATGTCTTTTATGTAATAAAATACAATTTTATATGACTATTGAGCACTTCATTCTATTATTGATTGTGCGACGTGATTTGAAAATTTCATCTGTTTTTGGTTAGTATTGATTTGTGAATGTGGTGCATTTATAGTTGAGTATTATTTTGAGAATGCGGCGTGTTTGTGGTTGCTTTGAGAATGGTTGAAGCATGATGATGGTGGGTTAAAATAAGGCAAAATAGGTTTTAGGGACTACTCTGCCGTCCGCCACATCATGTAGGGGACAACATAGTAGTGTGTTGAGTCTTTGTTCCCTCGTCCGCTACATTATGTAGCAGACGGTGGAACAGAATGCAGTTCTCAGTTTCTTTTTTTTGTCTAAGTGTTGGGACCAAAACCCCCCAACTTTTTCTGAAGTGTTGGATTGGGTAGTTTTGTCCCCTCGTCTCCTACATTATGTAGCAGAGGGTGGAACATGATGTAAATTTTGGGTTTTTTTTTTGGTCTAAGTTATAATACCAAACTCCATTCATTTTTTTTCATAAGTCTTGGAGTGGCTAGTCTTTGTCCCCTCGTCATATAGCGAGTGGTAGAACATAATGCAATTTTTAGGCTCTTTTTTTTTGTCCCAATTTCTACTAATTGTTGGAATGGCTAGTCTCTGTCCCCTCGTCCACTACATTATGTAACGGATGGTGGAACATAGTGTAATTTTTGGGCTCTTTTTTTTTTGTCTAAGTGTTGGGACCAGATTCCCCCAATTTTTTCTATGTGTTAGAATGGGTAGTCTCTATCCCCTCGTCCGCTACATTACATAGCAGATAGTGGAATGGAAACTGTTTATCTATTGTTGACAATTTAGTATGGTCAGTTAACCTGCTCATACACAACTCAGTTAACCAACAACGTTGTTTCAACAAGAAAATGGCTCCTAAAGAGTAACAATTCTGACATACAGTAATAAGATATCCATTAGATATACAATAATAAGAAAATAGATGCTAAAGAAATAATATTTTCTTTCAGATAGGTAATTAGCTATTGTATCAAACTCCTAGTCCACGCCTCGCTTGATATTCGACGAACATGTCCTTAGTTAAATTCTCTCTAAATGTTGTCCATTCAGGCGTAAGTCGGACAGATCTTATAGATCGTCTTTCTCACCTTAAACCATCTCCATTTTTCATCTTCCACAACCTCCAAGTTTGCCTCCGGGACTTAAATATAATCGTCAGTCAACTTAAGAACCGCTTTTAACACTTTACCAAACTACCTACTAATAGTTTCTTAAATCCTTTTACTATCCGGAATTTAGTGTTGTGAGCAAGAACATGTAAAAACATGGCTACTGCTTCTTCAACATATACACACCCGCAATCACACAGCCCTCCTTTCTTACGTAAGTCACAAAGTTTAGCAAATGAATTTTTAGTTACATGTAACTAATCATAGCAATTATCATCAATTCCATTGTATAAGCGCCTCAATATTTGCTCCCTTAACATATCTAAGTCATCAGTAGGTTGTTTCTCAACATAATTTTCATGATACCAAATTGCTAAAGATGCCACAGTGACTCCAATTTCTTGTAACGTTAACCTTCTCCTTTTCGCTCGCATAATTCCATCATTGTCATTTTCGTTGGATTAAAAGTATCTTAACGTAGCGTTATCCATATGACAGATACAAAACCACTTAGATACTATCAAATAGTTCTACCAAACAGTTTTCCACATAAGAGCAAGTATATTAACCAATAGATAAAAATTAAAACTGATTTGGTTGCAAACAACGAAAGCAAGAATTTTAACACAAGCATTAGTTGCACCGACTTTATCAAATCAGCATTTTAAGATAGAAGATAAATACCACAACTGAAAGACAAATGTTTATATCGACATAACCATCAAGATTGATCTGCACAACTATTACCTAGTCAAAGTGCCTCATCTAAGCTGCATACTAAGTCATTACATGGCAGCAAGATTGACCAAACAAATATGACCACAGAGCTAATAGTTAAATGATTTAAAATCATCAACTAACAATTAAACAAATATGACTGAGATAAGACTATGTTCACTCTTAAACTAAGCGCTAATGCCCCTATATTGCATTTTAAAAGAGAGCTTTTTCATTTCTTTTCTTATTATCAGGCTACAACTTTTGAACAAGAATAAATGATGCATCCTGTAACATCCATGCACCTCAGTAACAGTTCCAGGAGGCTCGTTGAGCATGTATCCCTTACCACCCATGTAAGAAAAGAAATGCATCATTAAACAATGGCTTGCTCATTGAGCATGTATTCCTCTCTAAAGACATGCATCATTGAAAAAGCCAAGGCATCAACCATATTTGTAATTGGGTTAAGTATTCCTTACCACTTACCAGTTTAACAATCAGCACTGGTGCAAGTGAGATAGCTTTTCTTGAAGCTCCTCAGCTGTAACAAATTGCTTGTCCCTAGAATAACCTCCATTTCCACCAGCAGCAGTAACCATGTGCCCATGAGATAATAGACAGCACCTTCCCTAAAGAACTGTTCTAAGTTGACGGTGCTTCTTCTTCTGCAGAGCTATGACAACTCAGGATCATTGAAAACGCCAATAACAGGAATGATTTCGCATTGTTAAAACAAGTGTTTATTTTTTTTTTCTTTACTATTTTTTTTCACGAGCTATTACATCTGGACAGGCTCAAATGATGCACAAACCTGTATTATTAGCTGACTGGGCAGTGAAATGTCATTCAAATTAAGAACTCACAAATTCAAAGCTCTTTATTAGTGACCATCACATACAAATCTTTGTCAACTATTGTAAAACGGCCCGACGCTAACGCTAATAATATGTATCGAAATAATAGAAATAAAGTCATTTCTCAGTTAATGATCAGCATAGTACAATCTAACAACGAATCTTCTTCGTCCACGTTGTAAATGACCTTGGTGGATACAATGTTTGGAGTATTTCCATTTCACGATATTAAGATTGCTTACTGGTATCAACAGGTGAATTCACTCGCTCTAACAGAAAGAAAATAAATCAAAATCAATCTCCTAATTACCAAGCAAATTTCCTCAAACAGTTGGTAGGCGCACTGAATTTCACTTATAACTAAGTCCGATTTTCAATTTCAAAACTCACAGAATGATATTCATACTAGTTCATAAGTATCCGGGTCAACATAAGCCCAGTGCGTCGGACTCCTTAATCTGCAACAGAGCTCTGTACCAGTAACACCTGTAACGGCACCTTCTGCACAATAGATTACCACTACCACGACCAGGTTGAATCAAAGAGAGAAGACAAGGAAGATCGTCACTGGTGAGGTTGAGAGAGAAGATAGAAGGAATAGAAGAAGGTTGAGGAGATATCGTGAGTGAGTCGGGAGACAAAATAGTGTTGAGCCTTAACGGGGTGGAGTTGTAATGGGCTTGGAATTGTAAGTTTAATGTTGAGCCTTAAGGATTCAACCATGGATCTCGTAGTATATTTTTAATTTCATAAAATTGGGTATGAATTGTAATTCTAATTCTAAATAAGCTGTCTAGTCACCAGAATTATAATTCTTAAGGTCTAATTCCTAAATCTACCTCAATTCCAAAGCTAATTCTGTGATCTAATCGGACCCTAACATGAATTCCTCCGGCATGCAGAATAGTCCCCACATGAACCTACTAAATGTTGTGACTTCCTCAGAATCTCTTTAGTCATCACTTCCATATGGTTGTCTCGAGCATAATTTACTGAGAATACAATCCTACATCAAGAATGTACTGCCCTTATCTCAAATACTTATGTACGCAGCTCCACCCCCACCCCCTCCAATTCTCTTGTCTCGACTCCTTAGTTTAACCAATTACACTATTCCACCTCACTAAAACATACCCAAAATCCTAGCATTATGTTATGCCCCACACAACATAGATTATTCTTATGTGCAAACAACCGAACCCAGTATTTTGATTTTGGACTAACTTCTTTCAATGTATTTAAGCTCCCAAGCCTCACAGACCACCCCCAGCTGAGCACATGTGAAATTAAATGTCGCTTATGTAGATCTCTTCTTTGGCACTTCTTAAACAGTTATGCATGTACACAGGTTTCTGAATTCACTTTTCCTGTGTGTTTCATGTTCTTTTTATTGTCTTTCTCTTTTAAGGTTTATCTTTATCTATTGGGACTTTGCTTACTCAGTTGACTGAGTGAACAACATAAGTTTATTCTCTCGGCTTTGTGTATGCTCTTCATGTACAATAAATACATCATTAAAGGATACTGTGTTTTCTCTGTCATGATCGATTTGGATCCTCTCCTTTAACCTTCTGCGAAATTCATCAAATACCGTGCTTGATGTAGCTTATTACATTATCTATGCAATTTTCTTATTTATCAAAAAATAAAAGAAAAAACAACAATTAAATCCAATATTTGAAGTGATAATGTCTCAAATGGAGATGAAGGTGCAGACTTTCATGATAGAGATGCAAATCTCTCCTGAATGATGAGATAAAATTTTCATATAGTTATAGTAATAGCAATTGCTCCAATGGTGATATCTATGATACTTATAAATATTAAGAATTCATGAAATCTGTCAAAAAGATTGTTCTTTGACAAAACAAGTGCATGTGATTACAAAAGAGCTTAATGGCTTAAAAAGTGAAAGTCATTAGTTGGATGCCAAACTTGAATGCCTATCGCCAGCTTTATGTAAAGCATGTGGAAAATAGTTTGATTGACTTGGTTAGAAATACTTCTTCGAATGAGACTTCACGTCATGTTTTGGACTTACGAAAATAAAATGAGATATTAATTCATGTTTTGGACTTAGAAAAATAAAATGAGATATTAATTCATGTTTTGGACATGAATTAAAATAGTGTCTTGCCAAATTTATAGAAGATCATTTGGATATTTTGATTGACAACCAAAATGCTTCTTTCAGGGATGCCAATTAGATCCACAACCGACGGATCTTCGCCCCGCCCCGTCCCGCCCTATTAGATGCGGGTTATTTTGACTTTGACTAGTTATGGAGCGGGTATGATAATTTTTTTTAGACTCGCACCAGATTAGGGTCGGGGTATGCTATTCTGTCTAACCCGCTTCGTACCTGCCCACATGTAGTTATATATCCTGTTCAATCATAGCCGTCAATCTTGGGATATAAGTACTCACAAGAAAAACCGTACCCATTTAGCCACTCCTCTTTCTCTTCTCTCTCTCTCTCTCTCTCTTGCCTCTTCTACCGCCGCTTCACCCACCCTTTCACCTCTTCAGCGCTCCCTTCCTTGCACCTTCGTCCCCTCCACAGACCACCTGTCCACCGTCCAGCCCCACTGTCCTTCGCGCTACCAACTGTCCACCGCCAATCGTCCATTGGGCTGCCCACCGTCCACTGCGAATCGTCCAATTCGCCACCTACCGGCTACCACAACGGTCAACAGGTGGCAACATGTTCAACCCATGCCAATCCTCGACCATTAAAGGTCAGTTCTCATCCATGCGTTGTTGTCATCCCAATACAACAGCAATATATTGATCGATTTTGACGAGTTCAATGTGTTGTTTGAAGGGGATACAAGTTAGAAAGACAGAGAAGGAGATATGAAGGAGGCGTTTGGGGTGTTTGATGGCGATGAAAATGGGCTTTAAAGATGGCAAGTAATGGACTTGTAAGAAGAAAAAACATGCCCACTGAAAATTTTGTATTGTGTTCGTACATCTTAAAAAACATTGTTCATGTGTCTGTATATCTACGAAACATCCTTAATAGAGTATTATCCTGCTGGGGATAAAGATCTATTTATGTTTACAAAATGTGAGATTTGCTAAAATTCCTCCATTTGCGTAGATGTGATTATTTCTGAAAAAGGCTCGGGGCGGATTGGGGTGGGTTTCTAAAATTTCTTTGGAGCAGGGATGGTATTTCGATTCCTTGACCTGATACTGGGGGCCAGGGGGGCGGAGCTATTTTGTAGGACTACCGGGGCTGGTACGGATTTTATAAAATCTGCATCCAACCCGCCCGTTTCCATCCTTAGTTTCTTTATACAAATGTTGATTAGGCATTAATATATTGAGCTTTCCTTGAAAGAATTTACAAAACCAAGCTCGAAAGGACGTTCCTCCAAGGTAACCAAGATCTATTGCTCATTCTTTACATATTATGATTGGTGCAACAAGAAAAGGCATAAAACTACTCGTTACGCTTATAGAATTGTTTATACTAGAGAAGTAGAGAAAATGTAGGTTTGTTAAAGAATTTCTTAATGTTGTTAGGACTAACACGTGTAGACCTAAGGAAATGTGGGTATCAGAAACTAGACCTAGATTGTGAATATAGGTTGTCCGAAGCAAAAGTAAATAACAACACGGAAAAGGCTTTAAGAAAACTTTGTAAAGGAGAAACAACAAGTTAAATTTTAAAGGGAAGTAGGCATTGAAGAGTGGCGATGCTATTTCATATGATAAGAGCCTCTAAGCTTGTCAAAGAGCACAAAACTTCAACAAAAATCTCTCGCAAGCCCAATATCTTCGTAATCTACTGGAAGGAAAAATTTAATAATCTAGTCAAACTTGTACTATGCGCTAAACATAAACATCATGAAGTATGCTCAAATTGTTAGACTCCATCGTCATGGTGGCGACTTATTTGATGGGGTATAAATTGATTTTTCTAATCAATGTATAAAACCTGATTGAAGTGATCAAAAGGACAAAACTGGCTAATGATGCAACGTTAAAGGACCAAAAGTGCAAGAATTAGTTTAGGAACTAATTAAGCAACACATTAATAGTTTAGGGACCATAAGGGAGCTTCTGGTTCTTAAAGATTGAAAAATGATTCTAGTGCCCCTGCTGTGGGGGCTGCAAAAAGGAATATTTTGATAGAAACAGAGAAATGAACTTGCATGGCAGACAATTTGAAGTTAAAGGACTACAATGGTAAAAAAATTAGTTGAGGGACTAAGATGATAAATGGTGAATAGTTCAAGAACCGCCCGGACAATTGTCTCTAAAATTATTGAGGAACGTTGTATATCTTTTTTATGTTGTTTATATGAATCATGTAAAACATCTTGATACTGTTTATATAAATTCATGAGTTATATGCACCTCATGTTGTTATTTTACTTTTAGCTCTCTTTACACACATCCCTTTTTCTTTTTATTGATGACAAAAAGGGGAGAGATACTCTTAATTCGGTGTATATATACATGTGTGTTGAACATTAGAGGAAGAGCATATCTTGTTTTAGCTTAATGGAGCTAGCTATGTGTTCAATTGTAATATGAGCTTAACTTATATATCTTGAGTGTAAATAAAAAATTACATGATTTATATATGATATTGTTGTACTCGATTGACTATAATTTAATACATCTTATCTTATATAGAATTTGTCCCACCCCCCGGAAGGTGCAACGCTAAACAAGCTAGTTAACATATATACCTCAAGGATAAACAGAGCTTTACTACAAACCTCAAGGATAAACAGAGCTTTACTACAAACCTCAAAAGAAACAGTAGAAGTATAGCTCAAATGTTACAATCGTCCATAAGTGAAAAGACAAAACATAACATTATATTATATTATACACCACATCTTTCCTATACAAGTGCTACACTCCAAAAACAAAAGAAGAACAACTAAAATTTTGCTCACCCAGCGTAATATTCCTGATTCTCTCCAAGGTAA
Source organism: Escallonia herrerae (assembly GCA_033070095.1). Lineage (NCBI taxonomy): Eukaryota > Viridiplantae > Streptophyta > Magnoliopsida > Escalloniales > Escalloniaceae > Escallonia > Escallonia herrerae. The sequence continues at coordinate 146,321 of JAVXUP010000739.1, forward strand.
TCTTCTTCGTCCCCTGGAAAATATTATGACTCCGAACCTAGAAAAGAAGTATCAGGAATGTCAGACTGATGGCTCAGTAGGGTATCCGGTGCTTTAAGTCCACACATGAATTGATTTTATTATGATGGCTCAAGCAAGTCACTTGAATAGATGATACCTACTTAAGAATTTTTTTAATATATCGAGTATCACATACAACCATCTGCACGCACTTGTCTTCAAAAGAAACGAGAATAGCATATCGAGCAAGATCTGAAATGTTGTAAAACATTTACGAGAATGGCAAGCAAGACCTACACATTAACTTGATCTCGCTAAGAAAAACGAAATAGTATAAATAAGTTCAAGACAAGTATGAACTAACTATAAGGATATCAATATGCAAATATGCCCATCATGCACAAGCCAACCTTCTCTGAGTGCGAGAGATTTTTCGTATTGCAACCAACTGATATAGAGGGTGTGATAGAAGAATTCTAATGTCATCACAGGCACCCCAATACTTCCTTTTGGGAAGTAGTACATATAGCTAGTACGTACTATTCAGACATGAACGAGAACGAGAACCCTGACCGGATAACTCCCAACCCCAGTAATAACACCCTCAAATCACTTTTACCTCCTCCTTCACGTGACATGCATAGTCATGTATCAACCAAAATGTTATCAAGTACATCAAACGAGCTCAAGTAATATTTTCCATATCACCAACAAAACACATGCCAACGAGTAGACTAATCTTTAAATGCACAAAGTAATTCGATAATCAAGCAAGAAATAATTTGATGTTCTTCCTTAAGTACCCTACCCATATGTATACTTATATTATTATGTAGACATCTGAGTGACCATTTAAGACCTGAAATTTACCTAGTTATTCACCACTAAGCCCAACACAAAGAACTACTAGTTTATGTTACATAATCTGCCCAGTATTTCAATTGGCAGCAGGAGTAGTCTGTACTCCAAAAATCATAACATTTTAATTATAAGGCCTCTACAGTCAAACTATATATTTCTGGAAACTAACTTAAAGAACTACATCCCAGTATTTGATCTGGCACGAAAATATTGTTTTAAGGTCATGTTAAGCCCTTCCAAAGAAAGACTTCAGAATTTGTCCAGTAACAGTTTTGTATAGGACAAGTTTCAAGCCACAAACTTTAAACTATAGTAGTTGTACTTGAAATAATCTGAAATTTTGTATGTATACTCTATACATGTAGTATTATAATATATAAAATAACCAAGTCCATATATCAACTAAAAGAATACCTTTTTAAGCACCAAAATTACTCTAATTCCATTACTGTTTTGTAGATTTCAGCACACATGAACACACTTCTCCTTGAATCATTCAAGCAAAAAATATATATAAATGTTTTACTACTACTCATAATACTTATCATACATGTTTTGAAAACTTAAAAAAAAAATACAAGATAACCTACCTCCAAGAAAACTAAGCTCAAGCCAATAGAAGAAAGTTGATGCAAATCTCCCTCCTCTACTATTTCTTCTCTTTTTCCTTTTCTTTTCTTTCTTCTTCTTTCTCCTTTTTTCTACTCTTTCCCTTCTCTTTGTTTTTTTTTTTGGCCGAGAGGTGGTCTTCCGTCTCCACCTTCTCCTTTGTTTCTAATTTATTCACTTGACTTCTCTATCTATTTTTTTTTTAGTTTCCTTTGATTACTCACCACCATACATAGGTGGCAAGACATCCAAATGAATAACTCACACTTTCACACGAGCACTTGCCACCAAATACTAACATTTGATATTTGCATACTAGTCCCAAAGTTTTGCGTAATTACTTTTTAACCCCAAAGTTTTACATATTTATATTTTGGCCCATAACTTGATTTCAATATTTATTTTATGTAGAAAAATAGTGTAACACAGTTATACTATCTCAATCAAATTTTAATATGCTTAAACTTAATAAAATAATTAGAAGCTAATTAAGATTAGGGCCTCACATAATCAATGCTCGTCATCATGAAAAAGGAGAGATTGTTAGCCCTACGGTTGGATAACCTAGGCTTATATATTATTTAGATGACAAAAACACAACGATTATACTCTAATGTGGGCTTCGAGTGGATTCTTAGTAGATATATACATACACACTCATAAAGGCATGTCTGAGAAGTTGGATATATGGTTAAAGTCAAATGAGCTTAAAGCTATAATGGAAATGCAATTAAAACTTCATCAAGTCCTATGTCAAAGAGCAACAAAGAATGTATATACTATTATGTAAGTAGTCTTGGTTTGATGCTTGAATTGATGATTATGGCCTAAAATGACCTTAGGACACTTTGTGCATTGCATGTGAGTCCATAACCTATAAAAATAATTTTAGCCTTCCTTATATACCATGAAAACCACATTCTAAGCCTCCATCACGAGAGAAACATCAAGGCTCACATATGAAACTTTTCTCTCTTTATCTTTATGATTTTATAGCATTAAAGAGAGCATCTTTGTAAGTAATTATTATGAAGCGTGAGCATTTTTCATGTCATTAATTCGCTCATCTTTCTATTGTACTAGAGCTTTATTTGTATTCATCTTCTCTCATAAGGGTTTCTTTCTTCACAATTGATCTTTTTAAAAGGATTGTGATCAAGGTTTGGGTTTGTCTAGTGTTGGGTGAGCTTTGCGAAAAAAGTGAAGAAAAATATCTATTTTTCTCAAGTGCATTGTTTACTTTAGACACACGTCAGTTGTTTGAAAATAATTTATACTGAAAATTTGAGAAAAGGAAAAGAAAAGGAAATTACCTAATCATCCGAAAGTGTTTCGATGTCTAAATCGATGCTCTTCCTATCATCAATCGATTTATCTTATGCGCGGTATTTCGCATCAAGATAATCCTTCAATATACACATAACTCGAGTGATTTAGGGTTAAGACGACTCCTCCTGACATCTAACACCCTCTCATTTGCTGAAAATGCTGACTTTGAAGCAACTGTGGAGACTTGCACCAGTAATACATCCTGGACAATTTAGGATAAAGTTTTATAAAGTTTTTCATTTTTTTCAAAAAGTTGACAAATCAAAATTAACATGTTCTTCCATCGATAGAGCAGAATAATGATTAGTATTGACATACAAACCAATCTCATTAAAAGAGAAAAAAGTAGACGAACCTGCCGAACTAGGAGTACCTTCCCCTGGTAGTTGTCTTGCTGCTAGATGTTCAAGGCCCTTAAGGTATAGCACATAATACATTTTTCTACTCAAAGCTGAAGCTCGTCCGCGCACATCAGCGGAATTATTATATAGGTCGTATAGATCTTTAAATGTCGTACTCACTTTCGTTGTAAGTTTGGTTGTGTCTGCATCTGCGTAGCACATTAGTCTTGATATCTCTTGTTTCGAGACTTTCACTCCATGCAACTTTAAGTTAGGATCCAAACAAGTGGCTATAGGTAAAATAATAGACAGTTTCTTCTAATATTTATTAAATTTTTTGTCCATCTCTTTTATTATTTCCTAAAAGGGTCCTACATATCTCCATTTCATTAACATTGTAGACATTTTGAGAATTTCTACTATAACAATGGGGAAGGTGCGATAGTACGTACCAAACAATAAATTGGTAAACGTATAAAATACCTTCAAAAATTCAGATAGCTGTGCAGCCATCTACCATTCCACGTGAGTTGGCAAACTTTCTAGGAACATAATTAGTAGGAAATGCGTATACACTTCTTTGCATACCAAAACATGTAAAAGCATATGATATGTGGAGTTTCACTTATGGACGACATCTATAAGTGGTCTCTTACGAGACAAATTATATTGAACACACAAAACTTTAAATTGTTGTGTTCTCGAACCCGAACTATTAATAAACGCTGACATACCCCTCATTTTGAGAAGAATATATCCTGCAGTAGCTAAACCATCTTGAACAATTGAATTAATTATATATAGCATTATACTGTGTCTAAGTGCATCGAATCTAGTTGTGTACTATGAATTTTTTTGTACAAAGGTTGCACGTAAGTGTTTATATATCTAGAGAGCTTAGCATTATCGGCAAAATTAAAAGGTTGTTCATCGTGAATAAAAAATTCAGTAAGACCGTCTCTTTGCTCTTGCTGATTAAAAACAAATAACTTACCATCAAAAGATAACTGCATTTGGCTAGGTTCGACATGGCCTCGTTTAGGTGCACACAGATGGTATACCTGTCAAGATGTCCATTACCACGACCACATGAAAATAATTTACCATAACATTTACATTGAGCTTTTCGGACGTCGTCAATCATAATATCATCCAAATGATTCCAATACTCGGCTTTCCTTTTTTTTTTGTTGCCTTTTGGACTTATGGCGGACTACTGGAAGGATTGGTCGGTCCTTCACCATGATGACCGCTCATCGGGTTAAAATTCTGTCCTAGAGTAGTAGCTTCGCAAACCGAGTTGCGTCCTTGACTATAATGCGGGGTATCTTGTGAGGGCGTATATTCAAGATCTGGAATGTTTTGGTTGAACTCCCAATTGGCTTGGGTATCTATACTCATTCATAACAGATCTTGAAAATCAAATGGTTGTAGTGGTGCTTGTGGTAGTGGTGGTGGTGGTGCTTGTGATCGTGAACCACATTTGCTACGTGATTTAAAAAAACGAGAGATATTTGACACTAAATTTTTTTGACAAGAATGAAAAATAAAACTAGTAAGAATAACTAAATGCAAAAGAATAAGAGTAGTAAATAATTAAATAATAATTGTAATTGAAAATTGGAGAGAGTTTGTACTTAGTAACAAATAACAATGGTAGTAAAGCTTGTAAAAGTTAGTAAGAGTAACTAAATGCAAATGAATAAGAGTAATAAATAATTAACTAAGACTTGTAATTGAAAATATTACTTAGTAACAAATAACAATGATAGCAAAGCTTGCAGAAATGTAGAATTTAGATAAGAGATAGAGTGAGAAGATTGGTCTGAAAAATATGAAAGAAAGGGAGTGAATTTATAGATTTTCAAAGTTCACAAAAGACCAAAATGCCCCTTAAAACTAGCCATTTATAGTTGTTGGGAAAAGTAAAAGCGTAAAACAGCATAAAAGAGTTGTTAGAAATTTGTTGGATGAAAATACCCCCCAAGCTAGTAGTTATATAATTGTTTGGGGGGGGGGGGGGCGTAAAAATGGAATTTTACAAAAAGGGGAGAATACAGCCGTAGGAATGGGAGGAAATCTGAAAATTCAGAAAGCATCATAGGGCCAGACCAAAACTGGATCGGTTTCAGGCCAACCCACTTTTTAGGGCGGGGCCGAGCTGGATTTTTTGGTCAAAAAGTCAAGCCTAGACTTGGCCCTATGGTCTACGGCTGGCACTGTTTACCTATAGGGCCAAGCCAGCTAAGGCCAATTTAGGGCAGTATCGGACTAGCCAGACCCGTTTGACATCACTATATTTATGTCATGACCAGAACCTACGATTGGGCCTCTGAGGTCCGTGACTGGCAACAGGCCTATTGGACACTCACCAAGGGCACTTCCAGACCTTACTCATTATAAAACCAATACAAGTGCAGCGAATATTGAATATTATCCAACTTCAAAATAAGAACTTCATTTCTAGTCTTAATAAAAACCACCATATATGAACTACTATGAAATCGTCTCTTAAGGTAACAACTACACTCATTGAAATACATAGCATTCTCCCCACAATTTCCAAACTGTCGATCGTGGCCATCAACTTGCTTTTAAAACTGGAAGGTTGAGTAACTACCAATGATTCAACTAGTTGGACTGCAGCATATTAAAATAATAACTCAATTTACAACTTAGCATATTCAACTTGCTTTTACACACTTAAGTACCCTAGCCATATGTATACTTATATTATTATTGAGACATCTGAGTGTCTATTTAAGACCTGAAATTTACCTAGTTATTCACCACTAACCCAACACAAAGAACTACTAGTTTAGGTTACAAAATCTGCCCAGTATTTCAATTGGCAGCAGGAGTAGTCTGTACTCCAAAAATCATAACAATTTAATTATAAGGCCTCTACAGTCAAACTATATATTTCTGGAAACTAACTTAAAGAACTACATCCCAGTATTTGATCTGGCACGAAAATATTTTTTTAAGGTCATGTTTTAAGCCCTTCCAAAGAAAGACTTCAGAATCTGTCCAGCAACAGTTTTGTACAGGACAGGTTTCAAGCCACGAACTTTAAACTATAGTAGTTGTACTTGAAATAATCTGAAATTTTGTGTGTATACTCTATACATGTAGTATTATAATATATAAAATAACCAAGTCCATATATCAACTAAAAGTATACCTTTTTAAGCACCAAAATTACTCTAATTCCATGACTATTTTGTAGATTTCAGCATACATGAACACACTTCTCCTTGAATCATTCAAGCAAAAAATATATATAAATGTTTTACTACTACTCATAATACTTATCATACATGTTTTGAAAACTTAAAAAAAAATACAAGATAACCTACCTCCAAGAAAACTAAGCTCAAGCCAATAGAAGAAAGTTGATGCAAATCTCCCTCCTCTACTATTTCTTCTCTTTTTCCTTTCTTTTCTTTCTTCTTCTTTCTCCTTTTTTCTACTCTTTCCCTTCTCTTTGTTTCTTTTTTGGCCGAGAGGTGGTCTTCCGTCTCCACCTTCTCCTTTGTTTCTAATTTATCCACTTGACTTCTCTATCTATTTTTTTTTAGTTTCCTTTGATTACTCACCACCATACATAGGTGGCAAGACATCCAAATGAATAACTCACACTTTCACACGAGCACTTGCCACCAAATACTAACATTTGATATTTGCATACTAGTCCCAAAGTTTTGCGTAATTACTTTTTAACCCCAAAGTTTTACATATTTATATTTTGGCCCATAACTTGATTTCAATATTTATTTTATGTAGAAAAATAGTGTAACACAGTTATATTATCTCAATCCAATTTTAATATGCTTAAACTTAATAAAATAATTAGAAGCTAATTAAGATTAGGGCCTCACATAATCAATGCTCGTCATCCTGAAAAAGGAGAGATTGTTAGCCCTACGGTTGGATAACCTAGGCTTATATATTATTTAGATGACAAAAACACAACGATTATACTCTAATGTGGGCTTCGAGTGGATTCTTAGTAGATATATACATACACACTCATAAAGGCATGTCTGAGAAGTTGGATATATGGTTAAAGTCAAATGAGCTTAAAGCTATAATGGAAATGCAATTAAAACTTCATCAAGTCCTATGTCAAAGAGCAACAAAGAATGTATATACTATTATGTAAGTAGTCTTGGTTTGATGCTTGAATTGATGATTATGGCCTAAAATGACCTTAGGACACTTTGTGCATTGCATGTGAGTCCATAACCTATAAAAATAATTTTAGCCTTCCTTATACACCATGAAAACCACATTCTAAGCCTCCATCACGAGAGAAACATCAAGGCTCACATATGAAACTTTTCTCTCTTTATCTTTATGATTTTATAGCATTAAAGAGAGCATCTTTGTAAGTAATTATTATGAAGCGTGAGCATTTTTCATGTCATTAATTCGCTCATCTCTCTATTGTACTAGAGCTTTATTTGTATTCATCTTCTCTCATAAGGGTTTCTTTCTTCACAATTGATCTTTTTAAAAGGATTGTGATCAAGGCTTGGGTTTGTCTAGTGTTGGGTGAGCTTTGCGAAAAAAGTGAAGAAAACTATCTATTTTTCTCAAGTGCATTGTTTACTTTAGACACACGTCAGTTGTTTGAAAATAATTTATACTGAAAATTTGAGAAAAGGAAAAGAAAAGGAAATTACCTAATCATCCGAAAGTGTTTCGATGTCTAAATCGATGCTCTTCCTATCATCAATTGGTTTATCTTATGCGCGATATTTTGCATCAAGATAATTCTTTCAATATACACATAACTCGATTGATTTAGGGTTAAGACAACTCCTCCTAACATCTAACACCCTCTCATTTGCAGAAAATGCCGACTCTGAAGCATTTGTGGAGACTTGCATCAGTAATACATCCTGGACAATTTAGGATAAAGTTTTATAAATTTTTTCATTTTTTTTTCAAAAAGTTGACAAATCAAAATTAACATGTTCTTCCATCGATAGAGCAGAGTAATGATTAGTATTGACATAAAACCAATCTCATTAAAAGAGAAAAAGTAGACAAACCTGCCGAACTAGGAGTACCTTCCCCTGATAGTTGTCTTGCTACTAGATTTTCAAGGCCCTTAAGGTATGGCACATAATACATTTTACTACTCAACGATGAAGCTCGTCCGCGCACATCAGTGGAATTATTATATAGGTCATATAGATCCTCAAATGTCGTACTCACTTTCGTTGTAAGTTTGGTTGTGTCTGCATCTGCGTAGCACATTAGTCTTGATATTTCTTGTATCGAGACTTTCACTCCATGCAAATTTAACCTAGGATCCAAACAAGTGGCTATAGGTAATAATAATAGACAGTTTCTTCTAATATTTATTAAACTTTTTGTCTATCTCTTTTACTATTTCCTGAAAGGGTCTTACATATCTCAATTTCATTAACATTGTAGTCATTTTGAGAATTTCTACTATAATAATGGGGAAGGTGCTATAGTACGTATGTAACGACCCGGTCCACGGCCCCACCACAGGGTATTGCCTCCCTCAAAAGGGCTAGCCAAGTAGGTACTTATGAGTTCATAGGCAGGGTCTTATAAGGCTAATCGCAAACTCTCCCACAACTGAAGTGGGATATTACAATCTCCCCACCTTATTCCTTAGCATCCTCGCTAAGGCTCGATCGTACATAGCCCAGAATCTTCCTCTCTAGCCAATGTGGGATATACCCAGCTCACCCTTCGTTGCCCCAACCATCCTCTTGATGTGGGATATACCCGGGCTTGCCTTCATTTCCCCCAACCATCAGCAACCCGACTGGATACCCTAGCCCGAGCTTTCGAGAGTCGGCTCTGATACCATCTGTAACGACCCGGTCCACGGCCCCACCACAGGGTATTGCCTCCCTCAAAAGGGCTAGCCAAGTAGGTACTTATGAGTTCATAGGCAGGGTCTTATAAGGCTAATCGCAAACTCTCCCACAACCGATGTGGGATATTACAACGTACCAAACAATAAATTGGTAGACGTATAAAATACCTTCAAAAATTCAGATAGCTGTGCAGCCATCTACCATTCCACGTGAGTTGGCAAACTTTCTAGGAACATAATTAGTAGGAAATGCATATACACTTCTTTGTATACCAAAACATGTAAAAGCATATGATATGTGGAGTTCCGCCTATGGACGACATCTATAAGTGATCTCTTACGAGACAAATTATATTGAACACACAAAGCTTTAAATTGTTGTATTCTCGAACCTGAACTATTAATAAACGCTGACATACCCCTCATTTTGAGAAGAATATATCCTGCAGTAGCTAAACCATCTTCAACAAGTGAGTTAATTATATGAGAAACACATGGAACATGAAATAATTCACCAGCAAGTACAGGTTGAAGGCTTTCCTTTAACGTTGTAACTACAATTATATTTTTAGAAGTATTATCAAAACTGATACTCATAATCTTGTTCTTTATTTTAAACGTGGTACATGCATTAATTATAATAGTAACAACGTTAATTGCATCATGCAGATAAGGAAAGAGTTCAAAAGCGATGATTCTCTTGTTCATAATTCAATCAGAATCAATCCAATGGACTGTCACACAAGCATAACTAACAAAAGTAAAAGAAGATTGTCAAACATCAGAAGTAAGACTAACACTACCATCAAAATTATCAAAATAATTAGTCAAGCGTGCTTTAATAGCATTATACTGTCTAAGTGCATTGAGGTTGTTCATTGTGAATATAAAATTCAACAAGACCGTCTCTTTGCCCATGCTGATTAAAAAAACAAATAACTTACCGTCAAAAGATAACTGCGTTTGGCTAGGTTCGACATGACCTCGTTTAGGTGCACACAGAGGGTATGACTATCAAGATGTCCATTACCACGACCATATGAAAATAATTTACCATAACACTTCCATTGAGCTTTCCGGACGTCGTCAATCATAATATCATCCAACTGATTCTAATACTCGGCTTTCCTTTTTTTTTTGCCTTTTGGACTTCTGGCGGACTACTGGAAGGATTGGTCGGTCCTTCACCATGGTGACCGCTCATCAGGTTAAAATTCTGCCCCGGAGTAGTAGCTTCGCAAACCAAGTTGAGTCCTTGACTATAATGCGGGGGGCGTATATTCAAGATCTGGAATGTTTAGGTTGAACTCTCAATTGGCTTGGGTATCTATACTCATTCGTAACGAATCTTGAAAATCAAATGATTGTAGTGGTGCTTGTGGTAGTGGTGGTGGTGGTGCTTGTGATCGTGAACCACATTTGCTACGTGATTTAAAAAATTGAGAGATATTTGACACTAAATTTTTTTGACAAGAATGAAAAATAAAACTAGTAAGAATAACTAAATGCAAAAGAATAAGAGTAGTAAATAATTAAATAATAATTGTAATTGAAAATTGGAGAGAGTCAGTACTTAGTAACAAATAACAATGGTAGTAAAGCTTGTAAAAGTTAGTAAGAGTAACTAAATGCAAAGGAATAAGAGTAATAAATAATTAACTAACACTTGTAATTGAAAATATTACTTAGTAACAAATAACAATGATAGCAAAACTTGCAGAAATGTAGAATTTAGATAAGAGATAGAGTGGGAAGATTGGTGTGAAAAATATGAAAGAAAGGGAGTGAATTTATAGATTTTTCAAAGTCTACAAAAGACCAAAATGCCCCTCAAAACTAGCCATTTACAATTGTTGGGAAGGGTAAAAGTGTAAAACAACATAAAAGAGTTGTTAGAAATTTGTTGGATGAAAATACACCCCAAGCTAGTCGTTATATAGTTGTTTGGGGAGGGGGGCGTAAAAGCGGAATTTTACAAAAAGGGGAGAATACAGCCGTTCGGGGGAATGGGAGTAAATCTGAAAATTCAAAAAGCATCATAGGGCCAGGCCAAAACCCAATCGGTTTCGGGCCAACCCACTTTTTAGGGCGGGCCCGGGCTGGATTTTTTGGTCAAAAATTCAAGCCTAGACTTGGCCCTATGGTCTACGGCCGGCACTGTTTACCTATAGGGCCGAGCCAGCCAAGGCCAATTTAGGGCCGCATTGGACCAGCCAGACCCGTTTGACATCACTATATTTATGTCATTACCAGAACCCACGACTGGGCCTATGAGGTCCGTGACCGGCAGCAGGCCCATTGGACTCTCACCAAGGGCACTTCCAGACCTTACTCATTATAAAACCAATACAAGTGCAGCGAAAATTGAATATTATCCAACTTCAAAATAAGAACTTCATTTCTAGTCTTAATACAAAACCACCATTTATGAACTACTATGAAATAGTCTCTTAAGGTAACAACTACACATTGAAATACATAGCGTTCTCCCCATAATTTCCAAACCATCAATCATTGCCATCAACTTGCTTTTAAACCTGAAAGGTTTGTTGACTTATTGATTTCGATTATTCCAGTCTTGTTATTTCTAACATTAATCTGACAACATTTTTAAGATAAATATTTCAGGCTTTATCTTAATCATACAAAAACAAGACCTTGACATGGACAAAGCCTTAACTTGGACTTGGACTTGGACTTGGACTTGGACTCGGACTCTGGATTTAAAGACTTGGACTACGTTGAAGATGCAAGAATCTGAAGCCTATTTTTCCTTGTTAGCATTTCTAAGCCCTTCTTAAGAGATCTGACAGAAATTTTAGTAAAGAACCAAAGCTGTCTCTTTCAGTCGAAGGCAAATTGTTTTTAGTCGACTCAAACTCAAAATCTTTTCTTTCAGTCGAAGCTGTGACTTTCAGTCGAAGCAAAGATTTTTAGTCGAAGGCCAGACTTTCAGTCGAAGCCAAGACTTTCAGTTGAAGCTGCGACTTTCAGTCGAAGCAAAGACTTTCAGTCGAAGCCAAGACTTTCAGTCAAAGCCAAGATTTTCAGTCGAAGGCTAAACTTTCAGTCAAAGCCAAGATTTTCAGTCGAAGGCTAAACTTTCAGTCGAAGTTAAGACTTTCAGTTGAAGCTAAGATTTTCAGTCGAAGCAAAGACTTTTAGTCGAAGCCAAGACTTTCAGTCGAAGGCTAAACTTTCAGTCGAAGCTAAGACTTTCAGTCGAAGCTAAGATTTTCAGTCGAAGCCAAGACTTTCAGTCGAAGCTAAATTTGTTTAGTCGAAGCCAAAATGTTTTAGTCGAATCCTTCTTATTTGGCTTTCCCTTCTTAATGGCTCTCTATCTCTTATTTGTATAAATAGGAGATCTGTGAAAGCATTTATTACTTTACTCGCGCGAACTTTCTCCTCTTCAATAACTCTCTCATCTCAGTCTCTTATTCTCATCTATTCTTTATTGAGTGAGTTTACCTTTGAGAAAGTTCTTTGTAAGCTTTTTGGTTTGGTTCTTGAAGGAATATAGATCTTCCCACCTAAGAAGGCTTAGTCTTAAATTTTCATTGTAACATTTGCTCAAGAAGGAGCTTGTTTATTGTATTCAAAGTGTAAATCTCTTTTTATTTGTAATCAGTTGGAAACCTTGGAAGGGTTTCAGAAATTGTACTGATGTTTGAGCTAGCACCCGAAACTAGTTGGTTTAGTGAAAAGCTCGAGTAGGTCTCCCTTGTGTGGAGTGCTCGAGGACTGGATGTAGGCTGGTGGGGCTAAACCAGTATAAATCTCTGTGTTAAATTTGTTACTCTTATATCTATTTTTACTTTGTAATCTCATTTCTAAAATCGTACTCAAAGTTGTAAAACACCTATTCACCCCCCCCCCTCTAGGTGTATTTAGGACCTACAAGTGGTATCAGAGCAGTGTGCTCTGGTATTTTCTGTGACTTAATCGTCAAGAGCTAAAGATCACATTATGGAAGAAGGTTCAGCAACCACCAGGCCACCATTGTTGAAAAATGACAACTACAGCTACTAGAAGAATCGTATGAGGAATTTTCTCAGGCAGGATACACACGTGTGGTATGTTGTTGAGAATGGTCCTATAATTCTGATGAAGGATGGACCGGATGGAACCAAGATTCTGAAAGGAATTCTTGAAATGGACTCTCATGAGGTACAGCTCTTCTCCATGGATGACAAAGCTAAGAACATTATCAGCTGTGGCCTTGACATGAATGGGTACAATCGAGTCTCAGCATGTGAGACTGCTAGAGAAATGTGGAGGTTGTTAGAGGTTACTCATGAAGGAATAAATCAAGTAAAGGACACCAAGATCAACATGTTGGTCCAGCAGTATGAGGCCTTCAAGATGAAGGAGCATGAGTCCATAAATGAGATGTACTCCAGATTCACATTCATTATAAATGGACTGAAGCTCTTGGGTAAAATCTATCCCGAGAAAGAAGTTGTCCGAAAAGTTCTCAGATCTCTTCCAAAGAGATGGGAAGCAAAACTCAGAGCCATTCAAGAGGCAAAGGATTTGAATGTGCTAAAGCTCGAAGAATTGGTGGGTTATCTAATGACTCATGAAATTACAATGAAAATTCATGACGAAGAGGAAACTACCTCCAAGAAGAAGAACTTAGCTCTTAAAGCTGAAACCTCTCATGAACCTTCAGAGAGCAGCGACGATTCTGATCCTGAAATGGCTCTCATTACTCGAAAGTTTAAGAAGTTTCTTGCAAGCAAGCGAGATAAGAAGATTAGGAGAAATCCTACAAACCAATCGCATTAGAGAAATAACAGTGATTGGAACATATAGGAAAATCTTGATGCCTGCTATGAATGCGGCAGAACTGGGCACATCAAAATATATTGTCCACAACTTAAGAACAAGACTGCAAATAGCAACAGTCGAGATTTCAGAGAAAAGAAGTTCAAGCCCAGAAAAGCTCTGCTGACTTGGGATGACTCTGATGAAAGTGAAAAAGAGATTAGCAAAGATGATGAAGTAGCCCAACTTTGCTTCATGGCCAAAGATGACAATTCCAAGGTAATCTCTGAGAATCCTGATTACAATGAACTCAAGTCAGCTTTTCTAGAACTCAATGAAAACTATGAGAAGTTAAAAGTTAAGAATGCCAATCTAAAAATTAAAGCTCTTTCTTTGATTAATACTGTTGAAGAGTTGGAAGGCGAAAAGGAAGAGTTTTAAGAAAAGATTGAACTTTATATTTCTGAAAATACTTCTTTGAAAAATAATCTGAATGCTTCTAAGAAGGAAAACTCTCTTCTGTCCTCCAAAATTCAGTCTCTCCGAGAAGTAAAAGTTCCAGTTGAAAACGAACTTTTACAATCTCAACTGGAAGATATTTCTATACAAAAAATTAATTTAGAGAAAGAGATTGAAGATCTAAATTTTACCCTTTCAAAATTTACCCAAGGAAGAGAGAATTTAGATATTCTTTTGGGAAGACAAAGATGTGTTTTTGAGAAAAGTGGAATCGGATACGATCCTTCAAAGAAGCAAAAGGATTATAAAATTTTCTTTAACAAAAATGTAGCTTCTTGCTCGCCGTTCACACTCTGTATAGTATGTAAAAAGAAAGGGCACTTAGTTAAAAATTATCCTCTTAGCACTGTCAGAAATCAGTCACTCCCTTCCATTTCAAAAAACAAAATTAAACGAGTTTGGGTGCCAAAATCTTGTTTATCTAATCTTCTAGGACCCAAGAAAGTGTGGGTACCTAAAGGAACGAAACCAGAATCTGTTGTAGGTATGCTTGAAAGCAAGGACAGATTCCAACAAATGGATTCTTGACAGCGGATGTTCAAGACATATGACCGGTGATCGTTCACTTTTCTCCCACATCACTCTAAAGAATGGAGGACTTGTTACCTTCGGAGACAACTCGAATGGGAAGATCATTGGTAAAGGTCAAATTGGCACATGTTCCATTACTATAGACAACGTATCCTTGGTTGATGGTTTAAAGTTCAATTTGATAAGTATCAGTCAACTAATCGATAGTGGACACAAAGTTCAGTTTGAAGGCGATCAATGTCTTATCAGTCATGCCACAGATGGATGTACCCTGGTTGGTAAGAGAGATAGTAATATTTATACTCTATCTTTTGATTCATCTGACTCTTCTCTTGAAGTATGTCTTTCTGTTCAGCATAATGATAGTTGGTTGTGGCATCATAGATTAGATCATGTTCACATGGATCTAATTATGAAACTTCTCTTGAAAGACCTTATCAGAGGCTTACCAAATTTAAGGTTTATCAAGGATAAAGTTTGTGATGCCTGGCAATATGGTAAACAGTCAAAAACTTCTTTTCAAGCCAAAAATGGTATTTCCACCTCTCGTCCTCTTCAATTCCTTCATTTAGATCTTTTTGGCCCTACGAGAAATGCCAGCCTAGGTGGAAAATTTTATGTTTTCGTCATTGTTCACGATTTCTCTAGATACACCTGGGTTCTTTTTCTTATTCATAAGGATGAAGCGTTTGAAAAATTTTCAGTCTTGTTAAACAGCTTCAAAATGAGAAGGAGTTGAAACTTGTAAAAATTCGAAGTGATCACGGCGGTGAATTTGAAAAAGATTTTATTCCTTTTTGTATACAAAATGGCATTTCACATGAGTTTTCTACTCCTCGGACACCCCAACAAAATGAAGTTGTAGAGAGAAAGAATCGTACTCTATAAGAAATGGCCAGAACCATGCTTCATGAAAACTCCCTGCCAAAATATTTTTGGGCCGAAGCCGTCAGCACTTCCTGTTACGTGTTGAACAAAGTACTCAATAGATCGATTCTTGATAAAACTCCTTACGAACTGTTCTCAAATAGAAAACCAAAAATCAACTATTTCAAGGTTTTCGGTTGCAAATGTTTTATTTTGAACAGTCGTGAGAATTTGGGAAAGTTCGATGCGAAATCTGACGAGGAAATATTTCTCGGTTATTCATTAAAAAGGAGAGCATATAGAATTTATAACCGTAGAACTATGACAGTTGAAGAATCTATGCAAGTAGTATTTGAAGAATCTAACATTGAAAAATCAAGTAAGAATGTAGGTTATAACAGTGAAGAACTCTCCATGGACTTGAACAACAAACTCAACGACTCCTCAACAGAGGGGGAGTGTTCAACATCTTGTCACAATAATAGTAATGAGACTCTGCCACTTCCTAAAAGTTGGAGATACTCTTCCAGTCATCCATTAGAACAAGTAATAGGTAATGTGGAACGCGGAGTTACGACTCGGTCTACGGAAAATCTTTTCTGTGCGGATTTTGCTTTTCTTTCTCAAATAGAGCCTAAAAATATTTCAGAGGCTCTAAACGATTCAGAGTGGATTCTTACCATGCAAGATGAATTGAATCAGTTTGAGAGAAGCGATGTTTGGTCGTTCCGGCTTCTGTTCAATAAAAGGTCATTGGAACAAAGTGGGTTTTTAAAAACAAACTTGATGAAAATGGCGATATTGTTCATAACAAGGCTAGACTAGTTGCTCAAGGATACAATCATGTAAAAGAGATTGATTTTGATGAAACCTTTGCCCCCGTCGCTCGACTTGAAGCTATCCGTATGCTTTTTTTTCATGTCATATGAACTTTAAACTTTTTCAAATGGACGTGAAAAGTGCTTTCTTGAATGGGGTAATATAGGAGGAAGTTTTTGTTAAACAACCTCCCGGTTTTGAAAATGAAAAATACCCCAATCATGTTTTAAGCTGAAAAAAGCTTTGTACGGTCTTAAACAAGCTCCTCGAGCTTGGTACGATCGTCTTAGCAGCTTCCTCACTGATCATGGATTCTCTCGTGGCAAAGTTGATACTACTCTCTTTACGAAAATTCGTAATTCCCATATCTTAGTAGTTCAAATATATGTTGATGACATTATTTTTGGTGCCACTAACAATGATCTATGCCAAGAGTTTGCTGAGAATATGTGCAGGGAATTTGAGATGAGCATGATGGGTGAACTTACCTTTTTTTCTTGGACTTCAAATCAAACAGTCAAAAGAAAGAATTTTTATAAGTCAGTCTAAGTACACACGGAACTGTTGAAAAGGTTTGGCTTGGATAATGTTAAACCTTGAGGTACCCCTATTTCTCCCAGTATTAATCTTGTCAAAGATGAAAATGGTAAAGATGTAGATAACAAACTTTTTCGTGGTATGATTGGTAGTTTACTCTATCTTACTGCCTCTAGACCTGACATCATGTTTAGTGTTTGCATTTGTGTCCGTTTTCAAGCTTGTCCCAAAGAATCTCATCTATCTGCAGTTAAATGTATTTTTAAATATCTCTCTGGCACTTTAAACCTAGGTCTTTGATATCCTCGTAGTTCCTCTCTAGATCTGGTTGGTTTTTCTGATTCTGATTATGCGGGATGTCTTGTTGATCGAAAGAGTACTAGTGGCAGCTGCCAGTTTCTCGACGATGCTTTAGTATCATGGCACAGTAAGAAACAGACTTCTGTCGCTCTCTCCACAGCTGAAGCGGAATATGTTGCAGCCGGAAGCTGTTGTGCCCAAATTTGTGGATGCGTCATACTTTACGAGATTTTGGTGTCTCAATAGACCATATTCCTATTATGTGCAACAGTAGTAGTGCTATTGACATTAGTAAAAATCATGTCCAACACTCGCGCACTAAGTACATCGATATTCGTCACCACTTTCTCCGAGACAATGTTCAGAAAGGATTAATAGAACTCAAGAAAGTTGGGTCTAAAGATCAGCTCACAGATATCTTTACAAAACCCTTAGCTGAATCCTCTTTCTGTTCTCTTCGTCGTCGTCTAGGAATGTGTGACTTAGCTAAATTTCTTTTACCAAAATGACCGTTCAGTTTTACTCATTCGTCGCTTCTGCCAGTTTTAGTCGACTAAAAGCTTTTCAGTCGATTAAAAACTCTTAAGTCGACTAAAAGTCAACTTTTAGTCGACTGCAAGTTCTCTTCAACCTTAAGAATCCGTTTGGTTTAATCGACTAAAAGTCCAATTTTAGTCGACTAAAACCTTTTTCAGTCCACTAAAAGTCACGTTTCAGTCGACTAAAAGCTTGTTGCCTATATATAGGCCCACCTTTTTCACTTTAACTTTTTATTGTTCTTTTTTCACGGTTTGTCTTTCGTTATCAGAGACTCACTATTCTTCTCTCTCTTGTCCACCTGTCACTCCAAGGACCCACTTGGACCCCAATCCACGCCCTCATAGTCGTCGTCTTCTCATTGACTCTGACGATGAATCCGACGTGGCTCCTGCCTCTACTGCCGCTGCTGCAGCTGCTGCTACTCCACCACCGCCATCCTCCTGCCACCACACTCGTCAAACATCATCTACTGCTCCATCATCTTCAGGTAATGTTGCTCCTCCTCTTCCTCCACCTGCTGCCTCTTCTTCATCTGCTCCTCCACCAACTTGTCCACCCCCTACCTGCCCCTATATTTCCCTTACCGATATACTTCACATTCCCCATTTCTTCCCCTCTGTCGACGACCAACTCACCTACTATACAAATTTCGTAAATTGCGAGGTCATCCCCGGTAGTCCAAGTGATGTCACTCTAATGACTCAACTTGGTCTTACATGCATTTTTGAGCGAATGGGCTATCTCTCCATTCTCTCTCCACCCACCACTTATTACCCTGCTCTTGTTCGCATGTTCTACTCCAACATGCATTTTAATGCTCAACCACTTACCTTTTTGACCACATATGTGAATGGGGTCCATATCCATCTTGATGCCACCGCCTTGGCCCACATTTTCGATTTTACCAATCAATCCTCTACCCTTGTTTTCACCGCCAATACGTGGTGTACCACCAGTTCCTTTACCCCACTACAACAGACCCAAACTCTCTTAGGCAACCCATCCACTTCTCGACCCCGTAAACCCAGTCTAGGTGACATGTCTCCTTTTCATTGTGTTCTCCATCTTATTCTTTGTTACAATCTCTCGGCCCGTTCCGACTCCTATGCCACTTTTTCATACTTAGACATCATTCTTCTCACCCATTTTATTTGGGGTTCTCCATTAAACATTGCGGGCATTATCATGCTCGTCATGAATGTCCGAAAAAACAAATCATCTGCTAATCATCCTTTCGGCCTTCTATTAACTCGCGTCTTTGAACATTTTCATGTCCCTCTACCTACCTCTAACTCGGAACGTATCCTTCTTCCGGGCCATCATGTTCTCGATGAAACTTCTCTTCGTCGTGCCGGTTTTGCCATTCGCTCTCACCTCACCTCCAACACTGTTCTTCTTGAGCGCGTCACTACTACCGACCCTTCCCATACCCCGTCTGTTCCGGCCCCTGCTCTTGCTTCTATTCATGTTCCCTCCCCTGCTCCTGAAATTACCACAGCCCCACAATCTTCTCACTTCCCATCTTTTTCACCATCTCCACCTCCTTCTACTCAGTACATTCCTCCTGCAGCTACTGACCCATCTAGCTCTATCCCCTTACCTTCCTCTGACCCTTCCTCCTCGGTCCCACCTTTTCCCACCCCTCCTTACCCTACTGATCCTTCTTCAGTAGTCCGCTAAACGACTTCTCACATATAAATTTTGATGAGTTCCTCTCTTTGGACACCCCCGACCTCTCTGACACTCTTTCTCGTCTATCTACCTCGATTCAGTTAATACTGGAATCGCAAACCACCCTTGCTGCTTCCATTACCGCTAACCACACTGCTCTCCTTCATGAGCTTGCTGCCCTTCAGCAGTCGGTTCAACACTTCTCTCCCCAGCTTCTCTCGAACCAAATTGACTTTCACAACCTTCTCAATGACCTTACCGCTAACCTTTCCTCTCTCCCTCCAAATCATACTCCCCTTCTGGACAGTTTAACTCAGATGCAGTAGGATCTTCACTGCCAGCAAGAAGCTGCCCTTCAGGCTCATCGTCGCCAGGCCTATCCACGAGCATTCTGACCGAACAAAACTACTATTTGGCTCATCAGATCTTCGATCAGGCCCATGGCTTTCGGGTGACTCGTCCGAATATCTTTCCTTCTCGACACACTGACACCGACGGGGAAGAATGGTTCTTTAACCCGCATCTCCCCTACAACCCTCCGCCGTCGCGCTCTCCTCGTGTCGTCGAAGTCGTTGAAGTCCCCATAACCGCTCCACCACCTGCTGATCCCTCCTCTGCCCAGGGTGCTCGCCGCCATCGGCCTTAGTTATTCTTTTGCTTGTTGCACTAGCTGCCCCTCTATTTTATTTGACAAAGGGGGAGAACAAGTACTTATTGATCATTCTTTATATTGATCATTTTTTTGTATGCATCTTTATTAATTCATTGATTAAATTTTATAAGATGCTCTTTATGTTATTTCTTTGCGTAAATGATTAACTAATTAAGGGGGAGTATATCTTTATAATGTTAGAACTAATATTGTCATTATCAAAAAGGGGGAGATTGTTGACTTATTGATTTTGATGATTCCAGTCTTGTTATTACTAACATTAATCTGACAACATTTTTAAGATAAATATTTCAAGCTTTATCTTAATCATACAAAGACAAGACCTTGACATGGACAAAGCCTTAACTTGGACTTGGACTCGGGATTTAAAGACTTGGACTACGTTGAAGATGCAAGAATCTGAAGTCTATTTTTCCTTGTTAGCATTTCTAAGCCCTTCTTAAAAGATCAGACATAAATTTTAGTAAGGAACCAAAGCTGTCTCTTTCAGTCGAAGGCAAACTGCGTTTAGTCGACTCAAACTCAAAATCTTTTCTTTCAGTCGAAGCTGTGACTTTCAGTCGAAGCAAAGATTTTTAGTCGAAGGCCAGACGTTCAGTCGATGCCAAGACTTTCAGTTGAAGCAAAGACTTTCAGTCAAAGCCAAGACTTTCAGTCGAAGGCTAGACTTTCAGTCGAAGCCAAGACTTTTAATCGAAGCCAAGACTTTCAATAAAAGGCTAAACTTTCAGTCGAAGCTAAGATTTTCAGTCGAAGCCAAGACTTTTAGTCGAAGCCAAAATGTTTTAGTCGAATCCTTCTTATTTGGCTTTCCCTTCTTAACGGCTCTCTATCTCTTATTTGTATAAATAGGAGATCTGTGAAAGCATTTATTACTTTACTCGCGCGAACTTTTTCCTCTTCAATAACTCTCTCATCTCAATCTCTTATTCTCATCTATTCTCTATTGAGTGAGTTTACCTTTGAGAAAGTTCTTTGTATGCTTTTGGTTTGGTTCTTGAAAGAATATAAATCTTCCCACCTAAGAAGGCTTAGTCTTAAATTTTCATTGTAACATTTGCTCAAGAAGGAGCTTGTTTATTGTATTCAAAGTGTAAATCTCTTTTCATTTGTAATCAGTTGGAAACCTTGGAAGGGTTTCGAAAATTGTACTGCGGTTTGAGCTAGCACCCGAAGCTAGTTGATTTAGTGAAAGGCTTGAGTAGGTCTCCCTTGTGTGGAGTGCTCGAGGACTGAACGTAGGCTGGTGGGGCCGAACCAGTATAAATCTCTGTGTTAAACTTGTTACTGTTATATCTGTTTTTACTTTGTAATCTCATTTTTAAAATCGTACTCAAAGTTGTAAAACACCTATTCACCCCCCTCTAGGTGTATTTAGGGACCTACAAGGTTGAGTAACTACCAATGATTCAACTAGTTGGACTGCAGCATATCAAAATAATAACTCAATTTACAACTTAGCAACTTTACGAGATAAAATCAGAGAGTAAATAATCATTTTTCAAGACAAGAAATAAGAAGTCATTCTATAAAATATAATAGATGGCAACAAATATGAGGGCATAAAAATCATTTAGCACAAAAAATGTCAATACAAGATGGTTCCATCCCAACATCAGCTCAAACAATATGCAGTAATGATTGTTTGATCCCACTGATTTAGACCAGGACTCCCACCTCGTGATAATAATCATTGTGGAATAAGGACGACCACGAGCAACAGTACTGCATGCGTCAATCATTCCGTCCATTTGACAAAGATCCGAAATCTAACTTTCTTGTGTTAGATATGGGACACAACAATCGACTAAGCAAAAATCACCTTTTCATTTATGAGAATAAAATCCTTGGATCGCTGATGGTTAAACCATCTCACAACTTTTGATAGCCTTCCGAAACATTTCACATTCACCATAAAGTCCACACCAAAACATCTCACTTGCACCATGCATTTCAAATCCAAAATACATTATGACTTCTAACAAAATATCATCAGCATGCTGGTTCGGCTTTAACAAGAAAACAGTGTCGTTGCAAACTTTTGACAAAATTTCTTTCTCCTAAGCAAAACAAATAAACATAACTAAATCAGTTCAATGATAATAAACCATGATTTTCAAAAGTAGATAAGATATATACTTATAAAAATATTAGTTAAATCGATAGGTCACTAACACGAACGCTGACCGAATTAGAAAGTTTTCCTTTTAATCTGGCCTCAATCGCCTTTTACCAAATCTAAAGAGATAAATTGGGAATAAATTAGTTCCTGTAGTGATTATTAACTTATAGTGCAAAAAGAATAACTCAATTTCTATCCTTCCCACTTATCATATCGTAACCTCTTTCTACGACTAGCTATCCTAACCCAATATTAGGATTTTACCCTAGCCTCCAAAAGTACACTTATACCACGAATATCTCAGTTCTGAGAGTGTACTAATACCGTCTCTCAACTTTTAGCATTCATGACGCTCAAATATGCATGTTCACTAAATTCAACACCGACTGCTCCATAGGTTGGCCCAACCCAGTCCTCTCGTACTAGGGTTGGCTCCTAACAGTTCTCTCTTTAACACCAACGGTAGATAGGAACCGAACTATCTCACGACCTTCTAAACCCAAATCATGTTCCACTTGAATCGGCGAACAACCGAACCCTTGGGACCTTCTTCAAGCCCAGGATGTGATGAGTCGACATCGGGCTGCTAAACGACTCTGTCGATAAGAGCTTTTGGGAGTCATCAACCTATTATCCCCGACATACCTTTGATCCGTCGAGCGAGAGCCCTTCCACACGGGACTCCCGGATCACTATATCCCCTGGCACCCATCGCACCATCAAAATCCCAAAAACATTTCAAAACATCTTCTTAAGCAATCTAAATCAGTTGTTGGACTAAAAAGTCATTTGGGGAATTCTTCACTCAAAAATCTCTAACCGATATCAAAACAGAGTGCTCAAAGGTCGGTTTCGTTAAAAATAACTATTAGCATCAAACAAAATTTTAGACATTGAAACATCTCAATAATATAATTGTCTTAAAATTTTCAGACAACAATAAGTCCCTTTTTACATATACAACTATTTAGTATCCTTTGCGGACACAGAAAAATCCTAAAAATTTTCACAACATACATCTCGTAAGAATAACAGGGACCGAAAAAATTCCAAAAAATTTTAAGACGGGTTATGGCGACAGGGAAGGGGGAGCCAGACAGGGTGCGGCGACAGAGAAGGGGATCCAGACGGGGTGCGGTGACGGGGAAGGGGGAGATAGATGGACAATGGGGAGGGGGACAGGCGACAGGGAGGGAAGAGTGTGGTGGATAGCGATGGAGCCGTGGAGGGGAGTTGGAGAGACAGAATGAGCGAAGGGGAGGGTGGGGGAAAGAGAGGGTAAAGTTTTCAACTTTCTATTAAGTTTCATTTTTTTCTTATATAAAGTAATGGCATTTGAAAAAAAATAATCTTCTAACTTAAGGGCAACAAAGTCATTTTTTTAAACCGTTAGATTTTTTAAGATTCTGTTTAGTCAGCGGACATAAGTGTAATTTGTCTAAATTAATAGACATGTCTGTAATTTCATCATAACCTCAAGAACTTTACTGTAATTATTCCTTACAATTACTATGCCTACTTCAACACATACGCTCGCGCGTGCATTAATAGCACACCAAAACACTCAATTCCTTCCTCCCCTTACACGTGTAATTTCCACATGCACACGCACATTGCTACACACACTAAAACACCCACACCCACACACACACACACACACACACATATATGTAAAAGGAGTGTATGTGTGAGCGCGCGTGCGTGCGTGCACACACACACACACACACATGTGTGTGTGTGTGTGTGTGGGTGGGTGCACGCACGCGCGCTCACACATACACTCCTTTTACATACCCGCAACACTCACTACATACACACAAATTCACATACACCAACACATTATAAATACACACACACACACTGCTACCCCAATACATCTTCATTAACACATTTTACACACACCTACTCACCCTCATTACCACCTCCCATCACACACCCCACCACTACATCAGCAGTAGCAGTACACCCAACACTCTTGTATTGCCCCTCCCTTGAGCACTCACACTCGTACACATACCCAAACTGTGCACACTCAGTACTCACACACAATAACACACTTGCACTTCTCACACTCCTATAATCATCCACACATTCACTCATCTATACACTCTCACTAATACACACGATACACAAGGTGCTGAACAGCATTCCTTCCCCCCCCCCCCCCCCCGAAAACACACTACAACACATGCTCATATCTTCTAATTTTAACACCTAAACTGACACTAAAATGCACCCACTCCACACCTATGTTACATGGACTCTTCAAAATGCGTGAAGTACCCGTGTCGGATACTCGACACTTGAACATGGGTATGAGATATGTGTCTGACACAACCCGTAGGATATGCCACTAGGAGCACTATGTTTTAGTATTTCTTTTAGTTCGTTATTACTTTGAAATGATCTCAGTTCTCAATTAAAACGATATGCATACCATAAAATAGTATATAAACTACGGAATAACTAAGAAGCAAGAATAGGTGAGAATATTTTTCCGTGTCCCCGTTTCTTGGATTTTGAAAAATAAAGGAATCCGACACTTAGACACGTATCCGACTTGGACACTCATACCGAGTCCATGTAACATAGCTCCACACATATATTCCCCCCTCCCTAAAGTACCTTAACACACACCAAACACTTAGTTCAACGGAAGTGATATTTGAACACCACGTTCAATCGTTTGTGCTCCACTATGGTCTTATTATTATATATTATATAGCGAAAATGCAACCTCAAAATGTTGCCATGCCAACCCAACTCAACTACTTCACCCAAGCAGATATTGAGAGCCCAGAGGTCTTTTGATGCACTGCAAATACATGTTAAATCGATAATGAGCAATTTTCCTGCATCTTCTCATGAGGTTTTAATCAACAAATTATCCGTATTATCAGGTGTTGCAATGGGGTTGGAGTACCAACCCCTCATTGGCATCTGTATTCTGTTAATGCTCCGACTGGGGGGTCAGTACAACGTCTTGGAGAGCTACGAGCTTCGCTCGCCCACCGTACTCTTGTGGTAAGGCCTCTTCACCAATTTCCGCAATGAACTGTTTCTTTTCATCTTCATTGCTTACAATTACAATCTGCAATCACAATCACATGATCTCTTAGGAACTCAAATATAAAGTATCCAAGTCCTCAAAAATCTAGTTTTACACCACTCGAGAACAAGACTAAGCATCATCCGGTAAGAACTTGTCAGAATGTAACTTTTTTTGTTACTAATTCACGTCGCGCAATCGTCTAGTTAGATTAGAGGAAGGCGCATTTGGAAACAAGTTTATATGTGGCGGTTTGGATTTCAGACATCAAGATTGACGTTATTTGAGAACCAACATCAGAACCCACATAAGAAGATTTACCTACATAAAGGATCCACCAAACTTCCAATCTCTCAACCTCCATTTAACCAATTTGTATTGCAAATTCTTTGTTCTTCTCAAGTCCCTTTATCTCACATCTATGAATTTATATTCCAAATGATTCACCATCTTACGAACATATCATCTGAAATAATCTAACCTGGTTGAACTTGCCTCATCTCAACAGTAGCCTATGGGCAATTTTCGAGTTCAAGGGCAAACACCGCCTGTACATCCTGTGTTAAGGGACACACACAAGTCTATGCAACTGTATAAGTCTCGTGTAAGTATCTAACATACCTTCTCAAGCGTAGCTTTCTCAAGGAACCGGGAAACCATCCTCCAAACGCTCACAAAGAACCAGGGCATATTTAGTAGGTAACACTTCGCTAAGCGTTCTGGGTAGTAAGCCTATAGGAAGTAAGATACGAGACACAAATGTCAAAACAAATAAACTGGTGGGATGCAGCTCCAAAGAGCCATCCTTTTCCATTTCAATGAGCAGTTGACCTTTATGGGAAATTGCATAAGCGTTAAACCAAAAGACTTCGATGTTTTGTATGAGGAGCACACACATCTCGTAAACGCAGCTATAAGCTAACAAAAAGTACATTTTAAAGGGCCAGTACAAAGCCAGCTTATCTCTTCAGGAAAAGATACAAATCTAGTCCTATCAATTGATTTCAACCCTGAGATTCAACAGACATTTTACGTGATCAAAAACTTTTCGTTTTTTTGAGCATACAGTAAGCACAGATAGCTCGCAGCATGATGTATGTTAAGTCTAATAGAACAAGTGCATACAATTTCCTTAACGCTGGGCTCAAACCAATTAAGGATCTAGCATATCCCTGGATACGTACATCTAGGTTCACGCCCCCCACCCCACCTCTCTTATCCGGGCTGCATTTTGAAGAAAATGGATACTTAATTACAAAAAGAAAGAAGCAAGGAAAAAGTTTATTGTACTTAAGTCGATCACTAGTTGTTTTGGTTCTTATAAAGGATGCCTAATATTTACCATTATGTTTGTAGTCGTTGATGCCTTGTACAACCCTCCTATGCCACTAAATTCTTGACGTAGACAAGATTTAATAAGACAGAAAAATTTACCTGCAGGAATTGAAAACCAGTTATTAGCCCACGAGCGTCAATGTTCTTGTAACTAAGTTGCTGTAGATCAAGAACACCTATCAACTTCTCGTTCCCTATTTCTCTTTCTTTAAAAGAACTGAAAGGGGAAAAAAATCCACTTAGTTAAACCCCAGTTTATTTCTAGAAGAGAGAAAATAATCTACGAAGAGAAAATTAAGAAAGAGCTCTGTTTTCAAGGTAATGAGCCTCTTTTGGCTATACCAATCTCTGTTTAACAAGGTTCAGTCTTCGATTCATATTTCGTCGACCAATCCTTCCTAAGTGCATTGGTAATGTAAAACAAAGGAACCATCAAGAAAGAATGTTTCTTAGTATAAATAGTCTTGCATGTAGAGCTAGGTTTTGGTTAGTTAGAAAGATAGATATTAGGGAGCTTTCTGCGGACACAAAAAGTAGATTGTATCAAATTCAAGTAACTTAGTACAGTACTGCATAAGCTATCTATTCAATGAGGCAAACAAGTAGTGCATAAGCTGTCTGCAGTACGTTAGCTACAAACTAGCAGTATCATGCAACTGAATTTAAATTATACCTTGCAATGGTTTTGTCAAGCAGATGAACCACAAATTCTGCATCAAGAGGCAGAAATTTAGATATTCAATAAATCGTGCTAGGTGGGGTTGGAAGTTTAAAACACTCTACATTTTTACATAGCATGACTATTAGCGAAAAGATCCTGTTCAAGACAAACGAAAGCAGTTGTAAACCTTACATCAGATATATGGACTTCATGCCATGATATTCCATCACCCAGTAAAACTAATGTTATTAATAAGAAATAAATGCTCAAATACCTATCAGCTGCCAGCAATTGCATAACTATAAAATACAGAATGTCAGAACCAGCAACATAAATAGAAGAACTTTTAAAAACTCAATCTCTTGTGATTTTTCTAGTAATTGAAAACTGTCCAAATATCAGCTAAATGAAATGGTGGTAATGACTGTTAGACATAAACATGATGCCTGAAGGTTATTCATTTTTACATTATCGACAGTAAGCTCACTTCTTAGGAAAGCAAACCAGAAACATTAAAACATTTCAACAGGCATTTCCAATAATTTGTTGGCATGTCATGTTGATAAGCATCATAAATTGATATCTAGCATGCCAAAAATCGGGAACTGAAGCAGCTCACAGCTGTGCACAAACTTAACATGACTTCTATCAGTTAGTTTGGTTACAAGAAAAAGAAAGGTTGGCAGCAATAACAAGATGACTAGTTAGTTAAGGAAAGTAGGCAAGCACAGAAGCACAAAAAAAATAAACAACAAGAGACATACGCCAGACATGCTATAACTCCCATGCCTGATGCTAGTTTATAGAAGGATGAAACGTCTCCAGACCCACAAAACTCATAAAATTTCTATTTTTTCTTGCCAAACTCTGGCCTACCAGTGACTTCAAATAATTTAGTAGAATAATCTCAGCATGCCTGGCCCAAACCCATCTTCTATAATAAAAGTGATGCCTTGCACCTGACACTTCTAATTAAAGTAAATGTAAGCTGTATAGTCACAACTTGAATATCATGTTCAGTAAACTGCACTTAAACTAATCAAGATCTACGTCAAACAATGCTATTCTTCTTTGCAAGATAATCCTAAACCCCGTTAAATTATTAACACCATTGACTATCAGTTGAGTGCAAAGAAATTAATCAATAAACTTCAAGGCACACAATAGTGAAGGAGCTTTTTCAATGTACTTTAACCAAATGATTCATTAATAGGACAGTATAAGTTGAGAAGGCATCACAATAAGGACCAAAACAAGAATCTATATGTATCACAACACAAAATAACACGAGTATTTGTGCTATTTCGCCACCCCAGTTGTAGCTGAAGGCACATTAAAAGCAAAACCTAACCTATTTAGCTACAGTACAAATAGGGGTGCAACACTTGCAGAACAAAAGTTAACAAGGCATCAATGCAAGGACCAACAACAGAATCTCCGAGCATAAGTAATTTGACTTTAATCACGTCATACGGCACACCAGATTCGTCACTAACGGCATATTAGCCACAAAAGTTTGCACTTTAGCGATCAATAGATAACCAAAATTAATGAAACTAAAAAAATTAGTGTGTGATTAGTGAGCAAAGATTACTCTTGAATTGCGGTTGATCCTTGGAAGGATAATGCTTGGACCCTTTGACAATCATCACCGGGTACCCTTGTTTCGACAGGCCCTGCAAGAAGATCTTTCTGGCTTCCAATTCATCAGGCACTTCGGAATCTGGGATTAACCCTAGCGGAACAAACGCAGCTCTCCACTTGTGCCACTGGACAAACATCTTGGCCGCCTTGGCTGGGTCCATTGATCTTGCTACTAAGAACCTCATCAGTGTTGGGTCTCCAAAATTCTGCAAGAAAAGACTAATCACAGCATCAAGACAGCTGAATGCACGAGGAAGATGGTATAAAGTGACAGTGCGAAGTTCACCTCTGTTGAAGAACCAAGCTTTTCGACTGACTTTTTCATCTGGATGAGAGAAATTTGGTTGTTTTGACTGTTTTCCATGTCTTTTGGGAGTTGTGTGGAAAGGGATTTTGTTTGATTTGAATTTGGAAGCAGGGATTATTAGCAGAAAAAGTACGGGAAGTTGGGAGAAAAAGTGTGGGGAGATGACAGAGTTGAAGCGTTGACAAAGTGCAGCAGGGCAGGACTGACCTTGTAATGAGAAGAAGACACGTGGAGGGTTTTGTACCGTAAGGAATACGGAAACCTTCGTACCCCTGAATTTGGACTTTAATATAATATAATCGCCATTCCTTTTATTCGAAAAATTACACTCACACCCCTTCACATGTTTCGTCATATCGCAAACTTCCTTATGTTATCTTCCCGTCCCTTTCGCTGTTAAAATTTTTGAAAACCAAAAAGTACTCCTCAGTAAGCTCAAACGAAGGTTTCCATCAACTCCAACCACAATCGTTGTCGTCATCTGTTTTTTTTTTTTTTGAGAGAATGAAGAAATATATACCATGATAGAAACCATACAACCAAAGCTCATTTTTGTTTATTTACAAAACCAAAAGGAACGACTAAGGAAATCCAAAACATAGATACATTTTTTTTCCTTTTTTGGAGAGAAAAAGAACACAGATACAAGCCTAGGAACAAAACACCACTAAGGCACGGACGTCAAAGATGCGTGATAGCCTGTATATCAGCAAACCTTCCTGCCTCACACTATGACCTGAATTTACAACAGAAGAGGCCAACGCTGATGATAGATCTAATACACAATCTGTCCCACGGGCAATATGCATAGAATGCAAATCCTGGTTGCTGTTAGCTATGTTACACAAAAGATGATTAAGACTCTTACTCATGTCTGCATTCTACATCTACACAATCAAGTCAGAATGAGAAACAAGAATGATGATATGTGAGCAGAGGGGTCTTACTAACCAATCAATACCTAGTAAAAAAAGCAGCAGCTGTTGCACTAGCTTCATCAAATGAAGAAATGGTATCCACATATGCCACAGTTGGAATCCAGGATGAATTATTAAACCTAACCATACCCAAACCATACTGCAAACATGTAGTAGAGCTGGTAGCAGAATTGTTGTTAGAGCTAAGAACGAAAGTACGATAAGTAGGCCTTGTAACAAAAATAGCACAAAAAATAGTGGTTGGCAGAAAGCAACATTTGCAGATATTGGAGAACATCACAGGAATCAACGGATGATATAAATGCTCAAATTGCACTCTTCTTTACCAACTTCTAGAGTGATATTTAGTCCCTGTCTTCAGAACACATTGTTGGAATCGAGGAGTGTTACTAATATTAATCATCGGATTCTGAAATTGATTCAGAATAGTTGCCGTTGAAAACTTTGTTCCTTTAACACAAAGGAAAACAACAATGTGCAAGAGGTTAGATAGATCAACAATGCTCTGGGATACAAATTTACTAAAACAACGCACAATCCAGTTACGGATTGAATTTGAGGCAGGGACTTGCTCAAACTGTCATTACCAAAGCACTTGTATTCAATGACAGTCATGGAACTTGAGAGGTGTTGTTGTGTTTCAGGATACTGTAAGCAAAACGGGCAAAGTATTCAGAATGACATTACCTCTCAGATATTTGTATGTTGCTAATTTCGAAAATACTCCTCCCTTGGCATAAGGCCAATAGCAGATATTCTCGGACGTTAATGGAAAATACAAGATGCTGTATTTGGCAAACTATGGATGGAGGAAATGTTTCTAATAGAACTGAGATGTTCCACGTGTGAGTATCAGGGAAGAACAAGTCCGTGATTTGCCAATGCTTGTTTTGATCAGAGTGAAAGAATTGAAATTGAGCAGGAATCACCTGAGGAACCACTAGTCCATCCAGATAGAAATATACTAACCATTTCCTACTCTCCACTGTATTCCATACTTAAGAGCGTGATGACCTACTAACAGATTACGCCAGATCCGTGAAGCTTGTCTAGGATTCCTGGCCTGGAGAAAAGATTGATGAGAGAAATATTTGCCTTTGAGAACTTGTACTAAAAGACTATTTGGATTGTTCCAAAATTTTCAAGCTTGCTTAATTAATAATGCCTAATTAAATAGCTTGATATCCCTAAATCCTAAGCCACCCAACTTTTTAGGTAAACATATAGTAGGCCAGGATACTTAGTGAATAGAGGTACGTGTCACCCCTCCGACCACCAAAAGCAAGCAAAAATTTGATCTAACTGTTTACACACCACACTGGGAAATTTGTAGACTGACATTTAGTGAATAAGGAGAGAAGAAAGAGCAGATTGAATTAGAGTAGTGCGGCTCGCTTTATTGAGAAGCAAACCTAACCAATGAGCACACTTATCGTGCGCTCTCTACACAATACCACTAAAAATGTCTTCTTCTTTTTTTAGTAGCAATATCCAGATTTACTCCGAGATAGATTTACTCCGAGATATTTCCTAAGCTCCTGTTGTGCATTGAACTGGAATTCATGTTGGATTAAGCTTCTAGTTGCCAATAATATTAGATTTGTACATCCACAATAATAAAAGTAGCATGTAAATCATTTTCATATAAGAAGCTTAGTGACCTCAAGTATAAATTAGTCAAAGTTAGTATATAATAATCAAAAAGGAATAAAAAAATGCTTTGGTTGTTATTAAAGAACTCTGATGAATTTCTTTTGAAGGTAAGTTGACATGTCTCGGCATAATGCACTCACGCTTTTTTAATGATCACTAAAATGTCAAAAACAAACGCATGTGAAAATTTTCACCAGCAAACTTCATCACCTGAGATTTAGAAAAAAAAAATGTACCAAAGAAGCGACGTGAAAAATTTTGACAATATAATATGTGCATCAAGTAAGTATCTTGAGCCTTGTTTCAAACCACGTCGCAGATCTCAATTGTCGATCATGGCTCTTATTCATTTCCCATCAAACTAGGATTAACTTGTTTGGTAATTTAGTGATCAGAGATCAGTTACTAGCAAAACATCTTGTTTATTGCTCGTGCCAACTCATTGAATTTTTTTCCTTAGACTTTTTACGCAGGATCATTTGCTCATAAAATAAATAGTTTGAGGGTATGTGCGCATTTCACCTTGCCATTTTAATTTTAGTTCAATTCAGCTCATTGTTTCTAAATTTGTGCTCAATTTATCAATTGATGGGTTGGAGTCCAATTTCTTGGATACTCATCAATTTCCTAGGGATAAAACCATAATTGCTCCCTATTTTTCTGGCTTGGCAACCAGATCATCAGCATTTGCCAATAATGGGTTGACATGTGAGAACCAAATCAAGATTTGACCATCTTTATCTTCCCATTCATGTTTCAATTGGTCCACCACCCAACACCAACACTACCATACCTACTTTTGCCATCGCCACCAACAACACCACCATACCCACTTTTGCTGCCACCACCACTAACACCACCATAAGTACCTGATTCTGCCACCACCACAATACCATCACCCTCATCGCTTGTTAAACATAGTTCCATCAAACTTTCATACACAACCACCGCCACCACCACACTAGACCACCGTAACAACAAAGCTTGGGATCCTTACCCTCGTCGGGCCAATCATTAAGTACACTATAGACTTCCCACACTTCTCATGACAACATCACCAATCTCAAAACCCAAAAGCTCTTCTATTTCCAAAATCTTTCAAATCTAGCACCTCCCTCACATATCTACAAATGCTTAGAATCTAACACGGTTGTTGTTGCTGTGGTGTGGAGGGGATTGGCCTGTGTGCCAGCCTGGGCAGTGAACTAGCAGTCTACTGCCCGATGCCGATAGGGTTTGTAGTCGTGGATGAAGTGTAGCCGCAGTGCGGCCATGGGTTTCACAGCAATTATGGTGGCTTTTTAGTGTCGTAGATATGGTGAATCTAGATATAATTGAGGGTATTAAAGGGATATGGCAGCCAGAAAAAGAGAGAGTGGCTTTTTGGTGTGGGCGGTGATTTGATGGTGTATGCGGTGACAGTAGTCTGCGGTAATGGTCTATGTGGTGATAATGGTGGTGGTGATGGTTTGATGAAGACGACAGTGATAGTTTGTTGTGGATAGAGAGTGGGTGGTGGAAGGTGCTGTCGGCAGCGATGCGATACTATAAGGTGTTGAGACTTAAGATTGGTGGTTCAGTTTAAATGGTGGTGGTGCTCTCTGAGCATGCAAGGGATGGGGTAAGGGGTGAGAAGTGAGAGAAACTAAAGTGACGTGCTGCCACGATGGAAAAAAAGGGTGAGGTCACAGTTTATCCCTGGAAAATTGACGGCCATCCAAGAAGTTATAGTATAGCCCATCAATTGGTAAATTGAGCATAAATTTAGAACAGTGAGGTGAATTGCATTAAAATTAAAATAGGTGAAATGTGCACCCGCCCTTAAAGTATATGGTTTTATGTGCAAATGATCCTTTTATGAATTCTGCGCTAAACCCCCTGAGGTTTAAACCCGAGTCTCACAAAGGACCCTAAGGTTTCAAGTTTAACAACTAACACCCCAACTTTGCATTTTCAATCCAATTGGACCCAAAATCGATTTTCCGTTACAAGAGCTGTGGATGGCCGTCCATATGTGCACCTCATGTGATATTTTCTAAGGGCAAATTTGTGAAATCTTAAGGTAGTTGTTTAACTCTTAAACCTTAACCTTAAGGAGACAACTGTAAAAGAGAATTGGGATGATCAAAATAGTCACATCACAACCTAGGGCACAAAATTGAGTTTAGGGTTTGAAAACGAGGGACCAGAGGACACACAAGGCGATTCTCGTTGGATCTTCAATGGATGATGTGCTGCAATGTACGAGGGGACCAGAGGATGATCCACCAGTTTACGGTATGTTTTATGCTCTTATATGATCAATGTTTGGGTTTTTAAGTATTCAATCGAGTAAAATTTAGGTTTTTCATTGTGATTAGTTGATGAAATTGGCAATATATAATTTTCCTGTTATGTAAATACCTTTTCGCGATGACATATGTGCAAATATGACAGAATCGTAAAAAAATGTTACATATTTTTTCTTGGTTATGTCCTGTGACTGCTATTTACAATATTTGTTATGATTATCAGTGGTGAATTTTAAAATAAAAAAGCTCATGCTTGATGTAGTACAACTTTTTCAGTGATCTGCGATGGGTCTTTGTCTATATATGATCATGGCATTAGTTCAACAGTAGTTTGATAGCCTGATACATGTGGTGGTCAAATATGTGTTGTTTGTTGTGTTTCTCTGGTAGGTCAATTTTACAGTTTATTGTCTCCTGTTAGGCAGACAATAAATGTAGCCAATTATTTTTCTTTTATGCCCAGGTCCAAGGTCTTCATTGTTTACCATGAGAGTACATCATGGGAGTGAATTTAAAACTCAGCAAACCACTAGTTATGTAGGAGGAAGTATTACCTTTTTTTACTGTGTCCCAAGTGATAGAATCTCTTTGTTATGGTTTGATGACATGGGTCAGGCATTAGGGTATGAAGGGTTTCTAGGATATTATTTCAAGTAGCCTTTAGGAGAGGCATATATACACATAGCAATTGATGACTGCATTCTCTACATGGTTGAGTCTTTGCCTAGAAGTAGAATTGTTGACATTTATACTACCCATCCAAATGGTGTTAAGCATATTAAGAAAGGAGTTGGCAATGACTTAGAATCTGACTCTATGGAGGTGCTAAGTGTACATTATGCTAGTCAACAGAATAGTAATGATACAAGTGAGGACGAGGAAGCCACTGATGAGGAACAAAGTGAAGAGGATAATGTTGACATTGGTATTGAGGAAGTAAATATTGGTGAAGGTGGTGTTAGGGATGTGGGTGGTGATGTTAGTGAAGACAATGAGATTGTGTCTGATCCTAATTATGAAAGTGATTCAACTAGTGATGAAGATGATGTTATGTTTGACAAGAACATAGATGATGATAGTGAATGGGCTGGTGTTGACAAAGATGTTGGGAAAAGGGTGGAAGAAAAGTGTACTTCAACTGAATATGCAGAGATAGAGGAGATCAAGTACAATTTTGTAGTTAGTGATGATGAGGTTGAGAGTGTAGCATGTATCCTGAGTATAATAAAAGAACAGATTATGAGCAACCATCTTTTGTAGTAGGGATGTTATTTTCTAGCATCAAGGAGTTGAGAGATGCTATTTACAGTCATGCAGCTAAATGGGGAAGTTTTGAAGATGATAAAGAATGAGAGGTATAGAATTAGGGCAAAATGTGCACCTGAAGGCTGTGAGTGGATGATATATGGTTCTTACATGCATAGTGAACACACTGTTTAGATTAAGACACTAGGTCCTGAGCACACATGTGGCAAAAAGGATAAAAATTGGATTATTAACTCAACTTGGTTAGCTCAGAGATACATTGATGAATTTAGGTCTAATCCAAAATGGCCTTTACATTCAATGAGGGAGAGAGTTAAAAGAGATTTTGGTGTGAAACTGAGCAAGGCAAAATGCTATAGAGCTAGGGTTAAAACCAAGAAGATGATTATGGGATATGTTGCTGAGCAATATGCCAAATTAGAGGATTATTGTGAGGAGTTGATGAGAAGCAATCCAGGGAGTACAATTGTGGTTAAAATAGATGAAGATTTACCTGGTAGGATTTTTCAGAGGTTGTACATATGCTTTAGTGGTCTTAAAAGGGGACTGGTAGAGGGTTGTAGACCATTCATTGG
The DNA here is from genome assembly GCA_033070095.1 of Escallonia herrerae. Classification (NCBI taxonomy): domain Eukaryota; kingdom Viridiplantae; phylum Streptophyta; class Magnoliopsida; order Escalloniales; family Escalloniaceae; genus Escallonia; species Escallonia herrerae. The sequence goes on from JAVXUP010000739.1 coordinate 182,395, forward strand.
TCTTGATGGGTGTCATGTCAAGGGACCATATCCAGGGCAGTTAGGGTTGATGGAGATAATAGAATGTATCCATTTGCATATGCTGTGGTAGAAATAGAAAACACAATATCATGGAAATGATTTATAGAGCTGGTTGTGCAAGACTTGGGCATTGTTAATTTCAGTGGATGGACATGGATGTCTGATAAGCAGAAAGGGCTAGTAAATGCTCTTGAAGATGTAGTCCCAACTTCAAAACACAGGTACTGTGCAATGTACCTTCTTTAAAATTTCAAAGAAGAGTTTAGGGGCAAGGCTCTTCAAGATTGTCTATGGGATTGCTCAAAAGCAAGTTATGTTTAGATATTTAAGAACCATATGTCAGAGATGAACACCATAAACCCTAATGCCTTTAAATGGTTGAGTGATAAGCCACCACATCAGTGGAGTAGGTCCCATTTTCAGACTTACACCAAATGTGACCAAGTGACAAATAACTTGAATGAAAGTTTTAACAGTAAGATTCTCCAAGCAAGATGTCTGCCTATCCTAAGTATGTTGGAGTGGATTAGAGTGTATAATGACTAGGCTAAGGAAGAAAAGAGAGAAAGCCTTAAAAAGATTTAGAAGCTTATCTCAGTATGTGCCTAGGGTTGAAAACAAGATTGAGAAGGCTAAGGTGGTTGTTGGCTATTTCTATGCACTAGGGTCTGGGGATGGGGAATATGAAATTAGAGGGACAAATAGGTCTCAGTATGTAGTGCATTTGGAGCATAACAATTGCTCATGTAAAAGGTGGGATTTGACTGGGATACCATGTTCACATGCTGTAGCAGTAATGTTTCAAGCAGGCACAGACCCTAACAACTATGTCCATGAGGCTTTCAAGAAACAGATCTACATGAAAGCTTATAGACAGGTAATTCATGCTTTGAATGGTCAAGAAATGTGGAATAATAGTGGCTTACCTAGGATTCTTCTTCCCCACCATAGAGTGTAGCCTGGAAGACCTAAACTAGCAAGAAGAAGAGGTGTACATGAGCCTAAGAAAGAGGCTGAAAACCCTTTCAAACTGCATCCCAAGTCTGACTCTATGAAATGTTCATTGTGTGGAAACCTTGGGCATAACAAAAGAACATGTGTTAAGAGAAAGAAGGCAGAAGGGCAAGGCAGTCAAGGTTCAGTTCTAAATGATGGAGGTATAAGTACTGGGAATACAGTGGGAGAAACTCAGGAGCTAAGGCAAGGAAGTGAAGGTGCAAGGCAGAGAAATGAAATAGCACGGCATGAAAATGCAGGGACAAGGCAGTGCAACCTAAGGGCAAGGCAGGGCAGAGTGAAGCTACCTGTAAGTTTCTTATCTCTGTATATTTTTAGTCGGTTATTGTCCCTGTGTGTACTCACTGGTGCTTTAATAATGCTGTAGATAAGAAGGGCAGGAAAAGGGGTAGAAAGAAGGGATGCACAACAAAATGAGACAGCTAGACCAAAGGTATTATGACATACAAAATTTTCAATTAGTGGTCCCATTATTTGTCCTGCTTTTTAGAAAAGTTAGTGGTCCCATCTTATTTTAAATTGCAGCATGCCACACACCAAGTAAACATGCAACCTATTACACCAAATGTCAACCTGCATCATTCAAGTCAACCTAACTTGGAAGGGACTTCAAGTCAAAATTTGAATCATGTAAGTACTAATTTTTTTAATTGTTTAGTTCTGTGAATTTTTTCCAATTTACCATATCTCATTGTGTTTAGTTTTTGTGTGAGCAAAGGATGAGTTCAAGCCAACCATTACCTATGAGATCAGACAACCATAGTGGACCTATATATGGGATGTTTAGGCCTACACCACCACCAGTGACAAGCCATGAAATTGAGGAAGAAAAATTTGATCAGCTTCCATTTTGTGTTAATAGGGTTGTTTAGTTGACATTTGTAATGTTAAGACAATGTTAAGGGATTGTGAAGTTAGGGGTGTTATTTTTATGTAATTTTGTAGTGAAGATAAAGTTTACCCTTGTAAATGTTGGTGGATTGATGTTTAATACTTTGGATAACATTTGGCAGGTATTAATATGACGTAAATATTTTTGAAGCTGTGTTTGTTGTTCTTATGTTAATTTATTTGGAATATGGAATGAATTGTTATGTTTAGTATTTGTATGATCAAGTGTATTGCTGTTTTACATTAATTAAAACTTAACAGGAAATGTACAGGTTGTGTTTTGGCTTGTTTACATTTGCATAGATACAAAAGTACAGAGAAGACGCTGCACAAAGATTTTGCCAAATTTCATTTCATTTCCACTTCAACTTACACATACCCTGCTTTAATCACCTATTCACAAATCAAATAAGGTTGGGAAGTGGTTCTCTGCCCCTGTCTCCAACACATCCCTACATTTGCATAGATACAAAAGTACATGGAAGATGTTGCACAAAAATTTTGCCAAATTTCATTTCCACTTCAAGCAAAACTAAACCATTTGCTTTGATCACCTATTCTAACAATCAAGCAAGACTGGGAAGTGGTTCCTCTACGCCTATCTCCAACACATCCCTACATTGTTTCCTTCAAATGTGGTTCCTCTGCCCCTGTTTCCAACTCCAAGTTCCTAAACCACACAACTGCAATCATCAGTCATGTCACTAGCAACAGGAGCTTCCAAATCATTGCATGCCTTTCTAGCCTTTTGATTTTTCTGAGTTACCCTCTAATCGTAGCCCTTAACCTTTCATTGGAAGGTGGATCAAGCCATATGAAGTACCCACAACCTCCATTCACCTGCATATGCAACATAAACCTACTACACAAATTGTAAATTTGTAAGCCACACACCAAGTAAACATGCAACCTGCAAATTTATCCATTACCCGATAGTTTTCACAGCCAAAAAACCTCCTTCCTGGATTTGCGTCTATCCAAGAAGTCCTAAGCTTTGCATTTTTCCTACATAAACACGTGTTTCCTTCCATTTCCATATTAACAAGGGTAGTGTGTGTATGTGTGTATGTGTGTGTGCGTGTGTATGTGAGTGAGAGAGAGAGAGAGAGAGAATCTACCTGTGTATGTGTGTGTGTGTGTGTTTTACCTTGTTGATTAAATTTGAAGTTGTTTTTCTTCTTATGCAATGATTTTGAAGCTTTTGTCTTAGGGTTTATGGGAAATATGGGGTTCTAACAGGAGGTTATGGGGGGTTTGAATCGAGGTTCCTAGTTTCTGGTCCCACGCTTTAGGCAAACCATGATGTCTTAGGGGTGCGGCTTAAGGGGAAGGGTCTAAGGTTTGGAAAAATTACAAAAAAGTGAGTTTTGGGGTTAGAAGTTAGTGGAAGATGGTTTCTTTTTGTAAACTCAAGAAAAATGAGTTATATTTTAAAAATTTCTGAACAATGGGAAGGCTTTTAAAAAATGGGTTTTTTTTTTTTTTTTTTCAAAACTTCATCTTTTGTTTACCCAAAATACCCCTCCCCCATCTTCCCTTCCAAATCAGACACATGCATATAAAGACAAATCATATTTTCCTCCATCCCCTACCCCCTCAACACATAAATATGGACATCGAGGATTGATATGTGAGATGAAATTGAGGATTAGAAGAGGGGATTTGCGAAGGTTGAAGGGGGCGGTGGAGATTAAGGGAGAGATAAGAGTCGCTCGCCAACTGTTTGATGAAATGTCGCTTAGAAGATTTGATGGGTGAGTTGTGTGAGTATAAGGTAAGGAAGGTGTGGTAGTCGTGAAACGAGTCTTAATCTGCAAAAAAGCAAGTAATCATATGCAAATTGTTTTAGTCTGTTTGTATCAATATTCAACTATTCTGCAAACAGCTACCACCAATTCAACAAGTGAAGTTTCTAACTTTTTGGTTAACCATTTGACCGAGTCTCTCTGTGTGTGTGTGTGTGTGTGTGTGTAAAGTGAAGCATGTACTTCAAATTACTGGAGTCCAGCAGATACAACTATTATCAAAACCAAACATAACGTACAAGAGAGCACCAAACAAAAATGCCAAAGGAATCCCCAACAATTTAGACACCATAACCGTAAGACAATATTAACTTTTGGGATGTCTATACATCACTGGAGATGTTTATGAAGAGATCTAACAACCTAACACTGAATGAACTTACATCACGACCAAGTACATAACCTATGATCTTTATATCAGAAGTACACAATTTTTCCCTGTCCTGTTGCATTCTTCTGTCTAGTTTGCGGTCAAGTATGCAGCAACAACAAAATGAGAGCTTGAACACATTAAGCTCTTATACTAGTCAAACATGAGGGTCTTCAAGTGTCGCAGTGGATAAGTTGCTTATACGAGGAAAAGCAGCTCTCTCATCAAGCTAGTTTTGCAGCCAAATAAGCATCTATAATAAGCTCGGAAGCTTTGGATCTGCAGTTCATTTTATAATTCACGTATTTAGACTCCCTAAGGCTGAACAATGAAATTTCACTTTTTTGAATCTTAGTTCAGTCAAAAGTAGCAGTGCCCTCTGTACGGCACCATTTAACATCTATAGAGGTGGAATTATCATATAGTTATGCTCTATGTTAACGTCCCAAATGTTTGGTCTATCCTAACGCTCAAAAGAGCAAACACAAGACCAACTCGAATTGAGGGATCCAAAATACAGTGCGAAAAGTAACACCAGTGACATACCTTGGTGGTTAATTTTTTTTCCCCATTGCTCCTCTCTCTCTCTCTCTCTCTCTCGCCGCCAAGGCCACGCTCCGGATATTCCACCAAAGCTAAAGGACTTTCTCATATTCCACCACTAGAACCCTGAACATTAACGTGCTCCACCAACAAATTCACCTCATCCAACTCAAAGAAATCTCGTAGAACTTTGCCCAAAAGACAGCCATAACACCTCACAAGCAAGAATTGTAGTTCGAAATCAAGAGAGGTACTCCATATAACAAGGAGTCCAGGAAAAGCCACCTAACCCACAAGCCCCAAAATGGATTTCGCACATGCCCACCATGACGTCAAACATAACCCTCCCCGAAAAATAGATTAAAGACACATAATTAGCATCAAGACTACCCAACACACACACACACACACACACACACACACCCCACCACCAAAATTAGAAGAAAAAGAAAAAGAACACCCCCTGCAAGAGAGCTCTATCAAGGAAGAAGAAACTAGCCGTAAAAGATGGAACCTGAACTGACATTTCTAATGCTCCAATGGTTTCATGCCGAACTGGAGCATATGGTGCATGACAGACTACATTGGTAAGTGAAACCTACTATATTCCAAATCTTGAATCCAACGATAACCTGAGCATTTGTTCAGCTGTTTGCATAGAACGCGTACCTGCAGTTTCTTCATGAAGAGTCAAGCCTATGTACAACATTTCCAACTATGACAGCATAAAATAAGCTTAGATCCCAAAAGTTCTTCTAATATCAGTTTCCTTCTATCCCTTAACTGGTACAAGGAAGAGAAATACAACCTCTATTATTGAGTGTGGCAAGATATGGTTAGAACAAAACAACGCATATGAGTGCAATGAAAAAACATATGGCACTGAACGTCAATAATTACAACCATTACTTAATTTTCATGATCGTTGACACAGCGAGTAATAAATAACTGGGAATTTCGAGATCAATACACCCCCAATAACTACACAATAATGCTGGCAAGATGCCATCCTGACACAACTTATTCCCTAAAGACTAGCTAAATGGCAATAATATATTCCTGGAGCTATCTACGACCTGTCCAGACACTAACCACCATGACAAATGCATTCAGCTTTTAATCCTCAGAATAATTAACACTGAGGGTTAAAAGTGTTCACCTTAATTGTTTGCCATCAAAGTAAAATAGATAACAAGACTTCAACTGGAATCACTTCTGAGCAACACTGGTCATGTGAATCTTCATTATCTCGCCTAGAAATCAAACAAACTTTCACCCTGCCGCTGTTCAAGCCTGTTAACATAAACCTTTAAATTAGATACTCAACAAGTAATATGCAGACCTGTGAGCAAATATAGAGGGAACCATATACTTAAGAAAGATACTTTTGTTTCTTCAATGAAGACATCCAAAACAGAACAGTGGTACAACAATATAATAGAACTTCTCGATAAAACGGGAGAAAAGGGAACTTTTCAAACCAATTTAAATTACCTATTCAGAGAAAACACTCATGAGATCATTCGGAGAAAAATGTTGCAATATAGGGGTGCCAACTCTAGCGTTCTCAATATAACCCAAATGAGGTTCCTCCTTCACATTTTTCCCACAGTTCTCGACACCAAACTTTCGATGATTCAAGTTTCTTATTGGTGATTCTGGCTCATCAGGTTCATCCACTGCAAAACGGCGGGGAATGGATGTCCCTTTGCCAACAAATCCCAGATTCCTGAGTGGTCCCTGATCAAGCACTTGAGTCAACTTGCCATTACTAGAACCTTGGTATTCAGTTGCATTAGGAACAAGACCTGGTAATTGTATGCCAACAGTAAATGCTGTGGTCGAGTTATGAGCTTTCTGAGCAGCACCATTGTCAGCATTTACTGAGCTAGACGACACAGACGGGGAAATGGAAGTTGGGCCTGAGTACCTATTGAGCACTCCAGTAGTTTTGAGATCTCCATTCGACAATTGCCCAACACCGAAGGAGGAATTGTTTGACTGAGGCACGAGAATGCTGTAATCAATAACAGAACTTAGACTAAAGTTGCCATTCTGATTAACTGAACCAGGACTATTTCCTGCCTGAAAACTGGCAGATGATTGAGAAGGGACCACAAGGCAAGATGGCTGCACATTGATAGAACGACTATGTTCTGTTAGGATAGATGGCTTCTGTTGATGTTGCTGCTGCTGCTGTCTTTGCTGATTTTGCAACATACCCACTAGCATGTTACCATTCTGAGCTCCCAACATACTGGGGTTGTTCCCAGCCCCCACAGTAGCGAGGCTATGAGATGTCCATGAACCAAAACCTGAATGAATATCCTCAGTGGATAAAATTTGGTGAGGAAATTGTTTGGGCATGTTAGTTGAGCATTTCATTGGAGGCTGACCATATGCAACACCGTGATCAACAGAAATACACTTTGATCCCTGTAGTGAAACTTGTAGTAGAGCTGGTTGGTCCATTGCTGGCAAGATTAGGTTACCCGTTGGTCGACCTAAAAGCTCCGCATGCAGAGCCGCCAATGTTTGTGGAGGAATTTGGCCAGAGGCCGCCAAAGCTTGAATATCAAATCTTCCCAGTGGACCAAGTTTTGGATTCTGTTCAACAGGCCCACAAAATGAAGTGGGAATCCCACCCTGTTGTTGAGCTACTCCACTTAACCTCTTTAAATAAAGCCTGAATTTCTGCACATTGAAATCAATTAAAATTAGGATAGACAAATAAATGCGACTAGAAGGAATACTAACACAGAAAATAAAGCACCAAAAGCACACAATAAGTGCAGAGGTAAGGTCATAACGAATTAAATAAACTCTTATCACTTTGATCCATGGATACAAGTATAACTTCTAAATTTGACACACCCGACAACCACAGTTCAACACATCCTTACATATGATATGCTACAGAACTTGCCAAAATTTACAGTTCTTCTACTAAACAAAACTGACAAAGAGCATGGAAATAGAGTTTTAGGGGATTGTGTATCTCGGCATGTCTTAATTTAGGGTCAAAAAGAATATCAAGCCACCCATAGTTAACTAAGGTCTAGACCGCTGCTGGGTTTTGGTGAATCTGAAGTAGCTTGCCCAATCGCATACAGAATAATACCTTACTTCTCTATGATTTGCTTAAGATGCCCTCCTTCATGTAGAAACGAAATGGCTTTTCTATTCCAAAGGGTCTTTCCTGATTAACTCACTTCGTAGAGAGCGAGGGGGAGAGAAGAACAAACAATCATAGTAACAAGACTTTTATATAGTACTAGAAAGAACAAGATAACAGTTCTTAACATTTCACTTTAGTAACAAGCGTACAAGTTCTTTTGTTATTTTCAAGTTTTCTTTCGATTAGTTATACTACTAATAGTTTTACTGTTAATTTAATTGAAAAAATATGACAATTTACACATTATTAGAAGAGATAGAAGCATCTATATTTGGGAGTGTACGTGTCTCTGTGTGTGTAGATTACTTGTTATTTTTCGAGGTTGTCTCCTCAAAAATCTAATTGTTGGACACATGTCGTTGGTGTGTCAGTGTTAAAGGTTTGCTGCTACACATATCTAGACCGTATGCAATGGTTTAAAAACTGGTGAGATAAATAAAATGAAGATTAGTGCTTTTTTTTTGGCCATGTACACGACTGTAATTGAAAACAAAACAGTTCCAATTTGGCCTATTCCATCTCATGTTTAAAGCTGTAGTCCGTTTTAAATCTAACTAATACGAACAACAAAAAAAGAAAAGCAAGGAAGAATTCACTTTAAGAGTAAGGCTACAAACACTACACACGACCAGAAAAAGGAAAAGCTTAAACCAGAAGCGCACACAAAGAAAAAATTTTAAATAAGAAAATGTTTAGACTGAGATGGTGGGGGCTAAACAAGAGAATGCCAGGAAAAATGATGAAAAACTACTTTATAACACAACAAAGTGGAAGGGAACGAAAAGGCTCCTGGGAGTCACCAAAGAGGGTTACTGTTGTCTAATAAATAGGAGTAGAATAACAAGAGTCCTCACTCCTCATGCATTTAGATTTTAGTGGTATCTCTTACTATTCATAGTTGGGGTTGACCAGTCTCCCATTATTCAGCATGGAGAGAAAATGTGAACTTTGATGGATTTGAAGTCAAGATACTCGTCAGTAAGAATATGAAATTAAGAATAAAAAGAAAGAGAGAGAGAGAGGGGGGGGGGGCAAGAATGCTGGAGGGTGCCAAACCTGCAAGTGACTAGCAACATTTTCTCTAGTCAAGCCTGGAACATTCATCAATTCTAGAATTCTCTTTGGCACGGCCTCTGAAGAGGAAGACCAAAAAAGACAGGGTAAGAAACGGGTTAAGAAGCCAAGACAAAAGCCAAGCAACATTAAGGCTGAAGTTCATACTATCAATTCCAAGTTGGTTGACAGCACCAACAAATTGCTGATGGAGCTCTACCGACCATACTACACGTGGCTTTTTTGATGCACTTGGATCGTCATTTTCAAGTTCACCGTCTTCTTCTTCTTTCACATCTCTCTTCTTTTTTTGTGTTCGCAATATTCCTTCTGTTCCTTCATTAGCAGAAGATGCATATTCAGCATCATCATTTCCTCTTTTATTCCGATCATTGTCATCCAGGCTACCAGAATGTTCATGTTCCTTATTTTCATGCCACCTTTTCCTAACAACATGTTGCCATATATTCTTCAATTCTTCTTCGCGTATAGGCTTAATTAGGTAATCACAAGCCCCATGTCTAATACCCATCATAACAACGCTGGTTCTTCCATCTGCTGACATCACTGAAATAGAAGAACTTAGGTTAATTCAAAGAAACAAAGGGAAAATCGTATCAAAAGAGAATAGCTACTCACTAATGACAGGAAGGTCCATCTCCAACCCAACAAGCTCAAGGAGCTTAAAGCCATCCATATCAGGCATATGAACATCGCTTAGTACAACATCGAAACAGCCTTTTCTCTCTCGCAGTAGATTCAGAGCAACAGTAGCCTGGGAGCATGTGGTAACTGCAACAAAGTGCTGCTTAAGTAAAACTCAAAACATAAATGCTCCAAATTTTCCTAAACATGCTTTTGATTTATCCTTTGCACTACTGAATGTATTAAAAGCTTTCTTTAAATGTATCTTATGCAACGACATGAAAACCAAGAGCATAACCTAGAAATGTTAAGCTAAACTATTGAAACGCCAAGCAATAAGGGAGTTTTATTGTCTCTCAGCATAAAGGTGGCTGAGAGGAGGCAAAACCATGTACAAAGGAAGAATACATACAAAAAGAAAAAGTCACCAGCTATACATTCCAAAAAACTGGATGGAATAATGAAATGGGGCCCCAAAAAGTAACTACAATACCTCTCCAAGATCAGTTCATCCACAAACGAGATCACATAAAAAAAAAAGTGTATGAAATGTATCTTAGTGTGAGGTGAGCCCATAAAAATTTCGTAGGCAGCATATGCCCGATGTAAGTATGATTCGGCATTATGCATCACACGTAAAATGGATGTTTGCCTTCTTATTCTGGTTTTTTTCTTTACCTCTCGTCTTTTCCCTTTGATACCCTATTGCTTCCTATTCGCTTACTTAAACTAGTTGAGTACAGTCTAAAGTTCCTAATACATCAACACCAATCTAAGATGGTAATAACATCGGTGGCTTTATTGCTATTCAGCTCTACCTGCTATATTAACGTCAGCATAAATACTAAAATATGCTTGGAGTTCGATCCACCAAAAAATCTATGGTTTGTCACTATACGTCAAAGTTATAACCATCAACAATCGCTAACACCATTAATCTGCCAGTGGCATCAATCCTGTTTCATCGGTTAGTCACGGGGAGGGGCAGGTTGAAGTGAAAGCAAATTGGGCATTTGGGTATTTTCGTTAAATATCTGAGGATTCCCCCAAGCAAACCATCGCAATCATTCACGCCATGATGCAAGTAGCATCAATCCTTTGGTGGAAAATGGGTATGGCGTCTCCCTTTAGTGGTATATCGCAATAAGAGACATACAAGAATTATATAAATTCACGGACATTAAATATACTGAGAATTATCACCATGGCAATGAGTGGAGGAACTTAAAGTGCTTCTGCAAGCTATGAGACATGGACTTAGTATGAGTGTCAAGTCGGATATGTGTCCAATTGTTGGGTTCGTCTATTTTACAAAATCCAAGACACGGGGACATGGCAAAATATACCTACATATTCTTGTTTCTTATTTATTCCTTAGTTTACATAGTGTTTTGTCATACACATCGTTTTAATTTAAAACTAAGATCATCTCAAAGCAATAATGAACTAAAAGAAACACCATAAGATATGTTCCTAGTGGCATATCCTACGGGAGGTGTCGGACACATATCCCGTACCCGTGTCCGACATGGGTACTTCATGCATTTCGAAGAGTCCATGTAACATAGTCTGCAGGTCATAATAGCTAAGAGTAAACATGTTTATACTGATGTTGATTTGCAAACATAGAAGTATTCATCTCCTGAGGAAGAATATTAAGGTCGTTGCAAATGTCTGGGAACAGGAAAGCCTGTTAATCATCTTCTTCTTCATACTCCTTTTGCTCGTATGCTGGTCCTAAAAGGTGTCTTAGGAAGTTCTTTATAATCATCTCTTTCACATTCTGTGTTAATTTTAAGCAATGCCTGCTTTAATTCTTTGGGCTTAGGGACTTTCCATAAGTTTTGTGCGAATTCCCTTGCTCTAGTTTTCTGTATTAAAAAGAAAGATTATTGTCATGTAGGGAAGGCAATCGCAATGGAGAGAGGTAGGAAAAGGATTGGTCACAGTAAGGAGCTAAAGGTGGCAACAAAGGCAACCTTTCACATCTAATACTGTGAAAGTAAGATGGTAGCATTTGACACAGCACCAAACAGAAATCTCGTATATGCGCATCAGCAAACAGAAGTCTCGTATATGTGTTGATCAAGAAGCCCATGTCCCAGGTGGCTATAAAAAGAAGGATTGTGGCATAGACCCTAGCTGTGAAATCGAGGTGCATCTTGTGCATTTTCATCTCAGCCCCTATTGCGTATCCAAAGATGCAGATTAATGTTTATGGATGAGAGAATGTAGTAGCTAAACAGTAGAAAAACAATATAAAGTGAGAGACAAATTATCAATCTTGTCTAATGCCTTGAGCACATTGTCTAAGTCAAGTGGCCAGCACAGTGCAAGGATTCGGCCAATGTGGGGTCTGGGGCGGTTGACGAACGCATCCTTATACCCATTTTGTGGAAAGGCTGTTTTTGTGTTCCAAACCCGACATTCAGGTCAGAGTTGAGCAATCATTACAGTTCGTTGAGCAATCATTACAGTTCCTCCAAATCAAACAAAAAGCAACAATTTCATGATTGTCTCACTCCATTACTCACTTTCATACTTCCCTTTCTCTTTCTAATTACGTATGCAGGTACAAATACACCACATAACGTGTAACTACATCCTTATCACATCCACCAACATCTTCCGAATCTGTACCACCCTAATGAAGAAGTTGTGGATTTACAGCAACGAGAATAACGGCATCTGGATTGGTTTTAGCACTAGGAAAAGGGAGCTCAGGCTCGTGCAGGAGGTAGTGGTGATTGGTTAGAGGCGGATGCAGTGGCGGTCCAAGAAGGAATATGAAACAAAGAAAGTGCTTAGATTGGTATCTGACATGGTGGTGATCCAAGGGACGTGTCGGTAGTGGTCAGAGACACATTACTCTCTCTAATATATATGCACCAAATATTTAGACCAAATAATCACCTAGTAGCATCAATCTACAATGTCCTAAAGCTACAAGACCAAAATACAACTCAAACGAAACTCCTGAACTAACCTAACATTCCATCACGCACGCATAAAGCCGCATTGCCATTACTCAGACCAATCATAACATACCAGTTATAACCATGAAAAACACAGAGACTATCCAAGTACTTCCCAATAAAAATGAAAAAAACTCCTCCCTAGGTGACACCAAATCGAAAATTGGAGAACCCTAAATCTGCCAATATGCTACATTCGTTTCACGAGTAGCACCGCTTTCAATTTAGCAGATTCCCAGGTTAGAATCTAACCGAAAAACGGAACACTAGAATCTGACCGAAAAGTTGAACAAAGTCAAACAAGGGCACGGGGGAGTTAAAGAAAGCTACCAGAAAACGAAAGGAAATGGAAAACAGTTAAAAAAGAAAAAAGAATTCCAAACTCGAACGTAACAACGGTAAAAGCTGGATAACAGACTAACCGAGGTACATGCATCTACGAAGCATTCGCTCGACAATCCTCAGGCAGGTGATGTCATCGTCGACGACGAGAACCCTGAGGCCGGCCGGGAACTGATCCGGCACCGCCACGCCGGCGGCGGCTCTGCACGAGTTCCCGTCACTGCCAGCCGCCGCCGGTGGGGAGCAACTCGTTGACTGGTGCACTTTATGCAGGGCAGCCATAACAAGGAGGGTAAATAGCCAAAAAAGAGTCAACACCTTTCACTCGCCAGCTTTGCCGTCTATAAATAGGGTCTTCCGGTCGTGGCGGCCCGATGACATAGGCGATCGGTGACGGTGAATTCGCGGGGAATCCGGGGTGATTGGACCGAGTCCCGCGAGTTTCGGAGTGCTGATTTGGCCCGGATCTGTCGGGAAATTTTCGGGTGCAAGGGAGCTGGCTGATCGTTGGATTTTGAGGAATTCGAGATTTTTGCTTTTTTTTTTTTAAAAAAAATTGAATTGTTTGGGGCTTCTCAGCGGAAGTAAGTGAAAGTTGAGAGACGGGGGGGGGGGGGGGGGGGGGGGGGGGGGTTCGGGGATAAGAGTTTTTGTCCTCAATAATTTATTTTTAATGTTTTATTATCTTTTTATTTTATTTTGAATTTTATTTACCTATTTAATTTATTTTTAAAAAATATAGTTTGAAACTACGATTTCAAGCGAAAAAAACGTGATTTGAAACAGAAATTTCTTTTGAAAACAAATGAAATCTCTGTTTCAAACCACGTTTTCAAAAAAAATCTCTGTTTCAAATCACGTTTTCTTCCCTTAAAAACGTAATTTCAAATCACGTTTTTCAAAAATAGGTTAGATAGGTAAATAAGATTCAAAATGAGATAAAAGGTAATAAAGTATTAAAAATAGATTATTAAGGGTAAAAACTCGTGAGGATAATCTGGGACAAAACAAGAAAACACCACCCAAGCTGTCCTTATTTGCAATATTTTCTAATTCTCTTTTCCAAATTTCTTTTTTAACTTTTTTAAAATTGAAGGATAAATATATTGACTTTTCTTATTATTTTTGTTCCGACTCCACGTGTCAAAGATACTTAGTTAATATGTGATTCTAAGATTTTTGACAATAAACTTATTTAAAAACATTAAAAAAAATCAACAGATGCAATTTCGTACAACGTATGTGCTATTTATTTTACTAATTCTATATAAGGAACATATTTACCGATACCAAAATCTTTTTACGGGGTTATTCTTGTTATTGAAGCAAAAGACAATTTTGCTTAAATAGTCTACGTCTAACATATTGTCGTGGAAAATTTGTTAGAAAGCGTGGCATTGTTTTGGCATGCGCCTTTTTAAGATGCTATTTTTCACATAAACAAAGGGGATATTCAAATAATGCAGGAAAATAGGATTAAATATTTAAAAGGTTCTCTGATGTGGATGATGTGTGTGGGTGGGGTGGGGGTGGGGGTGGGGGTGGGGGGGGGGGGATTTCTTTGCAAAATTGTGCTCAAATTCATATAGACCAATATTTATATGCTACTAAATTTGCTTCTTTTGACTTCTTACAAAATCATAGGATAAATTTCGTCTATGTACATATCAAAAAAAAAATTTGGGGGGTCCTAACTTGACTTCAACGTAGTAATTTTTTAATCATTGATTGTTGATTTACATGGTACTAAATTTATTCCATAAACTTGCAAAATGTGTATGTGGTAGTAGAGGATAATATTAAGTTACTAAAAATTTATATTCAAGAATTCTTTATATTTATCAAATAAAGTCAACTTTATGCTGGAAGCATTAAAGGATGTGGAAAATTTGCTATAAATAATAGCTCTAGGACGAGAATCTCAATTTAATGAGTCCAAAATTTAAATGTTGCTCCGTTGTCATAGCATTCATCTCTCCAAACATAAATGGAAGATATTTGCTTGGACTGTAGTGTGCAACTGAAAGGCCTACCTACAACTCCGAAAAATCTTGCTTTCGTACTTTTGGTGAATTTTACTCCTCTGCCCCTAAATATGATTGCTGATGATTATATTGAGCTATATTTTTCAAGTGTCACCAATGTTATCGACATTTTTGCTAGTAACTACTCTTCAATAAATTTGGCCACTAGATTTGGAGTTAAGGTATTAAAGATTTGGTTTGACAATGAGTAAAATTGATCTTTCTGTATCAAAGTAAGATCTCTAATTTTTACCTTGTGGTAAGTGCGACACTTTTCCTTTTTTGCGCAAGGTTGGTTTGAATCTTATGAAGGTAGCATATATCATTGTCACACACACAAAAAAAAAATGTAAGGGTTAATGTCAAATCTGTTCCCTAAAGTACCATTTTGGTGTACCTTCAGCACCTAACATTTAAAAAATACTAAATCAGTACCTAAAATTTTATTTGAACCAATGAGTCCGAAGGCTAATGGGAACTGAAGGCGCAAAAAAGTCTAAGGGTACGACTGTCTTTTATGAAAAGTGTTACAAAGCAGATGTATTTTTCTCCTTCTTCTTCCTCTTTCCGCCACGCCCACGCCCACCTCCTCACCCCATTCCTCCCCCCCCCCACTTTCCACCCACCCCTTTACATACGGTCACGACCCACCCCAACTGCCTCTATTGCGCAGTTGTGAACCACTACCACCGCCTCCATCATGTTGCCAAGACCCACCACCACCACACCCATCGCGTAGCCCCAATCCACCCTTAATGGTCCTCTTAACAACACTTGTAGCCCTAGGATCATCTACATATGATGCTACTAGTTCCTATGATGACAAAGTTAGAACTATTATTCAAAGTGGAAGCCGCAAGTAACCTCACCCTAGATCTCATACTCTCCTTGATTGGTAAGGCTCCCCCCCCCCTCTCTCTCGTCCATCGCCACTACAATGACCACCATAGTGCCTTTGCCTATCAACACACCACAAGCCACTCTCGTATATTTATAGCCCCACCCACTGCCATCACGACTTCCCACCTCGCAACGCTATTACTGTCACCACATTGTCAACCTTGACATCAAAACCACCCCAACACCATAGCCATCAACACCTCTCCAATCATGCACCGCCATCACCAATTTGTTTTCGCTATTAGATTCACTAGGGTAAAATTACTATCAGATTTTGAGCTTGTTGAGACTTAGGATTAATGTTCATTTCGCCACCCCAACACCACCGCCATCAACAGCTCCTCAACCATGCACGACCATCACCAATTTGTTTCCGCTATCAGATTCGCTAGGGTAAAATTACTATTAAATTTTTGAGCTTGTTGAGACTTGGGATTAATGTCCATTCCACCAAATTGATAGTGGTCATGGTCAGATCCAGCATAAAATGTGATTCTAGAGGTGATCTTTTAACTATGACCACCACTATTAGATTGTAAAAGACACAATTTGGAGAAATAAATGGGAAGAGATAGACTAGAATGGTTTGGCAGTGTATGGTTGCAGTAGTGAGTCTTTGGTGGTGGTTGTGGCACTGATGTTATGGTGGTTGTTTTCATGCTCGATGGGTTCTAAGGTAAGGGATGTCAATTTGATCCGTAACCGGCGGTTATACGATCTGCCTCGATCCTATAAGAGCAGGTTTTCTTGACTTTTACCGAGTTATGGGACGGGTATGGTATTTAAAGTTTAAACTAATAGCGGGTGCGAGACGGGTTTGGTATTTAGTCTAACCACCCAACCCTACTGACCCGTACATGTTTTATATTTAGCTTTGTCCGAACCCTAAATCTATGCAATCTCAGTCGTCCATCTCCATAGTATAAATGGTGGACAAAAGCCCTACTAAGACATTCTTTTTCTCTTCCTCTCTTCTGTCACCCCATCTTCTCTCCTTTCTCTATGCCAGTACATCGTACAGTCACGACCTCCTCGGACCAACCACCTCAAGGTTACCTCATTTCTGCGCTGCACAATCACCACACTCATAACCGCTAGTCACTTACCGATCTCTACCACATGAAACCTCCAGTTTGCCGCCGAAGCTCTTCCGCCTCTGATTGCTACGGCAGCGTATCGAATGCCTCTGTAGTCGATTGCAGCATCGCTACTTGTAGTTGACTCTGAAAATTATAAACTTTTTTGTACAAATGAAATCAAAAGCTACTAGAATGAATCTTGTTTTCATATATCGTGTTAATAGAGTTACCATGGAGTTTTTCTTTGTTTTCAGTGGCCATGGATGGTCTGTTTTGAGCTTTTTGGAAAGAGATGGGAGGAAAGGAAGCTCTTTGGATGGTATGTTTTGTAATTTTTGGTGTGTTCATGGGTGGTTGCGTAGTGGTAGGGTTTGAAGGTTGTTTTACAGGCAGTAAATGTTATTACCACCTATTACCTATTTTACAAGGAGCATATCTCGGGGCAGGGTTGGGTTTTTTGTAGTCCGTCAAATCAGGTACGGTATTAGCATCCTTTGACCCAATGGCTGGGAGGGTAGGAGTTAGAGTCTTGTACTTGGGCTACTGGGGCAGGTACGGATCTTATAAGATCTGTATTCAACCCATGCCGTTGCCATCCTATCTGTGGTGGTGCAATGGTGGGCATATGATATCGGTGATAGCAGGGGCAGACTCATAATAAGGCCGAGAGAGACCACAGTCACCCTTATATTTGTCACTAAAATATGTGTTATCAACATTAAATTTGGTTAAAGTGTTGAAGCTAAAAAGTTAAAAATTCCAAATATATATTCTGGATTAAACTCTTCTATTTCTTTTTTGTCTTCATTGTTGTCTTTCTTTTTTTTTCTTTGGAGCTTGAAAGGGTTTAAGTTTTGAGTGAATTCATCAGTTTCTTAATTTTTGTTGTTTTAATTTCAATTCATATCATTCTTTTCTGTTATGTATAGACAAACACAAAATTTGACTAATACTTTTGCTCACTACTCAATGTCAAATATATATTTTCTATATATGTAAACATGATATACTCACCATTGTTATATGTAAGTAGTATTTATTCAAATTATTTTTGTAAACTATTGTGCATGTCTATAAATAAAAAGTCAGTATGACCAGAATGTATAAATGTATGCAAGATATAAAACCCTCAATATACATGTGATGCTTGTAATGTCATGACCCGAACCCATAGGTGGGATCCTGAGTTAGGTCTATGAGCGGCCACAGGCCCACTAGACTTCCACTGAGGGGTCTACCAACTCTTACTCGCTAAAACCAATAGAAACAACAACGGAACTAAAACTTTACAACCTCCAAGACATTTTCATTGCCAATTTATGTGCAAACAATCATCTACTGACAGTTGTGAAATAACTTGAAATTAAATACTATTGTCCTAATAATTCAATACATTTCCAATATCTTTACCATCCTCCTTAAAATCAAACTTAGGATAGAAATCAAAATCTTCTAACACAGCCTCTGGAGCTTCAATCTAGAATTCCACTCTTACGCTTGTCACCATCACCTTACTCTTAAACCTGAAATCATAAGTAAGGAATGAGCTTCCACGTGCTCAATAAGTAACTAGTGATTCAACTTATTGGACCATAGCATGCGAGAAAATAATCTACTTTATATTCTAGCAACTTTGAGAAAATCTAAAATCAGTGAGTGAGTAATCATTCGGTAAAATGAAATAGAGTAAATGGCACAAAACAGTGATTCAACTTATTGGACCATAGCATGCGAGAAAATAATCTACTTTATATTCTAGCAACTTTGAGAAAATCTAAAATCAGTGAGTGAGTAATCATTCGGTAAAATGAAATAGAGTAAATGGAACAAAACTGAGGGCATAAAATCATTAATACAAAAAATTTCATCACAAAATAGTTCTATCCCAACACCGCTCAAACGATATGCGGTCACCGTACATAGCCTTATTGACTTGGGCCCATAATCTCACCTCGAGATAAACATCACTATAGAAGCAGCAACGTACCACACATACACACGATTACACACACTCACACACACACACACCCCCTCACACATGTTGCCTTATGTTAGCCCCTTTCTCCCACCTCAACTACCCCCATACATGCTACCCTGGCAGCTTCTCACACACACACACCAGCTATCCTTATGGCAGTTATGACTGCTAACACACCCCTTCATAGCAAAGCCCTTGTTTTTCTCGCCAAACACCTTCACGGCCACCCACAACACTCAACACAAATCACTGCACATCTTCTTCTTCTTCCTCTTCCCATCACCCATTCCTTTCACCTTCACCATGCACTATACCACAGCACCTCACCCAAGGTCCACACGCACAGCACCTCACAAACGTCCACTCACCTGCACTATCTCCACTAAACACACACATCATTCCTCTTCCTTTACACTTCCTCGCACACTAAAAACCACAAACACACACACATACATGTTCTTCACACATCATGAAACCACCTCATATAACCAGCGATAACTTGAAAACCCATTTACACATGTGCCAAAAATAAATAGTACACGTACACATACACATACACATGCAAGCACACACAAGCACACACCCTCACACACGCTGCCTTACGGTAGCCTCTTTCTCCCACATCAACCACTCCGACACACGCCACCCAAAAGTAGCTTCACACACACACACACACACACACACACACACACCAGCTATATGCACGAAAGACATGGCAGCCAACTCACCTCTTCATAGCGCAGCCCCTTTCTCCCACCAAAGACCATCACAGCCACTCACAACACTCAACACACATCACTGCACATCTTCTTCTTCTTCTTCTTCTTCTTCTTCTTCTTCTTCTTTCCATCACCCACTCACTTCACCTTCACCCACGAACTCTGGCACAACACTTCACCCACTATCCACATGCATAACACCTCACAAATATTTACTCACCTACAGTATCTCCACTAAACACACACACACACACACATCATTCCTTTTCCCCTACATTCCCTAATACACTGCAAACCACAAACACATACAAGTTCCTCACACACCTTGAAACCACCCTACATAGCCAGTGATAACTTGAAAATCACCTACACAGGCATAAGTGTCACGCCCCGAGTTTTCGGAACCTTAATATCGAATAAACAGAGTCGAAAAACCTTAAAATATCAAAAAGTCTCTCCAAGTGGTCATTCAGAGCATGTACTAATTAATCCCAAAAATACATCAATAAATGCCATAGCGACCTAAAGCATTTATATAATCCAAATTACTCTGACCCGGAATTCCAAAATAAAATCTAAACAAATTCAGTTTGTCTTAATTATTACATCTAAAGATACTAACACTGATTCTGAGATAAAACTCGCTAGCTTTTAGTTACGTTGCTAGGCCCGTAATCCAATCCCCTCTACTGATCACCTGAAAGTAAAGTAATAAGGGAGTGAGCCAAATGCCCAGTAAGGTCGCTCAACGGACCAATCAAAAGGGGATACAAAGATATATGAGAAAACAAGATCTCAGACGTACAGAATTTTAATAGAACATATATGAATCAGAATTTTCAAACTACAAAATATGTTTCGTACAAAGACAGAATTTCAAAATGTATTTTTGCACATAGATGGACACTAGAGAGCCATTCAGTATGAGGTCACACATGCCATCACTGACACGTGAAACCAGGTTCAGAAAATAAGATCGCAATTTCGAGCTCATCCCACTGAGCTAGCCCACGTTCCAATCTACGTGGGTAAGTCAGAAACATAATAGTCACGTACACGTGACATGGCTCACTAATACACATAATTAATTAGACACCAATAAGTAGGCCAGACACTGACTAGTTGTCTGTAGACGATGATCACAAATGAGCTACACTTAGTTAGCGGCCTATGACGCACGCTAAAGAGTTGCTCAAAAATTAAATATTATCAGGTGATGGATACCAACACGGAGTATAAAATTCATAAAACGTGAGTACTGTCAATTTGGTAATGTCAGAATACGAGTGAACAAAAAAAAGGAAAGGAACAACAAATCTCAAATAATCAGTTCAACGGAATTTGAATTATTTGAACAGGGTTTGCACGAGTCCAGAATGACTAACTCAAACCAACTAATTTTGGCACGTAGAAATCAGGGAATAATATTTCAGTCGGGTTATTAGCCCACACACTTCTTTTCCCAATGAAAACGTACATATATGACAAGGAGGTTTAACAATGAACATCAAACTAACAATGCATAAACAAATGGAAAAGCATTGGGGTTACCAGAAAGGAGACATTGGAGAAAGGATTCAAGTACCCAGGCATGAGGCGTGAACAGCAACGCAAAGATAAGTTTGATGGCTTGAATGAATCAATTAAACAAAGAATATAGTCTACATACAGGTCCAATTAAATTCTCCAAGGATTATTTAGATGGACAGTAAAGGTCCACGGCAGCATGAACCTTGCGAAATTCTGATGACATGCCACATAGTTTAACGAAACTGATAGTAGAAAGATTTTAGGTTACGGAAAGCAAAAAGAAACATGATTCAAAAAAAAATTACAGGAGGAGTGCAATCGATTCCAATAATTCGAAGTCAATGAAATAAACCCTTGCGGATATTAGATTGATTGGTCCAACGCTTATTCAGATTTCAAAAACAATAAACCCTTACCTTTAATTGTACGATTAAATCCAAAACTTCAATCTTCTCAATCCATTGCATCAAAAACCCTAAAATTAACATACCCAACGATTCCAATTAGGTTCTAACAACAAAGAAAATTCGTAGAGTTCCTACTACGAATCTCAATTCAATGATCGAATTGAATTCTTACCTCAAATTGATCTCCAAAGGTCTCTCCCTAGGGATTCTTTGGAGACTTTTTCTGAACTTTCTTGTATTCCTATGAAAATATTGTACGTATGAAATCAGAAGTCTTAAAAGGTATATACTTATATTCTTAAAACAATTTTAATTTCAAAATACCTATTACGTCCCCAAACTCACTAATTTTATTTTCTTTTTTTATATATATAAGCATTTAAATATGTAGGGTCTAACATCCTCTCCCCCTAAATAAAAATTCCGTCCTCGGAATCAAAATGTACCTAAGGCACCAAAAAGGTGTGGATAAGTATCTCGCATATATTCTTCAGATTTTCAAGTGGCCTCCTCAATTTCATGGTTCTGCCATAAAACCTTAACTAAGGAAATGACTTTGTCCTTAACACTTGATCACGATGATCAAGAATCTCAACCGGTTGCTCTTCATAGGAAAGATCCTCCTGTACCGATAGAGGCTCGTACGACACGATGTGCGTCAGATCATAAACATACTTCCTCAGATTCGAAACATGGAAAACGTTATGAGCGTGCAAAAGCTTTGGCGGCAATGCAACCCTGTAAGCCAACGGACCGATCCTATCTAAAACCTCGAATGGCCCAACGAACCTAGGCTTGAGCTTGCCCTTCTTACTGAAACGCATCATCCCCTTCCAGGGTGAAACCCTAAAAAAAACACGTGATCACCCACCTCAAATTCAAGTTCGCGACGACAGTGAGATGTATAACTGCGTTGTCTGTCCTGAGTTGCTTTAAGACGTTCCCGAATCAAATCAACTTTTTGAGTAGTCAATTGTACCAACTCTGGTCCCAATAATCATCTCTCTCCTACCTCATCCCAGAACAATGAAGTCCTACACCTTTGTCCATACAATGCCTCAAATATCAATACTCTTAAATCACAAGCTCTACTACACTGTAAACGGCATCCCTACAATTTATCTTTTCTCCATTTGTACCATTAAATCGTCGCTAAAGTCCAAGTAAATTTATAGTAGTTAACCTTAATCTTAATTTGGGTATGGGATGTTACATCCTTCTCCCATTAAAAGTTGTTTTCAAATTTCACAGCATTGATAATGTCCAACGCTTCACTATGTAACTCTAGTAGCAACCAAATAATATCAGTACACTGCCTAAACTCCACACCGAAAGTTATGTCCCACAAATATTCAGATGTTACAATTTCCATTCAAGTCGTATCATTAGTTCATTTTCTATGAGACTATCACTCATGCTTTAACATTCGTAGAACCTCAAGGTCAATGGCTATGAAGTTTGAGACTTATTTGTCTTTCCAATGTACTTAGAACTACAAAACCCCCTTTATCACCGAATATTTATCTATATCCTCTTGGTTTTGCAACGCCAACAAAGTTATGGCAACTTCTACCAGATACTGCTTATATTATGACAATTATCTGAACAAATTATACTTGTGAGCTTTCTAGTCACCCTTACCTTATCCACTATAAGCTAGAAATACCTTATAGAATAAATAGGACTATATTGAGCACATCAACTTAAATATAACCAATGACTTACCTTAGATCCATATATTTGGGCACCACCTGGTTTTTAACATCGAAATAACCCATGACTCTTATCACTTTAAGATTCAGCATAGCACACCTAACTTGAACAACAATTGCTAATGTGCATCTATTCCATTAATATAATAAATATGTCTACATTTACCCAAAATAATTTTAAGTGTTCAATCCAAAGGGTGTGCAAAAAGATTATAGATACACCTGAGGTCCAAAAATCATGTATCGGTTTTCGATGAATCAGCGTGCTTGAAAGATATATTTAACCTAACCTCCACGATAATGCAACTATATCTCCATTTATATTGTTAATCATCGCTAAACGATAGAGTTTCATCAAACAAGCAATGGTCATTAATATTCAAGTAATTACAAAATCACCGCAAACCCAATTTGAGATCTGGGGCATTACATTCCCCTCCAGTTAAAAGAAACTTGGCCTCTAATTTCACAATACTTTCAACGTACAGGCACTAGGCTTTTGCTACGGAACTCCCATACAAACAACATAATGGCAAAGCAGTGCCTAACCTCCGTACCAAAATGTATCACCGTTGGATATTAAACGTCATCATTCCCATTTCAAACCTTAATGTTAAGCTCAAACTTAGAGGTCATCATTTACGCCCTAACACTTGCAGAACTTCAAAAGATCACATAACCTTCTAAAAACTTCCAAAATCTTAACACTCTAACGTACCGAGCACAGGCTTACAAAAGCTCTATCTAACTATCATGCTACATGTTATCCGACAACCTTAGTTAGGCTTTTCACCAACTATAATCACATTTCTTCTTAACATCTTAGGCCTGCTCCACCCATACAGTAGAAGTTCTTGTGACTTTATATATAATTGTCTAAAATATTTGTCAAACACGCAAAATTGCAATTTAGGAACTTCAAATGTTTCTCAATACTATATGATTCTGATTATAACTTAGGTTTGCAGAACCCAATCAGCCAAATCATTACTTAAGCTCTAAGTACTCAGGACCCAACCTTGTCATATAAGCTCTCACATTAGAACTCGTGGCTGCTATCAAAGTTCTTAAAATAAAATTTTTAACCCATCATATCACTGGTAACACCACGTATAGACAGAGCATCTAAATCTATAAAAAAAAAATGAAAGTCTCTATAAGACCACAATTAAAGAGATCTCATTCTCTTAATAATCCCCTTCAGAAGAAGAATTCAAATGTAGCGGTTAAAACAATTAGACAAACGTAATCTAATCAAATCACCCACATACAGGTAGAGTTTTAAAGAAAATAAAACTTTAAAGTTCAATTATTATAAAGAACTCTCAGAACTCAAATGCTGCCTAAATAACACGCTTAACTTCAAGCCGAAGGTGTACCAGAGTACAAAGCAATTTCCTCATCACATGAGACATGTACTCTATAAGATCTAAAACTTTAGTTCTAACTTCCATGCTCATCACCTCCCCAACCTCATACTAGTAAGTGAATGTTTGGAATCCATACCTATAGAAAGCCACAATTGCAGTCATCTCAATACTCTCTTAATGACATTTCACTGACTATTGAGGTCAACTAATGACTAAAGCTGCCACATTATTGGTACACTCTCAACCTAATGCATTACCCATCCTATTGGCAACCTCAAATTCTTGAGTCATATATTATGTAGCCATAAACCTCTTAATCCTTCAAACACGTGATTACTCAACACAACATCAAACTCAATCTTCTTAGCCGTATTCTATTGACTACCAAGACCATACTCAATGTGTAAGGCCTAACTAAAATTGTAATAATGATATGTCTATAAAGTTCACTAATCAAAACCATGTGATCACTTAAAGGCAATATGTTGCCCAGCTCTTTTTATTAATTTGTCACCAAAATAGATACCATCAAAAACCTTCGAAACATATTGTTTTGACTTAGCCAAAATGGGTAGCCAATTCTATAAGCACTTACGCATCACATTTAAGATCGACCACCATGCTTTTGCTGCGTACTCTGATGTTAAGCCAAACCAATTATACCTTCTTGAACGAATTCACATACCTTCGTGAATTAATTCCCATACCTGAGCTATCTTACCGTTCCACTAAAAATATAAAGATTTTCTCCGTAGTACTCTCGTCAATTAAGTGACCTTCCTAGTAGATGTTTCTAAAGTCTACAGAATCATAAGCCTAAGCTCTGATACCAACTGTCACGCCCCGAGTTTTCGGAACCTTAATATCGAATAAACAGAGTCGAAAAACCTTAAAATATCAAAAAGTCTCCCCAAGTGGTCATTCAGAGCATGTACTAATTAATCCCAAAGATACATCAATAAATGCCATAGCGACCTAAAGCATTTATATAATCCAAATTACTCCGACCCGGAATTCCAAAATAAAATCTAAACAAATTCAGTTTGTCTTAATTATTACATCTAAAGATACTAACACTGACTCTGAGATAAAACTCGCTAGCTTTTAGTTACGTTGCTAGGCCCGTAATCCAATCCCCTCTACTGATCACCTGAAAGTAAAGTAATAAGGGAGTGAGCCAAATGCCCAGTAAGGTCGCTCAACGGATCAATCAAAAGGGGATACAAAGATATATGAGAAAACAAGATCTCAGACGTACATAATTTTAATAGAACATATACGAATCAGAATTTTCAAACTACAAAATATGTTTCGTACAAAGACAGAATTTCAAAATGTATTTTTGCACATAGACGGACACTAGAGAGCCATTTAGAATGAGGTCACACATGCCATCACTGACACGTGAAACCAGGTTCAGAAAATAAGATCGCAATTTCTAGCTCATCCCACTAAGCTAGCCCACGTTCCAATCCACGTCGGTAAGTCAGAAACATAATAGTCACGTACACGTGACATGGCTCACTGATACACATAATTAATTAGACACCAATAAGTAGGCCAGACACTGACTAGTTGTCTGTAGACGATGATCACAAATGAGCTACACTTAGTTAGCGGCCTATGACGCACGCTAAAGAGTTGCTCAAAAATTAAATATTATCAGGTGATGGATACCAACACGGAGTATAAATTCATAAAATGTGAGTACTGTCAATTTGGTAATGTCAGAATACGAGTGAACAAAAAAAAGGAAAGGAACAACAAATCTCAAATAATCAGTTCAACGGAATTTGAATTATTTGAACAGGGTTTGCACGAGTCCAGAATGACCAACTCGAACCAACTAATTTTGGCACGTAGAAATCAGGGAATAATATTTCAGTCGGGTTATTAGCCCACACACTGCTTTTCCCAATGAAAACGTACAGATATGACAAGGAGGTTTAACAATGAACATCAAACTAACAATATATAAACAATCGGAAAAGCATTGGGGTTACCAAAAAGGAGACATTGGAGAAAGGATTCAAGTACCCAGGCATGAGGCGTGAACAACAACGCAAAGATAAGTTTGATGGCTTGAATGAATCAATTAAACAAAGAATATAGTCTACATACAGGTCCAATTAAATTCTCCAAGGATTATTCAGATGGATAGTAAAGGTCCACGGCAGCGTGAACCTTGCGGAATTCTGATGACATGCCACATAGTTTAACGAAACTGATAGCAGAAAGATTTAGGTTACGGAAAGCAAAAAGAAACATGATTCAAAAAAACAAATTACAGGAGGAGTGCAATCGATTCCAATAATTCGGAGTCAATGAAATAAACCCTTGCGGACGTTAGATTGATTGGTTCAACGCTTATTCAGATTTCAAAAATAATAAACCCTTACCTTTAATTGTACGATTAAATCCAAAACTTCGATCTTCTCAATCCATTGCATCAAAAACCCTAAAATTAACATACCAAACGATTCCAATTAGGTTCTAACAACAAAGAAAATTCGTAGAGTTCCTACTACGAATCTCAATTCAGTGATCGAATTGAATTCTTACCTCAAATTGATCTCCAAAGGTCTCTCCCTAGGGATTCTTTGGAGACTTTTTCTGAACTTTCTTGGATTCCTATGAAAATATTGTATGTATGAAATCAGAAGTCTTAAAAGGTATATACCTATATTCTTAAAACAATTATAATTTCAAAATACCTATTACGTCCCCAAACTCACTAATTTTATTTTCTTTATATATATATATATATATATATATATATATATATATATATATATATATATATATAGCATTTAAATATGTTGGGTCTAACAATAAGAACACACAATATAAGCGCACATACAAGGACACACTTACTCCACACACAAACACGCACTCATGCACTCATTGCCTCAAGGCGTCATTGTTGGCCACCCACCAATTTCAGCCCTTACACACATAACATATGGATTTATTTGAGGAATAAATGAGGAGTCTTACCAGAAAAATTAACCCGATTGCCAAAAATCCGGTCTTTATATATATATATATATATATATATAACAACAGAAGGGGAATACAAACATATGGGACGGCTGGGTTTTCAACACCTATTTAAATCAAAACCCTAAAGTGGTAGTTTACCAAAAGGCCCCTCCAACTTTTGGTACTCTTTCAAATTCATCCAAAACTTTTGAAACTATGAAAAGACTAAAAAATATAAAAATTATTTACTATAAACTAACTTACGAATTTTTTTATAGGGCGCTACATGTGATGCCCCAAACCTAAGGTTGATTTTATGATGATATGGGACGACTAGGTTTTCGACACCTATTTAAATGAAAATCCTAAAGTAGTAGTTTACCAAAAGGCCCCTCTGACTTTTGGTACTCTCTCAAAATTCACTCAAAACTTTTGAAACTACAAAAAGACTTAAAAATATAAAAACTATTTATTATAAACAAACTTAAGAAATTTTTTTACGGGGTGCTACATGTAATGCCCCAAACCTAGTGTTGATTTTATGATAATTTTTAGCAAGTTGTTTATTATTCTTGCGGTAGTTGTTATAAGTGATATTATTGGATGTTTTAGTGACGACTCTTATGATAGACATTAATTGTGACCTTTTGCGACACTTTTTAAAAGATAACAGAATGAAAAAAAGGGGATGGAGAGGGAGAGAGCAGTGAGGATAAGATCATCGCATGTTGTGTGTGTGTGCACGCGTGCACGCACGCACGCACGCACGCGTGTGTGCGGCTGTGCAAGTACATGTACGCAGAGGGTGTGTGTGTGTGTGTGTGTGTGTGTGTGTGTGTGTGTGTTGGCAGGTAAGTGTATGTGTATGGGGGTGTGATGGGCTATTCTATAGCCATGGTGCACAATATGTGTTTGTGTGTGCGAACTGTGTGCGTGTACTCTGTGTGTGTGTGTGTGTGTGTGTGAAGTATGTGGATGGCTGTGTGCAATTGTGTGTGGGTAATTACAGGCACATATGTGTAGGTGAGATAACTATGTGTTTATGCATGTATCTGTGAGAGATGGATACGGGTTTACTCTGTGTGTGTTTACGACAACCATGTGTGAATGTATATGCCGGGTTAATATATGTACATTAGGGGTGGTGTGTGTGTATAGTCTGTATGCGTGAACAGTAGTTGTAACATAGAGGGGTGTGCTGCATGAAGTATGTGTGTGTGTTCTGTGTGTGCAAATGGGTGGGTGAGTGAGTGCATCTGAAATGGTGTTGAAATGTGGAGGGGTGTGTGAATTGGTGTGTGGAGTGAAGGGGTGTGCCAGTGATTTGTGTACGTGTATCTGAAAAGATTTCTGTGCATAACAGAGTATGTGAGTGTGTACAAAATTATGTGTAAATGCGTGTTTTTAGATGTGAAAAAATGGTATTTTGGTGTGTTTTTGTTTACTGAAAGCGTTGTGTGCATGAGGGTGCAGTGTGTGTGTGATTGCAGCATGTGTGTGTAATTACAGCATGTGTGTGTATAATGTGGGTATTAATGTGTGTAACGAGTCTGTATATGTGTAATTAGAGTGTGTAATGTTACGTGCATGTTTGTGTGTGGTGTTTAAGTCTGTGTGTGTATGTTATAGTGTAATTTAAGAGTGTTAAGGAAGAGGCAATGCGGGTGTGTGTTTAAGGTGAAACAGTGTGCATGTTTGATCTAGGAACTTAGAAATAGAAAGTATAAGTGTCGCTATAAGACATTGGTTTTTTAAGAATTTCAAACCTTATTTTTCAAAAGCAATTTCCTGATTTAGGCCAAGTGCAAAAAGGTAACCCCCATTAATTTTTAAGATCTATAATGTGGAATATTTTGAGATATTTTCATGTCCACGAACGACATTGAATGATTTAATAGAAAAAGGGGTTATCGATGTACTTAAAATAGCAAATTAGAATATTTTTATCTATAAACTTCACAATGACCTTTTACTGCTGAAATGTTTAAGTGTCTAAAGTTTCAAGGCTTTTCAGTGCTATCTGTTATGTGCAGTGACTTTGATCACCTTATGTGTGGTTGAGAATAAAAAGGAGTTTTTGGAATAAAAGAATTGTTTCAAATGATTTTTTAGTCTGATTTCAACCTAATATATATATCTGGAAATATTTCCAAGTATTTTTTTGAAATTATTTTTAGTCATGTTGGCCATTAGAGAGTATTTTGGTAATTCACATATTCGAAGGAGGTGATTATGGTGTGCAAGCGTGCGTGCATATACAGTGAGTAATTAAGTTTGCAATCACAAGATGTGTATGTAATGTGTGGATGTGTGATACGTTCAGAAGACCGAGAATGAAAGAGCTTGGGGGAAGATAGGATTCAAGTTAAACGGTTTTGGAGGGAGCAGAGATTTGTACATAGAAAATTGGCTTGTTTGAGAGGAGCACAGATTGACTTTGACGATTTTTTAGTTGAATGTAGCAGCATGATCATCGCACTTGATTTTGGATCGAGGAAATGCGTCGTTATCTATCTAGTGTTTTACATGAAGCGTATACGTTATCCATTTTTAAGAAAGTACTGTACCTAAAATGAGCCGTCTTTAGCAAGATTTATCTGCTTTCGTTGAAGAAATAATTGCTTACTAGAATGCCTCTTGCGATACTTATTTCTCATTAAAAATTGGACCAACATGTATATCATATTTGTTTGAGATTGTTGCAGAATTTTGATTAAAATGCTTAGTGTAAAGTATGACGGTTGTCACATTCTAGTTGTTTTAGACTTAATATATTTTGAAAGAGTATAGAAACAAACTGAGATGGTTTGACTATAAGTGGTTCAACAATTGTGTTTATGAGAATGAAAAGGGTGGCTTTTACTTATTCGGTTGTTGTGCCCCATATCTAAGAGGAAAAAGCTAGATTTTGGATCCTTGTCATCTGGACGGAATGTTGACGCGCAGTATTTTTGCTCGTGGTCGCCCATGCTTCCACAATGATTATTATTCTGAGGTGGGATTCAGGGTCCAAATTAGTGGGACTGGGACCAAATGCTGACCGC
This sequence comes from Escallonia herrerae, assembly GCA_033070095.1. Classification (NCBI taxonomy): domain Eukaryota; kingdom Viridiplantae; phylum Streptophyta; class Magnoliopsida; order Escalloniales; family Escalloniaceae; genus Escallonia; species Escallonia herrerae. The sequence continues at coordinate 212,980 of JAVXUP010000739.1, forward strand.
ATCATACCGTTTGAGCTGGTGTTGAATTGAAACTCTCTTATGATGATCTTTTCATGCTAAATATTTTTATGCCCTTAGAATTTGTTCTTATACTTATTTCGTTTTACAGAATGACTTTTTATTTTCTTCCTCGAGAAATGATTATTTACTCCCTCATATCATGTCGTAAAGTTACTGATTCGTAAAGTGAGTTATTTTCTTACATGTTGCAGTCTAGCTATATAGGTCACTGGTTACTTACTGAGCATTTGGAAGCTCACCCCTTATTATTTCTGGTTTAAAAGTAGGGTGATAATTATGAGCTTGGAATCAAAATTTAGAGTGGAGCTCTCGAGATAGCATTAGATGACTTTGAGTGCTGTCCTGGGTGTTAATGTAAGAAAGATGGCAATCAAATTAGAAACGGAGTTGTATTTGAAGCTGTAAAAATTCTAATTTAGTTTGTACTGCGGTTTCTATTGGTTGAGTAAGCTCTCACAGAGCCCTTGGTGGGAGTCCAGTGGTCCCATGGCCAGTAACAGACCAAGCTCACATGCCCAGCTATGGGTTGAGAGTCGTGACAATACTAGTCCTAATGCAAATATAATTCTTTTTACACATTCAATTTTATTTATGGACTAAAGTCTTTACATGTAATTTTTGGCTCCCCCTCAATGTGTTATCGTGGGTCCTAGGTCTACCCTTCAGTGATAGGCTGGTTGTGTCCAGCGGTTATGCATTCAGGATTGTTGCGTTTGGTAGTGGTGCAGTTAAGGTGGGCATGATGGTTGTGGTGGTTGGCCGTGATAGCTACCGGGGTGTTTGGTGGTGGTATTTGGTGCAGTGGATTTATGTAATGTGAAAAAAATAGAAGAGAGGGGGGCTTCAAATTGGAGAGAGAAACGAGAGAGCAGAGAGAGAGAGAGAGAGAGAGAGAGAGAGAGAGATGGGTGTGAAGCTGGCAGTGACTTTTGTTATATTTGTGGTGTGGTGTGTGTATGTAACCTTATATATGGGAGGGGGTATGTAACCTCTTTCTTTTTCAGATTTTTATTCAATGCTATCATATTAGGATGACATGGACCAATCAACTAGAAAAACATGCGCCACATGGATATGTTTTGTGACAATATTCCATAACGACAGTCTACCCCTTGGATTTTTAAGGTCTTCAAGTTTGAGTTAGCCTTCAAACTTATTTGATTCAGAAACAAGTTTTAGATACTAATTTAGTATTATTTAAATGTTGGGTACTAAAATAATACTTGAGTGATACTCTTAGGTACATATTTGGCACTAGACCAAAAAGGAATGTCATTTTTTTCCCACCCTTGGTTATCATTTATGAATTTTATTTTCAAAAATACCAAATTAAAGGACTTATTTTGACTTATACTTGGTGAACAATGGTACTCAAACATCATAAAGGAGTTCTCATATTTTTATTGTTGTATTAAATAATATCTTTTTAATTTTAAAAATGGCATCGACATAAGTTAATAAATAAATTCTAGTTTTTTTTATAAAGTTATCATTTTCATATTTTTGAAAAAATAAAAATAAGAACAAAGAAAATTATGATGAAACAGAGTGTTATATGCTTGTCCACATCATATTTATTTCTAAAAGGCAGTGGCAGTGCCAGGAAATGTTGCGCGGGGCAAGCACTTGAAAATTTTATCACAATTCAACGATAAGGATATTGCTAAACTCATACCTTAATGAGTTTGTCAACACTATTTTATGTTAAAAGTTAATAAGGTGATGTTATAAAAAAGCATGATAACATTATCACAAAAGTTAATTATATATTAAACCATGAAAGCAACTGGTGAGCTGTATATAAATATATAGTGGAATTTAGTCAACTATATATTAGAATAGTCAATAGCGAGGACAAATGAGAGAGAATATATAGAAATCTCATGGAATTGAGTCCATTGCTCAAACTACTTGAATAGTGCGATTCAAAGTTGAATTCCCTTGGTTCTATCAAGTTGGCTCAAGCTTAATAGAAAATTTGGGATGTTAAACTGTTTAAGGCCTAATTGATATTACTATTAAACATGCAAATCATAATTTTCAAATCTCCAATTGCCAAACCAAATTTTGAATCTCAAATTGAAAATTCCCAAATTTTAATTCCTAAAACCTGAAATTATAAGTTCCAAATTCAACAATTCTAAGAAAAATTTCAAATTTCAAAGAAATCAACTGTAAGAATCGAACGCATCTTACTGTGAAAATCGCCACCGTGACCTTAGGGTGTTAAGAAACAAAGAGGGAGTCCACCGCGAAAAAATCAACGGTCGTCGGCCAACGAGCAACACTTCAACTCAATTCATGGCATTTACAAAGTTAAATTAAAAAAACCTCAATCGAAAGAAGAAATTTTTACCCCTAAAGTCATCAGATATAAACGCAGTTGGTTCGATCCCTTGACTGATTGGATCTTACAAAATTATGCAAGACTATTGGCTCAAGTCTCGACTAATTGGATTTTGTGCCAGACGAGGACTTGCTGGAGAAGGCGATGGAGAAAACATGTGAGGCCATGAGGGTAGCTGGCAGAGCCTGTAATGCCCCTGAAAATCTGGAGCTCCGCCGCCCCGAACTTCCTGAGCGTTAACCTACCAGATCACATTGAACCTGTCAGATCATGTTCACTAACACATACTTCAAAGCATCTAATTAGACATCAACTCAAATTCCTCAAATACAATATTACAAAAATGCTTAAACTTGAACTATTAAGACCTAGGTTCTTTACAAACTCGAAGTTAACAGTACCGACCCACACAGGGGTCTTACTATACAGTAGTGGTGGGCTCACCGAAATCTCACACAGACTCTAAACCCCATTCTCTAGCAATCTACTGTTGATCAAAACCTGTTAAAGGGAATCAAACGAAGGGTGAGCTTTTGAGAGCTTAGTAAGGTCGTTCAAGGACTAACAAAGAATTACAAAATGATTCCAAAGAATCCAACCGACGAAGATTTCCAAAACACTTCGAACGATAAAAAAAACTCAATGATTTCCAAAATTATCAAAATTCGTCATAAATAGATACCAAAATAACAATAACAATCGCGACGGTTTCCAAACGATCAGTAAAAGATCACTTCCAAAGTCATCATTTCCAAAGTACCACGAAAATTCTCAAGGGATTTTAATACAAGCACAAATCCAATCATTTTTGCCCACACCAATACACACCAAATCCTCCAATACACAAAGATTACGAAATAATTCACAGATGCAATTCAATGATAGTTTTTCAAGAGTTCAAAAGAATCATAACTAGTTCGATCATATATCAAAGAAAAAACTTAGATACGATGTAGACACCGACTAGTCCGTCAAGGTACTAGCCCATACCAATGCACCGACTAGTCCCTCAAGGCACTAGCCCATACTAATTCACTGACTAATCCATCAAGGTACTAGCCCATATTAATGCACCAACTAGTCCATCAAGGTACTAGCCCATACCAATGCTCTCTGACTAGTCCATCATGGTACTAGCCCATACCAATGTACAATCTCATGTCAATGTACATAATGACAACAATTTCGATAATACAACCTGTTATTCAATGCTCGATGGGTAATAAATAATGAGCATCGATAAGAGTTTCCATAAACGCTTTAAGGCTCAATGAAAGGTTTTTAAGGCAGTAATGCAACTTGCATCAACATAATAGAGTCCAAACGAATAGCGATGACAAATCAAAATAACATACGATTATCATATTTGCTCAGCATGTAATAACAGGCGAACATTACAGGATTTCCAAATAACCAATTCAGGTTCAATATTGGGATTTTTTGGGTAATAACATGCTGCTATCAATTCATACCTCAGAGTTCGACATTAGTCATAAGGAAATCAAAAGAGTACTAATGAGTACGAGTTATCAAAATAAGGGTTCGAATGAAAGTCTTTACCCAGGGTTCAGATAAAATCTCTTCCTTGGATCCGCAGCTAAATTATCATAACCGGAAGTCTTTAGCTTTAACCTAAACGGAATAATTGAATCATTAGAACATAGCCTACAGTACAATATTATAACTTAAAACGGACTCACACATACTCCCAAAATAAACCTCCCTCACCGGGTATGCAAAATTATCAAAAGTCCCCGAGGTATAAAATTACTAAAATGCCCTTCTCGAACTTAAATCACCAAAATGATCTTCTTGTAAGTAGAATCACTATAATAACCTTACCGTACGCAATTTTACCCAAAAAAATACCTTTCTCAGGTCAAAATACAAAAATACCCCTGAGAGTTTCCGGTACCGAAAAAAATCCCAAAATATCTCAAAATACCATTTTAAGCATCCCGAAGTTATTTTTGACCTAAAAAGTATTTTAAAAAACTTTTGCCCGAAAATTTTGAACCGATGTCTGGACCTAGCACTAAACGGCCAGTTTCGCAAAAAATATTTATCGGTCTCAGGAAATTTCAGAATACGAAAGATATCAGTAAAATATGGTTTGTCCAAAATTTTTAGATTAAAATAACTTAATTTACTATACTAAATAATTTGATAATTATTCTTAGTCGATACGCTAATTTAACATTCTTTACAGACATTGAAAATTTTCAAAAAATTTCCAGAGCATATGTCCGATAAAAATATTGGGGGTTACAATTTTGTACTTTGTCTAATTTTGACCTTAACCACTTATAAAAATTTATTGAAAAACTGTATAATTTAGTGTCATATCCTTAGCGACGATTTCAGTTACTATTAAGATTACCACACTTACTATTTCACCTAAATGCACACACATCTCCTTCAACCTTCAGCCGAAGCATACCCCTTGCCCATTTACATGCCTACACTGCTATATATTTACACACCCAACCAACACTTAAATGCCTCTTAATCGCACCTAATACACACATATTACACACACTAACACAAAAATCTAATCATTACACTTATATATATACACCCAAACACACACTCTACCCACTCAGTCACACGCACGCACACCACAACCAAGAACACACACAGTCAACGTTCAAAACTCACACTGGCCACCCGCAACTCTCGTAAATTCACCTTAACACACAGAGTTACACCCAATTTACCATTCATTACCCACAAAATCCCTTCCCGTGACCATTGAAACGCTATATACGCACACACACTGCACACACTTGCACACAGTACGCAACAAAGCTGCTGTTATGTTCTTCCCCCCTTCCCCTTTGTTCCTTTGCACGCATAAACACATAACTACACTCCAATACACATCACCCCACTCAAGCACACACACAATCTTACTGAAATACACTCATTGTCGTCCATCTAAAGTAATCAATCCCCAACACTCACATGTACACACGATGAACAACACACACACACACACATACTAAATTCACACAATAGAAGGGGTAGAGAATTACCTTTAGAAGATTCCCTTAATCCTTCCCTTTTCTCCTCTGATTTCTGCTTTCCCCCGAGCCCTTTCTTTTATTTTCTTCCCCCCTCTCTATTTTTCTCTGCTTCTTCTTTATGGGTTCATGGTTATTGTTCATCTGAGTTTCCCTTTTTTTGTTGTTGTTTTCTTTCCAATTAGGATAAAACCAATTAAAATTACATATAAAGAAAACTTCAAATTAGTCATCACAGGAGCTGGCATCTCCTTACACCAAAAGTTTTGAAAAATTGACACATAAAGCTTAATTTTCAAAATTTGCAAAATAGCCCCTCAAGTTTTCAAAATTTACAAAATGAGCCCAAAAGTTTCAAAAATTACAATTTTGTCCCAAAATTCTTTTAAGCTTTCGTATGCTACTACTACTCGAGCATCACTCAAATTATCACCCGTTTATTATTATTTTTAATCTGCGGTAGTCATTTTGACCCACTCCCAAAGTTCAAGATATTACATTTTCACCACCTTATAAAAATTTTGTCCCCAAAATTTGTTGTCGGGTATCCTATCACTTATCACATGTACAAATCACGCTTCCGATACAGAACTCTGATAACTATCTCATAGTAGTTAAGCTACCTCTGACACCAACACCAGATTCATGTTCCATGAATACCCAGACACAACTGTTTAAATTCAAATCATAACACTGAACTGAAACCCTATCGGATAATTATTTCACTCTAACTATTCTAGAACTTCACAAACGATGACTTAATGGTATACATCCCACTGAGCAGAACCTACACCGCTCCGAATATCGTATATATCAAACAGATTAAGTCAAGCTCTAATACGACAGACTTCCCCTACCTTATGCTGATACTACACTAGAGATCCATCAGTTTTTATTATTGTAAGCTCAACTCTAAGATCAAGGCACATTAAAATACTAAATGATGGTCACACATGACCTGCGGTTTACCAAGCTAACATGGGTAACCGATTCATATAAGCACTTACACCTCACAACAGATAGCAAAACTGTAGCCACTAGGCTTTCACTGCACACTCTAATACCTCAAAACAATGAGTCCAAATTATTGCCAAGCTCATCACCGAGAGGCATATTATCTTAACATAGTTATGTATTGCATACTTACGGTTCTGCTTACACTTTACAGAACGACAGAAAACTATAACCACTATTGTCACGACCCGAACCCACGGGCAGGCCCGCGAGCTAGGCACGACTAGCCGCAGACCCAATGGACTCCAACCGAGGGCTCTGTCAGGCCTTACTCGCTAAAACCAACATATGCCGTAACGGAAATTAAAACTTCTACAACTTAAATTACATTTTTATACTTGAATACAACATTTATCCTAACACTCATCATAACACTGATTTGTTAACAACTAAACTAACCCAGCAATCTAAATCTTTAGTGACTCAACCAATACAGTCTTCGGAGCTCAGTGCCAAATTGTTCCTTCCTATGCTCGTCACCATCACCTTACTTTCAAACCTGAAATGATAAGTAAAGGATGAGCTTCCACGTGCTCAGTAAGTAACCAATGATTCAACTAGGTGGACCATAACATGTCAGAAAATAACTCACTTTATATTGTAGCATCATTAAGATATCTAAAAATCATAGATTTGAAAATCATCGGGGTAAAACAAAACAAAGTACATGAAACCAAAAACTGAAGTATATAATGATTATCACAAAACTTCATAACAACCAGTTCAATCCCAACATTAGCTCAAACGATATGCTGCGGTCAGCGTACGGACCCCACTAACTAGGGCCCAAAATCCCTCCTCCATCCGGGATAAAATTTTGTGGACACATGGGCGAACCACGAGCAACAGTACTGTGCATTAAATGTACAAGCCCCGTTGACCAGGGCCCGAAATCCAACATTCTCCCGTGGATATGGGGCACAACAATCGAATAAACAAGAACTACCTTTTGGTTCATCGTAAACACAACCACTCAACAAACTATCCATACACCCCTTTCGATAACTTTCAAAATGTTCAATATCACAAATACGTCAAATGCCAAAACATTTCAAATCTGAGTTTCATTGCATTTTCTAAGCAAAATATCAGTTACATGTTGGTCCGGTTTTTAACGAGAAATAAATCACTAGAAGCTTTTTGGTAAATTAAGCCAGAGCAATTAAACATAATTAAAGCAATCAATGTTGACAAATACCACTTTTAACCGTAGAAAACATAAACATTGTATGTAAAAATACTAGTTGAATCAAAGGGTCACTTACTTGACGCTACACATTTCCCACATCAAGGTCTCTGGAGCGACAGTCTCGTTGCCACATTTGGTCAAAAGAACGATCAAGGCCATTCTTTTTATCTCCATGTCTCCAGCTTTGCTATAACCCAGGCATCGTCGATCACGCCACAACATCCCCGTTGAACAAGTCTTCACGCAACTAATTGCCGCAGTCAAACTCTAGAGCTCATGCTAGTCATTCCCATTTTGTCCTCATAACCTATGTGCTTTCTTGTCCAAAACACATACATGCATAGGGTACACCTTCCCAAGCATACGGTACACCCGTACCATGTACGCATATGGTACACAACATCACGTACTTACCATACCACATAGACGTATAGCCCAACTTTACCAATTGATTTTCCCAAAGTAACCCGTCACTTCTGAAATCCTCCAAGCACCTAATACTCACCCTTCACACTGCAAAACGCACAACCAAGATAGGCATCAAAATCGTACAATACCACGTGACCACCCTCCTACCACTCAATACACGTTTCTTTGACCAACGATAGGCAATGTCTTTCACTGCTTACACAATTTCGCGCACTAATTCACATGCTCCAACTCACCTATTTGCACACTGCCTCCTACACAAATACATGTTATGTACCCACCATTTGTTCATCCTAAAACACACATTAGAACATATATCGCTAGATACACCACTTCACCCTCCACAACACAAGCACACGTACACGCTAAGACACAAAAATATTCTCCCAACCGCACACAATACACCACCACATTTCACGTACTCATCCACTCACAAACACCTGCACATACTAACCGACATATACAACCGCACCTTTAACCAATATAACCCGACGCCACTGTTCCTCACATGCGCCCATATAATCACTAACACGCAACAACAATATTCACACAGCTGCACACACCTCCATATAACAACCGTGCATACAAACATGCACGCACACCCACTACGCACACATACTTGAGCCGGACTACCACTAGTTCATCATTACAGGTAACAATCGTCTCAAACTCATTACTTATTAACTGATATTCCACCACAATGACCACCAATTTCAACCATTGCAATACATCCGGCACCAACATACACTGTCATCTATTCACACACTACTACGATTACAAGTCACACATAATGCACACAAACGTTCCATATCCACCTGTACACTCTTTTCACCCACCCCCTGTAACTTTTACCCAGATAAAGACATGGTTGGTTTACAGAAACACTCTCACAAAGCACTGTCACACGCCTTCCATCACAACCATTGCACACATACGCACTATCACAATTTAGCCCATCCAAAATACTGCAAGCACCATCATTATACTTCCACTCCGCACCGCACCAAAAATCAAAATAATTACCCAACACCTGCACTGTACACCCTCCATTGTACATATAAAACCCGACTACAATCACTGTAAAGCACCGCCGTGAGACCAGCACAACTCACCAAACCAAAAATCACAACACCACCCAAACCATTTTATTTTTTTTCGTCATAATCATGAAAATCCGGTGACGTTAATTAATGGACAGTCGTCGTGGTGGAACTGAGGATGTCCCTCCGACTATGGGCGGTGCTTGGGTGGCAGCGAAGTTCGCTTGATGACCCGTAGTGGCGGCTTAAGGTGGTGATCACCGGTGGTTGTAGATTCCGGCGGTGGTGGATAGCAAAATTACTGTGGCGATTGAAGATCGATTGGGCGGTGGTAAGTGCCATGCAGTTGTGGCTGCGGCGCAATGGGTCTGACGGCGTAGAGGTGGTCCACGACTGGTACAATCGATGTGCGGTGGTGATTGATGGAGGCACCGGCCGGAGCTGATCGCTGGAGATTGAATGGGTGGCCGACGGTGGCGATATCGCGATGGTTTGGCGATGGCAGTGGCGTCTCGGCTACGACACAATGGTCACGGGCTGTTGTGTTATGGTGTACGGTGTAGGCGGTGCCGAAGTTGATCGCCGGCGACCGCTGTGTAGCCAGAGATGGCTACCCCGAACTGTGCAGAGGCGCCGCCCATTCTAGGGCCGGCTGCCTTTCTCCCTTTCTCTTGTTTTCTCTTCATTAGTGTCCAGTTTCTTTCTCTCATGTTTTCTCTCTTTTTTTTTCTTTTCTCTTTGTCTATCTTATTTATAACTATGCTTTCTTTTAATCTTTTCCAAAATCTCATCCTTTTCTTTATCTCCAAATCCCTCTCTATCATAATATATATATATATATATATATATATATATATATATATATATATATATATATATATATATATATATATTAGTTAGAATATAACTAAAAACCCTCCTTAATTTTCGTTAATCGCTCAAGTTTTCACCCGAAAACTTTTATTATCGCGAAGAGGTCCAAAAATAATTATCTACAAATAGTTAATGCACTAGGAAGACTTATTAACGGGTCTTTTACGCTATAGCGTTTGACAAATGGTCGTTAACAAGAGCATCGATATTAAATGGAGTTTAATTGTCGCTTAAAGATATATATCAATGTTAAAAAAATAATTTATCGCTATTTCACGTTGACGTTAAATAATAAAATGTAAACGTCGCTAAAAATTATACCATTGTTAAGATGAATTTAAATTTGTCGCTAAATGCTACTTTATTTTATGAAGAGCACTTTAGGGTTCAGGGTATTACAACCTTGACTTGTGCTCGAATTGAGAAAGTTAACTCCCTTCCTCCCTCAGTTTATGTTCCAAACCGAGCTGACACGACCTCTACTATCCATGTTGCTGCTCTTGCAAAAGATACAGAGTGGACAACCGTGAGAAGTAAAGGCAAGTCAGCAAGGGTTCTTCTTTATCTCTGGTAGGTATTTAGCTAGGACGTAACCAGCAGGAGCTTGGTATTCAGTTGCAGGTTAGTGCCCAGCATAATTGTTCTCATGAGGAGGTCAGTGTTCAGCAGTCTATATTACATCACGTTCTTAATGTGCCTAGTGTTGATCCTGTTTTGCATTTTGATTTGCATTTATACCCTGACTTGCATTTATAACCTAACTTCTCATTCCGTAATAAATTAAACCTAGACTCTAGTGCTAAAAATAAGAAGAAGTTTCCCCGTAGTGAAATTTTCATCTGACTTTATCTTCTAGGTTTGTAGCATCTTTTGCTTTTTCGGTATCATGCATAACATTTTTTTGCCGGAATTCTCAAGGATTTAACACATGTGGTAAGCAAGTGGAGGCCGAAAATAATTGCCTCCCTAGGTTTTATGCTTTTTGGGATCATGGAAACTAGAGTAGCTGCTCCTAATGCCTCAGTTATTTGTGACTGTAGATTTCCTGGTTGGTCCTTTATAAATAACTACCAATTTTTCGTTAACGGTAGAATTTGGGTTTTGTGGAATCCCAAAGTAATTAATGTTACTTGTCTTGGTATGTCTGATCAAATAATTCACTGTCGATTGGACTTAATAAATATGGTGTTGTTTCCTTTTTTTGTTTCCCTTGTGTATGGTTCAAATGAATCTAGCGAGAGATCTGTGCTTTGGCAGGAACTTGATTATAGGTCTTGCCGTTTTGGGCATGATCCTTGGTTGGTTCTTGGCGATGTCAATGCCATACAGAGTCCGAGTGAGAAGTTAGGAGGTAGCAATAGATGACCTTGCTACTATCAGGAGTTTTATGATTGTTTGATTACTTCGAAACTTTCAGACTTGAAATATTCTGGTTGCTTTTATACGTGGACTAACTGTTAGGATGTTGGTGATACTATTTGTAAGAAGCTTGACCGTGTCCTTGTTAACAATATTTGGATCTCTAAATTTTTTAATTCTGAAACGGTTTTCATCGTAGAGGTATCTCTGATCATTCACCCATCCTCGTCCACTCTCTGGTCAAAGTTGACAAGGTGCCCAAGCCGTTTAATTATTTTTTTTGATATATGGGCCAATCACCATAATTTTTTCCTTTTAGTTGCTAAAGTATGGGGCACACCTCTTGCGGGTTGTGCTATGTTCACAGTTGTCAGGAAGCTAAAGTTGCTTAACTTACAGCTTAAGGACTTCAATAAGGAACACTTTAACAACATTTCAGGTAGACTTAATACGGCTAGGGCTTCTTTGGAGTATGCTCAGAACATGTGGGCGTTGAACCCTCTCAACCCAGTATGGCGTCGGATTGAAAAGGAGAAGTTAGAACTTTTTGCTAGAGTGAGTGGAAAGGAGGTGAGTTTTCTCAAACAAAAATCTAGGATTCATTGGCTTGATGTGGGAGATAAAAATAATGAATTTTTCTTTAAATCGATTAATAAAAGAAGGAATTTCAATAGAATTATTTCTCTTCTTCGGTCTGATGGAACCATCTATGAAGACTCAAATTTAGTTAAGGCTTCGATTGTTGACCATTTTCAGAGTTTGTTTGGAACTCGTGGTCCGGGTCACTATTCGGGTTTGAATGAGCTGAGGACCTGGATAACAAAATCCCTTTCAGATTCTCAGCAGCATGAAATGGTTGTGGGATACAAAAGGTTTTCTTCTCTCTCAAGGATGGTAAGTCCCCTAGTCCTGATGAGTATAACGCCCTCTTTTTAAAGAGGGCCTGGTATATTGTGGGGGAAGAGATTGTGGAAGCAATTCAAGATTTTTTTTTGTTTTGTGGTAATGGTCAGCTTCTTAAAGAAGTTAACCATACTTTCCTTGTCTTAATTCTCAAAGTGACAAATCCCTCAAGCCTTAATGATTACAGGCCTATTTCTTGTTGTAACATGATTTATAGGTGCATAGCCAAGATCATTGCTAATCGTGTTAAGGTGGTGCTTGGGGACCTCATTGATCTTTCCCAGATGGCCTTTGTTGCCTCTCGAAGTATTACAGATAATATCCTCTTGTCTCAGGAGCTCATGCGGAACTATTATCGAGAGGATTTTAGGGTTCCTAGATGTGCCATGAAGATGGATATTTGATGAAGGCCTATGATTGTTTGCATTGGGATTTTCTCTTTGATATGTTGGTTTGTCTAAGATCCCCCCCTCCCCCGGTTTATTAGATAGATCAAAGCCTGTGTCTCTAGCACGAGATTTTCAATCATCATGAACGGGGAATCTAATGGTTTCTTTTGGGGTAGGTGAGGTATCAGGCAGGGGGATCCGATGTCCCCCTACCTTTTTGTTATTTGCACGGATATTCTTGCAGGGTGTTGCAGAGGCTAATAGTTGGTAGTCAGTTTTGCTACCACTGAAGGTGCCAAAAAAATGGTATCTTTCAGCTCGCCTTTGCTGATGATCTCATGTTTTTTGTCAGAGTTCCTTCAGTTCAGATCTTGAAACATGGTCTCACTATATTCCAGCAATTCTCGGGAGTCGTTCTAATCCTAATAAGAGCCATGTTTTTTTTCTCTGGTGTTGAACCTACTACCAAGGCTTTGATCTCTTCTTATCTTGGCTTTCTCGAGGGGGAGCTCTTTATGCGATATCTAAGAGTTCCTTTAATCCACATGTTTGCAAAAGAGGATTGTCAGCCTCTTTTGGACCGTATCGTGAAGAAATTCAAGCATTGGACTTGTAATTACTTGTCGTATGCCGGTAGGGTCCAATTGATTAGATCAGTCTTGTTCTCTATCCAAGTGTACTGGGCTTTAGTTTTTTATCCTTCCAAAGAAAGTGATTCTAGAGATGGAGAGGATTTTTTTAGGTTTCCTTTGGAAGGGTACGGGGCTTTGTACCAAGGGGCCCAAGGTTGCTTGGGCTATTGTATGTTGTCTTGAAGAAGAGAGTGGCCTGGGTATTAAGCAAATTAAGGTGTGGAACTTTGTTGCCATTTTTAGGCATATTTGGTCCATTATATCATTCAGGTCGGATTCTTTCTGGCCAAGGTGGGTTAAATCCAACATTCTGATAGGAAGCAGTTTTTGGGAAGTCCTTTACCCCAGTGATTGTAGCTGGTCTTGGCGAAAGATCTTCATGATGAGGGATATGATTCTCTTTTTTTCCCGGTATACAGTTGGGAGGCAGTAGGATCTCTTTGTGGTTTGATTGGTGGCATCTGATAGGTTCTATCATCCTTACCCTTACTAGTAGGATTTTTTTGACTCAGGTCTGGGTAGGCAAGATAGGGTTTCTGATGTGATCTTGGGCTCCTCGTCGTGCTGGCCTGTGTCCAATACACTTGAGCTCATGGAGTTGCGTGAGAGTACCCTTAGCTCTTTTTGTCATGCCCTGGATACGCCTGATAGAATGGTCTGGACGGTTAATGGTTCTGGAGAGTTCTCCATTACCAGTACGTGGGATGCCCTTTGACATAAGCGGCCTTTAGCTAGATGGGCTTGCTTACTGTCGTGTAAGTGGCGTGTTCCATGTCATAACTTCGAGAGAGAGCTTAAGTACGCAAGATAGGATGTTTGCTTTTCATGTTATTCCTAACATGAGCTGTGTTTTCTGTCGCATTCCTTTTGAGTCCCATGGTCATATATTTTTTAATTGCTCTTTCACGTATAGATTGTGGTTTATTATCCAAAAGAAATGCAATTTTAATTGGCCTAGTTAAGTTGGCAGGGTATGGTTGATAAAGCTTCCTCTGAGTTGCAGGGCCTTGGTTTCCCGACATCGGTCTGTCAGATAGCTTTTGCAGCGTTGGTGTACTACATCGAGAGAGAGCAAAATTCTCGTTCCTTCCAGAATAAGTGTACTGATGTGGTTTTTTGTTCTGTAGGTCTTGTGCAGGTCATCCGGTGGAGGTTCTTCCCGTGTAGAAAAGTAGCCAATTCCCCGACTAACAGATGGTTCTAGTGTGAATGGCAGCTCCCCGACTCCATATTTGCTTGATCCCATCATGGTTTGGTCCAGATTGATATCTGGGAGATCGGTCCATGTACAGACAGACTGTTTCAACTTAGCATGTGATATCATTGTTGTTAGTATGATGACCTTTCTACCAGGATCTCTAGACACCAAGTGGCTTCAACTGTTGTTGTTACATTCATGTGGTCACTATTGGGTCTTCTTGTATTTCTTTTGCTGATCTAGCTTCGGTGGTTATGTATTACCTCTTTTCTTTTGATGCCAGTGTGACATGTTTCAGCCTAGTTAGGTTTCCTTTTTTAGCTCTTGCTTAGCAAGACTTGCGGTTCTTTGTTGTAGTCCTAGGGTATGCCCCTTGTGTCTATTATAATTTTGTTTCATTGGTTGATATATAATTTTATTTATCAAGAAAAAATTTATGCCTTCGTCATTGTTGACGATTTTTCTAGATACACTTGGGTTTTCTTTTTAACTCATAAGGATGAAGCCTTTGAAAAATTCTTCAACCTCGTCAAGCTTCTCGAAAATGAGAAGGAGTTGAAACTTGAGAAATCCGAAGTGATCATGGCGGCGAGTTTGAAAAGATTTTATTCTCTTTTCTTGTGATCAATATGGCATTGCTCAAGAATTTTCAGTTCCTCGGACTCCCCAACAAAATGGGGTAGTAGAGAGAAAGAATCGTACCCTTCAAGAGATGGCTAGATCAATGCTTCACGGAACTCTTTGCCAAAGTATTTTTTGGGCCGAAGCCGTCAACACTTGTTGTTATGTATTGAATATGGTTATCATTAGACCCAATCTTGACAAAAACTACTTACGAACTTTTCTTTAATCAAAAACCAAAAATTGTCTATTTCAAAGTTTTCGGTTGCAAATGTTTTATTTTGAATAATCGTGAGAGCTTGGGGAAGTTTGATGCAAAATCTGACGAGGGTATCTCTCTTGGCTATTCCATGAAGAGTTAATCATATAGAGTTTATAATCGTAGGACTTTTGCCATTGAAAAATTAATTGATGTTGTATTTGAGGAATCTAATGTTGAAAATCCAAGTAAGCATGTAGATGATGACAATGAGAGTCTTCCCTCAGCTTCAATAAATTAGATATTTCAACAAATTCATCCAAAAAAGCAAATATTGAAACTCAACCTCTTCCCAAGAGCTGGAGACACTCCTCTAACCACCGAAGGGAGCAAGTGATTGGTAATGTTAAACGAGGCGTAACTACTCAATCTCCAGTAAATCTTTTTGTATGGATTTTGCTTTTCTATCTCAAATTGAGCCTAAAAATATTCATAAGGCTCTCTCAAAGATGATGGGTGGATCCTTGCCATGCAAGAAGAGTTAAATCAATTTGAAGAAGCAATGTATGGACTCTAGTCCCGCCTCCGGTTCAACAAAAGGTTATCGGCACCAAGTGGGTTTTTCGAAACAAACTTGATGAATATGGCCATATTGTTAGAAACAAGGCCAGATTAGTAGCCCAAGGATATAATCAAGTTAAAGGATTTGATTTTGATGAACCCTTTTCCCATGATGCTCGACTTAAAGCTATCCGAATGCTTTTGGCATTTTCATGTCATATGAATTTTAAACTTTATCAAATGGACGTGAAAAGTGTCTTCTTGAATGCGGTCAATTAGGAGGAAGTTTTTGTTAAACAACCTCCCGGTTTTGAAAATGAAAAATACCCCAATCATGTTTTTAAATTGAAAAAGGCTTTGTACGGTCTTAAACAAGCTTCTCGAGCTTCGTACTATCGTTTTAGCAACTTTTTCATTGATCATGGATTCTCTCGTGGCAAAGTTAATACCACTCTTTTACCAAATCTAGAAATTCGTATATTTTAATTGTCCAAATCTATGTTGATGATATCATTTTTAGAGCCACTATCAACGATCTGTGCCAAGAGTTTGCCGAGAATATGCGCAGGGAATTCAAGATGAGTATGATAGGAGAACTCACGTTACTCCAAATCAAGCAATCAAAAAAAGGAATCTTCATAAATCAATCAAAGTACACACGTGAGCTTTTGAAAAGGTTTGGTATGGATAATGCTAAACCTAGAGGTACTCCTATCTCTCCTAGCGTAAATCTTGTTAAAGATGAAAATTGTAAAGATGTTGATCACAAACTCTATCGTGGCATGATTGATAGTTTGCTATAACTTATGGCTTCAAGGCCTCATATCATGTTTAGCATATGTATATGTGCCCATTTTTAAGCTTGCCTTAAAGAATCCCATCTTACAAAAGTCAAACGCATATTTAAATACTTTTTCGGGACTATAAATTTGGGACTTTGGTATCCGTGCAACTTTTCTTTTGATTTAGTCAGGTTCTCTTATTCCAATTATGCTGGGTGTCTAGTTAATCATAAAAGCATTGGTGGTACTTGTTAATTCCTTGGTGAATCGCTTGTGTCCTGGCACAGTAAGATCTATGTCTAAAGGACGGGTTTTCACCCTCAATCGCCATGTAAAAGCAAGGGGAACAAAGGAGCACAAAGCTCCAGAATCAAACAATATACGGGCATCTAAAGAGTTCACTTGAAGTGTACCTGACACCAAATCTTTAGATGCTGCAACATCAGTAGCAGACATTGAATAAAGACAGGCTGACGTCTTAGGCTCTTGTCCCTACTAAGCCTGAATCTGTTGAGTCGAACCCTGCTGACCGTGCCCCCTTCCCTGTCGAGGGACATTACTTGCTGATGAACTCACTACTGGTGCAGGACGAAAAGCTGTCTGACTCCCGCTAGCCACTAGATAGTCTCGAACCCGATGCTCCGTACTGCCACACCTAAAGCACCTGCTGGTAGCTTTGTAGCACGGCTTACCACTATGAACTCTTCTCCATGTGTCACAAGGGATAGCTGAAAAGGCCAACCCGCTACCCTGACTACTACTCTGGGTAGGTCGAACTCCAAAGTTTTGTGGTGGTCCAAATCGGGTACTCTGAACCGGTCAGGCGCCTGCCTATGTGCCCCTCTAAAGCCCATGGTTGAATCCATAAACTCTTCCAAGATCTATTCCTTTGAGTCGGGGAAAGCCTAAATTCTTGATTCTACCTTATTCTCTGCCCTTGAGCACCCTCTCTGGGATGACTGAATGACTGGCGCCTGTCGGCTCCCGCAAATCTGTTCTGGGTAAACACTTCTCTATCCCTCTTGCTACCACCCTGCCTCTACTCAAGCCTCCTTTTATGGTCCAACTCAGATTACTCCAGAGCATGCGCTAAATTGACACATTTTATATAACTCGTTAACGGAGTAGAGATCACCCTTCTCTCAGACCAGGCCTAAGTCCCCATTCAAATTTCTTACATCTATTAGCTTCTGTTGCTATTTCTTCCCGCAAAACTAGTGAGGGGCGAAAACCTCATCGCAAATTCATCAACTGATTTGTGATCCGTTTGCATCATATTCATAAATTCTCTTAATATCTGTTCATGGTAACTTGTCGAGAAGTACTGACTGAAGAACAATTCTCTAAATTGTTCCCAAGTCATCTTGTGGAAATGTTGATGAGTAAAACTCCCCATACCATTTTCCTCCACCTGATTTGCTTCACCTCTATATTTCTAGATAGCGATTCAACTTTTTTGCCTCTCACTGCAGTGAATGGCTCAAAAAAATTTCTTCACCTCATTGATCTAGTTCTCCACCTCCATAGGGTCCAACGACCCCTTAAAATTGGTGGTATTCTGTTTATTCCATAGGTTGAGGCGGAATGGGGTTCCCTACCCCCTATTGTTGGTTGGTCATATTCGCAGCAAATAAAGTCAGATGTTAGTTCATAGTGTGTAAAAAAGCTCAGTCACCGGTTCAGGATTTTGTTATTGCCCTTCTCTCTGAGGTGTCCCTTCTACCAGGACCTCCTGGCCCTTCGGATAGTTTCCACTATCAGTACTATGTGTGCGAACCATGTTGATACATGTAGGTTTTACCGAGATAAAGAAACACGTATCTAAGAAAACAACATAACTAACTAACTAACTATATATATATATATATATATATATATATATATATATATATATATATATATATATATATGTATATATATTATTCGGTTTTTACATCAGGCTTTCGCTCTTACTAGTTACAAAATAAAGGGTCCAATATTCATACAACAAAAGTGAACCCTACTATACTATACAATATTCACTCTAAGTTACTCAGTCTAAGAACAAACATAATGCCCCACAAACAGTTCGAATCTCCAATGACCCTCGTCCAGAATCAACTGTCGCCTATATTCTGAAAGAGCCCTATCATACAGCCAATCTTGGACAATTTGTTGAATCATCCGGATCACCCTCATGCTAGCGTCCCAAGTCTACTCCTAGATTTGGCTCTCAGATTGTCTTCCACGCTCACGTTCAGCTTCTAATTTTCTATCATCTGGCTCGCACTAATTTCTAGGGGAGCCAACCGCTTAGCCAGATCATCTCTTTCCTTAGTCAACCGGCAACACTTTTCCTTCCAACGCTCTGTCCAAGCTGCACTAGTCATGTACCTTTGTGCGGATTCGAGGTGTTCGACATAAAATTGCTCGGCCTTGGCATCATCCTCTTCTTCCAAAATGGATCCTTCTATTGTAATTTCTTCCAGGCCTTCTTATATTTCTTCCATCTCTTTCTGATCATCTTCCCCTTGATCTTCATATAGATCTTCATCCAGATCCTCTTCGGGGTTCGGTTCCTTAAACATCCCATTGTCGTACCATCTGTCAAGGACAAGGTCATAAAATCCGTAATCCATTTCCTACAAACAAAGTACAGACATCAATTTACACATTCATCATCTCAAACCCATAAATCCTACAGAATTTTTTCCTTAATCGTCCTATCAAACATTCTGGTATACCCCTCAGATCCTTCTAAGTCCATAGAATTATATTTCTAAGCTTTGATACCAACTATAACAGCTCGAAAATCCAGAGCTCCATCGCCTTGGACCCCTGGAGCGTTAACCTATTACATCATCGCATATGATAACACATGTCATAACTTCAGATCTTCTAAAGCAACATAACCCAAAGTTCTTCCAACAACGTAAAGTTCCACAAAAGGAATTTCAGCCTTAAGCTGTTAAAACTTAAACATAAATTTTTAACTAAACACACTACTGTATAGGCCCACGCAGGGGTCCTATTTACACAAAACGGTGTAACTGTCTCAAAGTCTTACCCAAATTCTAACTCTTCCTCACGCGATCTACTGCTGGTGGCTACCTGCAGAACGGAACAAACAAGGGTGACCTTTTGAGAGCTCAATATGGTCGCTCAAGGGTAATCCAGAAAGAGTTACAATGATTCCATGACAATCTGCTAAGGGATTACAAAACAGTCACAACAATTTGACAAGAACAGGGAAAAGAGTTTTAACTCAACCCCTTTTGATAAGATATCATGACAGTTGTTCTCAGTCTTTCTTGGAACAATAACATATCGGTGTTTAATTGACAATAACATATCGATATCAATGCAAACTTTAGAGTTCAATAACGTCATAAGCCAAATGAGAGAATTATTACAAACGTAAACTGATGACTTAAGGTTCAGATAGAAACCCTTACCCGAGTCCATAACTAAGATATCATAAGCGAATTATCTTTCACTTTAACCTAAATAGAACAATACAATGATTAGAATGCAGTTTACATAACCATACTATACACTCGCTATTGACCCGCGCACATTTCCCGAACGACCCCCTTGCCGAATATATAAATTACCAAAATGCCCCTTATGTGTAAAATTACCAAAAATGTCCTTCTCAACCTTAAAATTGCCAAAACATCCTTCCCGTAACTAAAACCACTAAAATATCCCTAGTGTATGTGAATTTACCCAAAAAAATATAGTTGATGGGTAAAATTACTAAAATACCCCTAGTGGCAAATTACCAAAATACCCCTAGGGGTTTCTGTCACGCCCCCAAAAAGGGAGGCCGTGACTAACAGCAAACTTATAAATATATTGCTACGGTTCTAAAAGCAACGGTATAAACAGAGCACTAAAAGCCTCCAAACATAAAATATTCCCTTACATAACAAGAGTCTACTACAACATGTTTCCAAAATATCTCCTTACAAAAGAAATCTATGTGCAGAGGCTAAGCTAATGATCCAATACATTTACATTGAATGACCCCTAAGCAGGTAAGATTTCCATAGTACGGATACACAAATTCAATGATAAGCAAAAGTTGAAGGTCTTCAAGGCTGCCATAACATTCAATTTTCACTATCACCACCTGTGGCAAAGGTAAGGTAGGAGAGAAAAAGGGGTGAGCTCAAATAGCCCAGTAAGGCAGCATGAATAGCAAGATCTCAAGCAAATCTAACATAAACGAATGGCAATATTAAACGGAAAGGAGCAACAATTTAAGCTTTTGACCCAAAACACATGTCAATTATATGTCGAGTATACTACAAACATACGAAGACTATATTGGTCATAAGACCCAAATGTCGAACCAAACATACAAACATCAAATGTGTGCTACCGGTAGCATGCTAGGAGACTATTGCTCACTAACATCTCAAACATATGTCCAAAGGACCCTCTCAATTTAAGAGTTGTTCCGCATAGTCAATGTCAACCTTAAATTGACGGCCACAAATATACATACGTAAAAGTGTACTTATCAAGGCCCAAATGGAGGAGAGTACACAATGTTACGAATGAAAGCAAAAGTTAGACAAACCATTGTGAACCAATGAATATAAACAAATTGAACAAAGCATAAGTTTTCAAATTTTGAAAATACCTTCCCACAGCAAAAGGCAATAATATCCCTTACCTCAAAAGCTTTCGAACAAGAAAAACCTCAAAGCACTATCTTAATGTCAAAGGATCTTTCCAAGCCTTCTAATCTCTCTCTCTCTCTCTCCCCCCCCCCCCTGAAAAGGAAAAGAACTAGGGAGCAAAAGAAACAAAGAACCCAAAAAGGCTTGAAAGGAAGTAAGAAGTCTATTTATATGGAACAGAAAAATTTTAATTTTTCATTCGAAGGAAAAGACTTTACCTTCGACCGAATCCAATAGACGCAAAAATGCTTCAATATTTTTTAATTCGACCAAAAACTTTTTAGTCGATTGAAAACTTCAGTAGCTTATTCTACATACAAAAATCTTTTTATTCGAAGAAAAACCTATTTTCATTCGAAGCCAAAC
The DNA here is from genome assembly GCA_033070095.1 of Escallonia herrerae. Lineage (NCBI taxonomy): Eukaryota > Viridiplantae > Streptophyta > Magnoliopsida > Escalloniales > Escalloniaceae > Escallonia > Escallonia herrerae. The sequence goes on from JAVXUP010000739.1 coordinate 234,596, forward strand.
TATTTTGATTTGACTTGAAATTTCATCGGTGTGTGTGTGTGTGTGTGTGTGTGTGTGTGTGCACGTGCTCAGGCGCTGTGTGCATGTGTATGCACAGGCACTGTGTTCATGTGTGTTTGGGGGGGTAGGGGGTGGGTGGGGGATTAAACTTAAGTATGTATAGAGTATATAAGAGAGAGAGAGAGAGAGACTCTATGTGTGTGCAGTGTGTTCAGTGTATGCGTGGATTATGGGTGTGTTAGTTTTTGTATGTGTTGTAAGTGTGTATTAGTATGTCTATGTATTTAAGGTGTATCAGTATGCGTGTAAGTGTCAGGTGTATGTGCTTTAGCTGAAAGGGAAGGGGGGAAGGGGAGGGAGGGAGAGAGAGAGATAGAGTATATGTGTGTGTGTGTGTGTGTGTTGCAAGGTGAACGAGTGTGTGTTTAATATGGTTAATGATGAATAGCGGTTGTAATCGTCGCTGTAGGTAGTTAAAATTTTAGGCATCCTCGAATTATGCTTTTTAGTAACTCTGCTCAGATTTTGCCCAAGTGTAATAAAGAAAACCTTGTTATTTTTACGAGAGCTAGACTGTAGAATATTTTACGATTTTTTATGTCTGTGGAAGATGATAAATAATTGTATCAGCTTGGGGGGGGGGGGGTTCTCGATTTGTTTAATATATTAAATCAAGTTATTTTTGTTTGAAATTTTTATGGTTCGATGCCAATTGCTATTTCTAAAAAAATTGGCCTCCTCACACTCAATTTGGATCCAGATAGGGGTTTTCAAGCGAAAAAATCCTGAAAGACTTTTTAGTCCAACCACCAGTTAGGATTTGCTTAAAAATGATGTTTTGAGTTATTTGAGTTAGTTTTGGGTGTTCGTTGTTAGATGAGTCGTCATGGGGTGTTGTCTATACCTGAGGATGTTTTGGAAATTTTCCACACAGTGGCAAATTCAGGGTAAACTCATAACCAAGTAGCAAAGAGCATAAACTGTGCTTATATGGGCTCATGGAAAGAGAATGGTGTCGTTGGAGCACTTTTAAGGGCTAGGGTAAATTCGGTTTAAACAGACTAGCCGTAATAAAAAGTTGTCAGCAGATAAGCAGGAAGGGGTGAAGTAGAGCATCCATCTGTATTGTAAGGCTATCTAACAAGTAAGATTTTATTTGAATATGTAATCTTGCTCATTGAGAATTGAAAGCGAAGAATCTTTCGGCTAAAAGCCAAGCAAGTAAAGGTAGTGTGATTCCAAATGCTATTCCCTGTTACGTTTAGCTTACCATGTTGATGATGCTTATGTTGAACACCGACTGATCTTATACCTGGTACTTCTTATTTGAGTTACATTGTTGAGCACTTTAGGTAGAATAATTTCTCTTAGTTAGCACACGTTCCCAAAAATTTAATGCCAACATGATAAATTATCAAAATACCCCTGATGGCCGCTACACCACCCACACCCCAAAGCCGCTTTCAAACCACATTTTAGATGTACTACATCTATTTCCTGACCAAAAAGTCCTAGAAAAAAATTTCCAAAACACCCCATGACTTATGTAAATTACCAAATCACCCCCTAGAGGCCATCGCCCCAACAACAATCTCAAAATCACTCTAAAACATATTTTTAACCATCTGCATTCATTTTTCATATTAAAAAGCCCTTCCGGGATTTTTTGCTCAAAAAATCCTAACCGATAGTTAATGAGGCGCTCGAAAATTGGTTCCACTAAAAATAGCTATTGACTTCGGAATGTCCCGAAACTTCAGATATTAAAGAATCTTGCCATTTTAAGATCTTCATAAAAATTTCACAGAAAACTGCATTGGTTTGCTATTTTTAAATTCATCATAAAATTTAAACTAACAGCGTTGGTTAACCCCCTTACCGACCTCAAAAAATATGAAATTTTCCCACATTGTAGATTTCATATTAACTGGGTTTGTTCTTTGCACTTTTCCAGAATCTGCTCTGAACTATTTTTTAGAAATTTAGAAAATGGACTGTCGGGGATTAAGGGTCTTTAGCGACACTTCACAGTCAAACTTTAACCCTAATTACCTTTTTACTGTTCACCTTTTGTTCTTCTTCCTCTTTTGTGCACAGGGTTGTTGTGCCTGCATTTTGTGTGCACAGGTGTGTGCCCTGTGTGCGTGTGTAATGGCAGCTTTCCCCTTTTTTTCTCAGTTAAAACCCACACAAACCCACTAATAGGAAATTACCACCTCCACCTCCCTTTACCCATACACACAACATTATACACGGCAACCTTGGCTGCTGCCTCTTCCCCCTCCCCCTCTCCCTTCACCATCACACACGCACACGGGGCACACACCTGCGCACACAAAATGCAGGCACAACAGCTATGTGATGTTGTTCTTCCCCCCTCCCCTTCCCCCTTTCACGAACACACCCCCAGTCCACACAGTGCACTCACTACAGCCCGCATGGCTGCTTCTCCCTTTCCCCTTCACCCTTCTGTGCGCATAACACCCCAACACACACAACAGATTACACACACCCTAAATTCGCTAAAGAGAATGAGGGATCACCCTTTTTTTTGTTTGATTTCTTCTTCATCCTTTCTCTCCTTTTGTTTTTCTTCTTCTTCCTCCTCTTCTTTTTCTTCTTCTTTTCTTATTTATGTTTCCTTTTGATATAGCTAAAAATACGCCTCCCATCTACAAACGACACGTGGCAGTTATGACACGTAGTCCAAGCTGGCCTATTGCTGATTAGGCAGTTGCCATATCAGTCACCAAGCAGAATCCTAAACGGGCTGTAACTCTATCAGCTAGGATTGACATGTGATCCTCTAGGATCTCAATTCGATTCTGATTAGAGTTGAGGAAGACCTAATTCTACTAGGGCTCTCCTTCCTACTACTATATAAAGGGATCTAACCCCTCAGGTATGGAATTACACACACAATTACACATTGTGTCTTACTGCTTCTTCAGAGTTCTACATTGTTAGCCATCTCTGACTTAAGCATCAGAGCGTTCCCCCGTCGGAACCCCACCCAGCGGTCACTCCGTGTTCTCTTTTGCAGGCTTATCTTTGGTATGGTTTTCGATCCAGTTTTTAGCTGCAACAGATTGGCACCATCCGTGGGACCCAATAGGGAACATGTCCAACCACTCTTCTTCTGATGACTCTTCACACAGTCATTCCAAGAACCGTGGTGCACGGACTAGCGGTTCTCATCGACTTGGTCGTTCTCATGACCAACACTCAATCCCTTCGCGCCGCCGTCGCACCAGTTCTTCTGAAGATTTATACATTAATATAATGTCTGCTACTCCCGAATCAGAAACTAGACCTTGGAGAAACTAATCTCCAACGTCCACTCTGAAAAACGATGACCTACGTCATCGCCTGAACCGTCAGTTATTCAAAACACCATATGCCGTACTTACAAAGGAAATCCACGAACTGAAAGACGTCATGAACACTCTTCAACAGAAGCTCGACATGGCGGTGGCTCTGCCATCCACTCACCATTCTCATCTTGACCCCAGTGACCTTCGTCTCCGTCTCACCTCCAGATCAAGCTACGGTCGCAAATACAGGTCAGCAGTCGATCTGACTTTCGATCTTAAAGAAAAGGGCGTAGAGCACATGACTAGGAGTGGATCATGCTACCATTGCGATCCTTCAGTCAAAGACAGTACCAACTCCTCTCCTACATAGGCCGCCAAAGCTGAGACCCCTCAAAGATCTATCCATAAAAAGAGGATGCCTGAGTTTCGTACTCGAGAATGGGACTCCTGGAAGATTGTCCCTAAATATCATTGTCCAGAACAATCTCCCCCGAGGGAAAATTTTGGATATCCGTTATCTGAGGCCATCGAGAAGGCAAAGCTACCTCCCAATTTTCGAATGCCTCAATGTGATCTCTACGACAGAACTGGATATCCAGGAGAACATGTCTACCAGTTTGAAACAAACATGCTCCTCCTCCAGGTCTCAGATGCTGTCATGTGCAGAGCCTTTCCTACCACTCTGAGGAAGGCTGCAATGCATGGTTCAAATCTCTACAACCGAGATCCATCTACTCTTTTGGTGAATTATCAGATCTCTTTCAGAAGCACTTTGTAAATAGTCGCTCTCAAAGGAAAAACTCAGCAAGTTTGTTGAACGTTGTGCAAGAGAAAAACGAGTCTTTGGCATGCTTTCTCGGACGATTCAACGTAGCCTTTTTGGAAATCGATAACTTGGACAAGTCCGTGAAATATATTGCATTCCTCCGAGGCCTTCGACCCACATCCAAGTTTGCATTCTCTGTGAACAAAAGTCCTCCAGGTAATATGAAAGCCCTTCTCGAGAAGGCTAACAAATATATTCAAGCAGAAGAATACTTGGAGAAACACAAAGGACGGCGTGGAGAAGGGAAGGAAGAATAGAAGAAACGATCTCGGGAATTAACTCCCCAAGGAGGATAGCCGACAAAACGTTCCAAATGTGATGAACGGCGTCGCAAAAACCCGTTCGCCTCAGAAAATCTTACACCCCTCAATTCCAAACCATCACAAATACTTCACGAGATCAAAGACAATAAGGCTCTCCAATGGCCAGACAAGATGAGATCCCGGCCAAATAAACGAAACAAAGACTTATGGTGCCACTATCACAACGATCACGGCCACACAACTGATAATTGTGGGTCACTTAAGCGAGCAATCGAAGCCCTTATCAAACGTGGTCAGTTGGGAAAGTTTGTAGCGCACAAAGACGGACGACAACAGACACCTCCGCCCGTGGAAGAAAGAGAAGATCGAGAGGAGAATGGGTACAATCAATACCATATCTGGAGGATTAGCTGTAGGAGGGTCGTCGGGATAGTCTCAAAAAGCATACGCCAGAGAAGTGTGCATAACGAGCAAAAACCCGAGTAAGAAATAGAAGACTGTGCCTATACCTACGATCTCTTTTTCCGATGAAGATTTAAAGGATGCGAAGACTCCTCATGATGACCCATTAGTCATCACAATCAAGGCTGGGAACTTTGAGGTGAAACATGTCTTGGTCGATAACAGAAGTTCTGCAGAAATTTTATTTTATGATGCATTCAAGAAGATTCTCCTTTTATAGAGAAAACTCCGAATAACCATTTCTTGGGATACCCAACGGTTCATCTACCCCTTACGTGTCACAAGCTAAGAGAAGAGAAGTTTGAAACTTGAAAATTTCCCGCTCAAAAGAATTGATGGCAAAAAGGACACATGGAAATGAACCGAACAGAATTCTGCTCGAGCAGAATCGTGCTCGAGCACTCTACCCGAGCAGAATCCGCCTAGCCGAACACAATTCTGCCCAAGCAAAATCGTGGATGAACACTTTGCCCGAGCAAAGTGACTTGTGCCCGAACAGAATTCTGCCCGAGCATAATCGTGCCCGAGCACTCTGCCGGAGCAAAATGCCTCATGGCCGAACACAACTCTGCCCGAGCAGAATCGTGGATGAACACTTTGTCCGTGTAGAGTGACTGGTGCCCGAACACAATTTTGCCCGAGCAGAATCGTGCCCGAACACTCTGCCCAAGTAGAAAGCCTCATGGCCGAACACAATTCTGCCCGAGCAGAATCGTGGATGAACACTTTGCCCGTGCAGAGTGACTGGTGCCCGAACACAATTATGCCCGAGCAGAATAGTGCCCGAACACTTTGCCCCAGCAGAAAGCCTCGTTGCCGAACATAATTCTGCCCGAGCAGAATCATGGATGAACACTTTGCCCGAGCAGAGTGACTTGTGCCCGAGCACAATTCTGCTTGAGTAGAATCGTGCCCGAATCATGGATGAACACTTTGCCAAAGCAAAGTGACTTGTGCCCGAGCAGAATGCCTCGTGGCCAGACACAATTCTGCCCGAGCATAATTGTGTCCATGAAGGCTGGCCGAGCACAATTCTGCTCGAGTAGAATGGTGTCCGAGCATAATCATTTCCGAGCAAAACTATCTTTGGATATTTGAAATGTCATAAAAATATATTCGATTCGGTTTTGGCATATTTTGCTATCACCAGTGGGAAAAAGTGTGCTTCCACCTGCTTCATTAACGCTGGTGAAAGCAGGGGGCATATGATATAGCTAAAAAGAAGCCTCCCATTTACAGACGACACGTGGCAGTTATGACACGTAGTCCAAGCTGGCCTATTGCTGATTAGGCAGTTGCCATATCAGTCACCAAGCAGAATCCTAAACGGGCTGTAACTCTATCAGCTAGGATTGACATGTGATCCTCATGGATCTCAATTCGATTCTGATTAGAGTTGAGGAAGACCTAATTCTACTAGGGCTCTCCTTCCTACTACTATATAAAGGGGTCTAACCCCTCAGGTATGGAATTACACACACAATTACACATTGTGTCTTACTGCTTCTTCAGAATTCTACATTGTTAGCCATCTTTGACTTAAGCATCGAAGCGTTCCCCCGCTAGAACCCTACCCGGTGGTCACTCTGTGTTCTCTTTTGCAGGCTTATCTCTAGTATGGTTCCCAATCCAGTTTTTAGCTCCAAGTTATCATATGAAATATGCGTATGATAACTTGATAGAGAAGCATGTAAGCTTCTCTATCAAGTTATCATATGCATATTTCATCCTAATATATGCTCCCCCTCAACCAATGCCAACAATATCCAACGAACAAAACTAAATGTATAACCGAGTCATGCTCCCTTTTTGGCATTACCAAAAGGGGTGTGTGTAGGAATGGTGTTGTGAAGCATTAAGATGACATAATTTCAACATGGAATTTTCACAAAGCAAATGATGGTCATCAACAATCAATATTTCTAATATTAGTGCAAGAGGACCATACATCATCATCTAAATCCTATTGGTATCCAAGATTATAACATAGAGAAGTAAATAATTAAGGACTCACAATTTAGACAATAGGTCGCATGAATTCTCAACAAGCAAAATGTTTTATAGATTTGGCAATTTAAGTATACTTGATAACATAAAAGTTTAGCACATAGCACAATGTTGAGAAGATCATTAAGTTTTACCCTTTTGGTGAATTACCGAGAAATTGAGCTCATGAGTGATCATTCTTGAAGTCCATATTCTTTGACAAGCTTTGAGGCTCTCCTCATTTGAAGTAGCATGTCCAATCTTAGAATGCTTACTCCCTCTTAAGATTTAGCTTGTTGCTCGTCCTTCTCAAAATTTTCTTGGAGCCTTCTCCTTGTTGTTATTTGCCTTTGCTTTGAACAACCTACAATCACAATTTAGTTCTAACTTTTGGTACCCACATTTTCTTGGGTCCATAATTGTTAGTCTTAGCAACGTTAAGAAACTCTCTTACAACCCACATTTTCTTTACACCTCCAACATAAACAATTTTACAAGGTCAATAACTAGTCGTATGCCCTTTCTTGTTGTCCCAACCACAACGTGTAAAAGGTGTGCAATAGTTCTTAAGTTGTTTTGAACGAATATTCAACCTAACTTGTTGTTGAAAGATTTTAGGAGGCAAGGCCAAAGGATCTAATCCAAGACCACCTTTGTTTAGGCCAAATCTTTGACGTCCAAGCATGACATCCAAATTGTTTTGACCATCAACAAAATTTTGAAAATATTTTTTCAAATCACAAATCTCAAGTTTTAAATCTTCATTTTGTTTTTCTAAAGCCAAAGTTTTGTAAGAGATTTGTTTTTTATTCACATGTTTCACATATAAATGGTTGGAAATGCATTCATTCTTGGCATGCAACTTATTATTTTGGGCTAATTACACCTATGTCCCTGAGGTTAGGGATAATTACAGTCAAGGACACAAAGTTTCAAAAATATAACATTCCACGACCAAAAGTGTTTCAAATGTATCACATGTGTCCATCCGTCAGGGTTCCATCTAAAAAGTGTACCTTTTTAATGATGTCAGCAATATGTATTTTTAAAATGACAAAACTACCCTCGTACTGTATATACTGAATAATTTTTAAAGTTTTAAATTGAAATTTTAAACCTTGATTTGAATATTAGGGTTTTAAAACCCTAAAATTGGTGAGTTCCTTATGTCTTTTTCATCAATTTGAACAGATCAAATTTTTGGGGGAGAATGAATATATCAAAATTTCAAAACCCTAATTTTCAAATTGAAAATGAGGGTTTTAAAACCATAAAATTGGTGAGTTCCTTATGTCTTTTTCATTGATTTGAACAGATCAAATTTTTGGGGGAGAATGAACATATCAAAATTTCAAAACCCTAATTTTCAAATTGAAAATTAGGGTTTTAAAAATCTAATTTGCAGATTAAGAATTTTTTAAAACCCTAATTTTCATTCTCTTCCTCCGTTGCCGCCCCCTAACCCACGGTGCAGCCACCGCGCACTCAAAACTCAGCTCAAATTGTGATTCAAGCTCAGTGCTCTGATCCATCTTAATTCACAACAAAAACCAAAGCCATCCAAATTTTCAAACCATAAATCGCCCAAACTAGAACCTGAAGAAAATTTCAATGAGAGAAGAGATGAACTTGAATGTTTCGGTGGTGTTGAAGAAACTGATGTGTGCCCGCTTATTGAGGAGGTGGTGGACGGCGGCAAAATCTCTTTCCCGGCCATCGTCGATGAGATCGCAGCCGGTGACAATCGCGATTGCTGAGAATCGCGATGGTGATTGCCAAGAGATCCGGACAAACGCTTCGATTCATTGCCCAGAGAACCGCGATGGTGATTGCAAATCGAGGTGATAGCATCGGAGATGGAGTTGCCGTCGACGGTGACGGTGACGACAAGCAGCGCCGCTCGCCTAGCATCCTTTGCCGCAGCATTCCGATCAAGAAGGCCAAGCTTCAAAGATCTAGGGTTTCAAGAGACTTCTTCAGTCTTGGTTCATCGACGAAAATAAATTTGATGTTCTTATTTTCTGGTTTTCTGGTTCATCGACGAGAAATTTTTTTATTTTGTTTCAATCTTCATGCGCCAGTAAGGTCCCTCATCCCCTTCCAAAAACATTTTTTGATTTTTTTGTTTTAGATAAAGTAATGGCATTGAAAAATAAATAAGGTTTCAATTCAGGGGCAACAAAGTCTTTTTATTAAAACCGTTAGGGTTTTTAAGATTCCGTTTGGTCAACTGACATAAGTGTAATTTGTCCAAACTATTGTCCTTACCTGTAATTACCCCTAACCTCAGGACATAGTTGTAATTAGCCCTATTATTTTTCATTATCAACTTTTCAATTTGATTATTAGCCTCAAGGAATTTTTTTGACAAAATAATATTTTTCTTAAAAATTTTCTTGGATTCCTCATAAAGGCTATCATAAACATCTTCAAAGTTTTCACTATCGTTATCACTACCGGAAGAAGAGCTTACCTCATCATTTGCCATGAAGCACACATTTGCTTGTTCATTCTTCTCATCATCTTCATCACTTGAATCAAAGTCACTCCATGTTGGAGTATGTTCGTCATTCATTGCTTTTTCCTTCTCTTTGTTATCTTTCTTAGAGAGTCGTCTTCTTTTAACTCTTTCCCATACATCTCTTCTTTCTTTCTTTTCCCTTTTGTATATGGGACAATCCATCTTTATGTGTCCCTGCTTGTGGCATTTGTAGCAAAGCTTTTCTTCATTGCTAGTATTTTGTTGTCTTCTCCCACCATTCCTTCTAAACCTTAAGAACTTCTTGAAGTTCTTTGCAACCATTGCAATATCCTCTTCATCAAATTCTTCTTCATCATCACTTGACTCAAGGTTGGAAGATGAAGCTTTGAGAGCAATTGATGTAGGCTTCTTCTTGATGTCCTCTTGATCAAAAGATTTGAGTTGCATTTCGTATGTCATTAAAGAGCACATCAATTCATCAAGAGGAAAGATGTTAAGATTCTTTGATTCTTGGATGGCGGTGATCTTTGCATCCCAAGCTCTTGGTAAAGACCTAATCACCTTTCTTACGAGATCACCATTAGTGAATTCTTTGCCCAATTGTTTCAAAGGATTCACAATGTTAGAAAAACGAGTATTCATATCTGTAACGGATTCATTAGAAAACATTTGGAATAACTCATAATCTCTAAACAATAAGTTCATTTTGGAATCCCTAAGAAGTGAGGTTCCTTCATGCGTAACTTGTAGAGTATCAGAAATCGCTACGGTCTCTGAATGAGGCTTTTGAAGCTTCCTTTAAAAAAAAGATCCGGGCCGGGGGGAGGCTGTGTGTGCCAGAGTGTGAGACGCAGAGGAAAAGAAGTGAGAGGCCTTTACAGTAAAACTATATATTTTTCGAAACTAGACTTAAAGAGCTACATCCCAGTATTTTATTTGGTACGAAAATATTATTTTAAGGTCATGTTAAGTCCTCCCAAATACTCTTAGCAGAATTGCACATAATGGCTCTATTGAGATCATTAGTGTCTAAAGCACAAATAAGACATTTTTTTTGCTCTAGCATTCATACAAATCATTTTCTTATCATGATCGCAATACTCCGATTTGGTTTTAGGCTCTTCATCCTTGTCAACCGCCTTTATCGGAACAAATGGGCCATTCTCAACAATGTCCCACATCTCATAGTCTTGAGACTCTAAGTAGATTTTCATCTTAACTTTCCACACACTATAATTGGTCCCACTAAACAATGGAGGCCTAGTGGTAAAACTACCCTCTATTCCCCCAACGTGAGCCATGATCGATTAACTCTCTTGGTGTTACCCAAAATATCAAGAGCCGAGGCTCTGATACCACTTGAAACCAATAAAACAACCCTAGAGGAGGGTGAATAGGGTTTTTGAAAATTAATGAGGAACTTAAACAAAACACAATCATGAAACTTAATCAATCCAACCAATGTTTCAAAGAAGGTGCTAACTACACAATCTCAAGCAATTATAGAGCAATAAGTAAAGAGATTGAGTTAAAGATACTTGACAAGGAGATTTAAATGGTTCGGCTTGAACTACCCTCAAGCCTACATCAACCTCTTCAAGGAAGTCCTTGCAAGAGCACTAGAATTCACTAGCAACAATCTTCTTCCGGGTCAAGATCAAAACCCTTACAACACTTGGTGATATCCCCACACCAAGCACAAGCCTTGAATCCACAAAGCTCACCCAAGACTTGACAACCCCAAGCCTTGATCACAATCCTTTTACAAAGATCAAATGTGTACAAAGAAACCCTCTTGAAAGGAAATGAGTACAAATGAAGCTCTAGTACAATAGAGAGATGAGAGAATTGATGACTTGAAGAATGCTCACTCTCAATCAAAGAATTGCTCACAAGATGCTCTCTTTAATGATGTAAAATCATGAAGATGAAGAGAGAAAGTTTAATCTATGAGCCTTGATGTTTCTCTAATGAATGGAGGCTTAGAATGTGGTTTCCATAGTGTTATGATGAAGCCCCAAATCATTTATATAGAGAAGGTATGAAATATAGCCGTTATAGGCATTATATGAGAAAAATTGCCATTGCAGTCGACTGTATTCCCAATGCAGTCGATTGGGTTCCCTCTAAAATAGCCGTTGGAGTTTTGTTCTCAAAAATAGCCGTTCGAGCTAAATTTTGACCAATGCAGTCAATTGTATTACCCTACTGCCTTTTAGTTGCCTCACGGAACCCCCTTTGCTATTTTGGGCAGAACTTTCTCTAACAAAATCGAATTGAGGTGTTGTTTTTTGCATTAGAAAGCTAATGAAAAGCTTTATCGAAATATGAAAAGATTAGCACCAAAATTTTTTTTGAGAAAATCTGAATGAGGTGAACTCACATGTGTGAAAGGTTATGAACTCACATGCAATGCACAAGGTGTGAAAGGTTATGAACTCACATGTGTGAAAGGTTATGAACTCACAAGTTCACTCATTTTTAAGAACCACACTTGTGTGAAAGGTTATGAACTCACATGCAATGCACAAGGTGTCCTAAGGTCTTTTTAGGTCAAAGTCATCAATTCAAGCATCAAACAAAGACTAGTTACATAATAGTAAAGATCAATCATAATTGATAGTAACTTAGCATTTGCATCCTTTCTTGCTCTTTGACATTAGACTTGATGAATCTTCCATAGCATGTCCATTATAACTTTAAGCTTCTTTGGCTTCAATCCGTCTATCCAACTTCTCAAATGTGTCTTCATGAGTGTCATGTATATATCTACGAAGAAGCCACTCAAAGCACACATTAGAACATAATCAATGTGTAGTTATCATCAAAACAAGATGTAAGCCTAGGTTATCCAACCATAGGCTAACAAAATTCAGTGAGAAGCAGAGGATGGAATTTTTGGTGTGAAAGCTGAGGGGTGAGGCCGATCAGTGGTGGAAGATGGTGGAGACTGGTATGCTCCTCAGTAGAAGGCTACAATGACTTGGAAACGGTTTAAGGAACTATTCAATAACCGGTACTTTTTTTTGGTTGCCTTACATATGTTGAGAGAGTTTGCCGATGTAACTCAGGTGGATCGAGAGACGGTAGATGAGCATAAGATGAGGTTCTCGAGACTGACGAGATTTACAGATAGGATGCTACCAACGAAGGCTAACAGATGCCAAAAGTTTAAGTGGGGGACTCAGACCTGGTTTGAGAGATGGAATGATCTCTGCTGGTTATCGAGCTATGTAGAGTGCGTCGATCTGGCACGTGCATTGGAACAGTCCAGGTTGGACAGAAAGAAAAGGTTTGAATAACGGCAAGGTGGCCAGAAGAAGGATAGAGAAGAGAGTTGAGCTCCAAAGGTTGACAAGCGTCAGCAGTTCTCTTAGTTCTCTTATTCAGCACAACACAATGTTCATAGTCAGAGAATGGGGTAGGCTCATGAAATTAGGTCAGGGTAGAGTGTCGAATTTTGGAAGAGCACAGAGCTCCAAAGCGACAGGATGAGGAGTATTACAATTTTCTTTGCCCCAAAAACATCTTTGAAGCCTGAGTTAGCTCCAGAGTTGACTCGTTCATCAAAAAGACACTTGTCTAAAAGATTATGAACTCAGATACGGTGCATATGCTGTCCTAGGGTCATTTTACTTCACAGACATCAATCCTAGAATGAAACGAAGACTAGTTATATTACAAATTATACTACAAAGTACTTAGCATATGTATTCCTGGTTGCTCTCTGACATTGAAATTGATGAAACTTTTTTAGCATATCCATCATATAATTTAAAGCTCTTTTTTTATTCCGTTCCACATATTTAGGTTCTCAAATGTGTCTTCATGAGTCTGTCTATATATGAACACAATCAGTATGTTGTCAAGATCACAACAAGAATAACCCTAAGTTATCCAATGATAAGGCTAGCAAAAACATGTTCGCAAAATTCTACGACTTGAACTATCTATCATCCTCGTATCTGAATAAAATTGTCTCCAGTTTTCTAAATGCAGTTCGATTGGTCATTACTTCCATCATTGGAAGTCCAATTTATTCTAGAATATCATACTTTCTGATAAATGAACTCCACCATACAAGGGCACGCGTGACTAGACATTTTAAAATGCTTAAAAAAACTGATTTTCATAAATTCGTCAAGGCTATATATGGAAAAGTATGTTTTCTAACTGAGCAATCCAGTTATCCAAATTTTTAGCACTAACAGCACCATAAAAAGAATGGGGTCGCAATTTTGCCTTAGTCTTGAAGGATTGCAAAGAGTTTTGACAACCTGAAGAAGAACTACCTTCTTGATATGTCATTTTGTAGTCACACTGGTCTGATTTCTTATTGCCAATCTCTAGCTCAATAGGGATTCCGAAACCGCCTTTGAGGTCTTCAGAAACTCTGCTTCTGAGAATAGTTTATCCAACGAGATGGTCATCATCGGCTCTTTTTGCTTGCCAGGCCCGGACGAAGGTTTACCAAGACTGGGTACTCGACAGTGTGCACAGCTAATGTACTTTTTGTTAATCGGGGTCTTATAGTTTTGCTCTGTATTTTGCTGTGTTCTCTTTCGATACGTTATGGTGTATGGCCACTAGGCCCTCTATCTTGAAACTTTTAATTTCATTTCAATGCAATTCTTTTATTATATAAAAAAAAAAATCGTCACTTGCTGTAGCTCTGGGACTTGCTCAATCTACTAATTCTTTGCTTCACGACTAATTTTGCTTCTCCAAAATTGTCTTTACGACATGGTGAAACAACACCCATTTGTCGCGTGGTGCTCCTCGATAGCTTTCCAACGTCATACAGATGAGTTCAATCTAAAGTCTGAATCCATATGAGGAAGTCATGGATGTTTCTACTAAAACAGTGCATAGTGATAAAATCAAATTTGTTCTGCAAATGCTTTTCAATGTTCTCCAATTTTGTTTTCAGTTGCTCCTAAAGGTTTCCAATCAATTTCAATGCAGATCATGCTGTATGACATCCACAATGTGAGATAAAAGCAAATTTGTTCTACGAATGCTACAAATGCTTCTCAATGTTCTTCAATTGTTTTCCGTTGCTCCTTGTCACCAATCGATCGTAATGCAGATCATGCCGGATGACCTCCACAACGTGAGAGTGTCATATTTCAGTCTCTTGATAGAAGTGCTCATGAAGGAAAAGAATGGCTAAATGTTTTCAGGAAGATTGCTGATGTAGGGCTCTGGAACATTGTAGGTGTACATGCTCCACGTTTCATGTTCGGGTGGTTAATTTGATTCTCTTGTGGGTTGGTGCTTGGCTTTACAAGAAATCTCATGATCCCAAACAACTAATGTACCAATCCATCCTGCGTCCCCCAACCGCGCTACTACCCACCGCCAACTTTAGCCCCCTCCCACCAACTTCTTGATGTACTGTTACTGTAGTACAAGCTTAGAATAAGACGACATGCACGTCCATATTGTAGGCAGTATATCTACAACTCCAAAAAATAATAATAATAATAATAAAATGGAAGTGTGTTTTGTACTTTCCTTCTGTGCCATGGGTCCAGTTACTCAAATATGATGGTTCAATTGTATTTCAGCCACGAATTTTAGCAGTTAATATACATTCCGCACTAAACAGATGTTTAAGGCAATCAATGGTTCCCGAAAAAGGGGAGGAGGTGTTGAAGTGATCTTTACTCAGCTGATGTAATGAACCAACTATGGAAGAAATATGGTGAGAACCCCAGGATACCAAGTATAAACTCTATGCTAATTATACAGCAGCATAAACGGATGAATAAAAACAAGAATTAATTTAAATTCTGATATCTTGTTGAAATGAGCTCTCTTCGGTCATGGCTTCTCTTTGATCCTGCAAGATAGTTTCCAGAATCAACGGGAGCTCTACTTCTTGCTTCTGTATGCTTTTCCTCTTGATCGAATGCTTTCTTTTGCCTCCGCTGGATCTCCTGCACATGCCGGCGCCACAAGGATTCCCTCTCTTTCCTTGGCATCCTTGTAAACCTAGGATCAGCTTTTAGAAGACGTTTAGCTGTTGACCAAGAGGTAAGAACTGTTTTCCCATCTTCTGTTTCTTGGACAGCAGCTTCAGCAGTTATGGCCTCGGATAGCAAAGCCCGGAACTCATGCGCAAAACGCTAAAACAAGGTAAATCACAAGATACTGAATAGAAGCACAAGCACAATTTAGAGAACTATGAATTTCCTAGAACCGGAAAAGATTTATTGGAACGCCAGATAATGGCAATAAACTATGTACGTAAGTGCCATATGGTTTGGATCAATATGCGCAAGTCCCTTATGGTTTCAAACGATATAGGAAGGCGCTATTCGCACTCCCAAAAGGTACTTTGGCGCTGCACTTTTGTCAGCATGTTCCAGAAATGCCCTTCTCTCTCACCCAATCTCCGCCGCCTATCTTCCTCTCCAACTATACTCGGCATCAAAATATTAATCAAATCTTAGTTCATTGCTGCAATCCGTTCTAATTTGCCTGAACGCCATAGAATTTTATTCCTGTCGCTCCCCCATTATCGCTGCTGAGATAACCATTTGCATATCTTGTGTTTCTCTCTTTGTTGCAGGATTCTCGTAGGTAGGCCACAAATCTTCCTGAGATTCTCGAATTTGTGCTCAGACTTGGGAGCTTGTTGCAGGCGCTATCCCATGTGGGCGATCGTGAATTTCAGTAGCCATAGATTTTCCCGTCTCACTAGCGCAAACTTTCCGTTGGGTCTTTGTTAATGTAGATGTAGGTTTTTCATACAGAGAGGAAGACAATGCTAACTAGGCATTTCGCGAAGAGAATACCAACTTGGTCTTGGTTCTGATATTTACTAGGGCTGGCCACTTTGCTGGGAGTCACAGAGCATGCAAGAGTGGGTCTTTCGTAGACCTTTTGCTAAACAATGCATGGCTGTGGGGTGGCAACGTCGGGCTCTTATATGACTGGTCTATTAGAGGGAGAGCTTTTTGCAAGTACTTCACACATAATATTATATATTCTGCTGAACGAAACACAGAGCAGTGGGATAGTATAATAGTAGATAGACGCAATTCGTAAGTGTTTAAACAGATTCTATGTATGCAAGCGTACAAGATATAAATTGTTATTAAAAATATGAATAAATATTTATTTAGTAATGCTGCTCCTAACTCGGATTCTTCTAGGTTCTTACGCTCCCCCACTCCAGCTCCCGCCCCCGCCCGTGCTCCATGCAACTAAGGTTTCTCTTCAATTTGATTTCATTTTCTTCAAATTATCTCTTGTAATTTTTAGATCTTTCGCATTCGATCTGATATCATTACTGATAATATTAGCAAGACCACCACCAAATTCCTATTGTACTTCAGAATGACGTTTTGGTGCAAAGAATCACTAGATGATGTAATTCCAGATTGGCTCTTAACTCAGTTTCATCTCCCTGAGATTTTGATTTCTGCTTACCAGGTCTTCATGAGGAAGGTTAATCAGTATTATGAGCAGCATAAAAAAAAAACTACTACGTGTTGACAGAGGGAGGGAAGAGAAGACAAGCAAGAGGTGCAGCCTGTCCAGGTATGTCAATACATTTCTTGTGGGCTGCCGGAGTACTTTGTGGGAGTGCGGGCGTCGCCTCCACGAATACACTGACCGACAGATAATCAACGTAATATTAGGCAGAAAACTTGCAGATCAGCAAGTTATTGTATTATGGTCCCACTGATTAGCGGTTGGATGTTCGAACCGGCATGGTGAGCATAATATGATAATGCACCAGCGGGAATGAATTGTAGGTTACACGAATTTGAAGTCAGTCGTGGACAGGAGATTCATAGGCTTAAGATCCAAGGAACCCATGGAATTCAGTATAATTTTAGAAGCATCCAATTAACGAAAAGGGTTAATTACACTCGCATCTTACAAGGTTAGATATACCACTCAACTACACGAGGATTTCGATATTACACTCCACCCCTTAAGATTCTCATGTCACGAACCTAAACAGAACCTTTAAATGTCTAAAATACCCTTTGTCTCATTTGAGAAAATGAAAGATACAACTAGTGGACCAGATAATTCAGATTTGGGTCATGATGGTTGTTGTCTCAGCAGCCATGAAAAAACATGCAAACATAGTACCTATGTCACATTTTAGCGCTCTGTTTTTCTCTCTCCCCTTATCTCCCATGTAAATCATGATCACCATTTTTTCCGCCATCAACGGGAAACAACTGTGAGCTATCTCCCAAAACAGATTCCACCAAATGAAACTAAGATTTTAATGCCGGTAGTAACAAGTCACGGGATAAATCAAAGAGGAAGTGCATGGAGATGCAAGATCTAGAGGAATATGAGACACCCCAGCAAGATCTTTATATCTTTATCTAACACTTTATGCCATTATCTATACTACTTACAATGAGAACACAACTTTTGGGGTAACACCCTTTTTGGTGTTACACAGAGGGTGATTCTCGCGCTGACACGTGTCCATTTTGAGGACCAAAAAGTAAAAAACCACTATCCACTATGCCCAAAATATCAGTTACAGAGAGAGACACCCACTCTCTCCACTTTACGTAACTAACGCCTCATCCCATCTTCCTCCCCTTCTCCCTTCCTCCATCTCTATTGCAAATTGAAATCGGCAGCCCCAATTCATCCTACAACTCTTCTTTTCAACAACTCCAATGGCAAGCTTAAATCAAGAATCCTGCATTATTTTTTATATGCATATTGCATTTTCTTTTCTGCATGTCCCCTTCTCCCTTAAAGACACTAGCCACCTATCTTCCTCCCTCCGCTGCATTATTTTTCTCCTCTTCACTGCATTTTCTCCAATCTGCCACCTCCACTTGGGACACAGTGGGTGGCGGCCAGATTGCAAGGTGGGCGTGGCGGCGGGTGGGCGCCTGGTCGCGGGAAGTGAGGGACGGTGGTAAATTGGCAGTGGTCATGCAATTGGTGGCCGTTAGCGGCCCTGGGTTCATGATTATCGAAGGCGGTGGTCGTGAGTGTGTGATTGATGGGCAATTCGTTGCTGGTTGTAGACGTGGAGAGGTGGTTGCCAGCGGTGCTGGGTTGTGGTAATGGCGAACAGTGGTGGCTGCGGTGGTGGGACAACGCATGACGGTTTTCAGAAATCTGGTGGCGTTTGGGCGATTGGCGATTGGCGGTTGGCGGTTGGCGGTTGATGGATGTATGGTGGTGCTGGGGGATCGCTGTGGCCGGCGGTGTGGGCTGTAGTGATGGTGGTATGCATCACCGTCTAGGAGACACGGCAGCGTTACGCCCGGTGGCAGGACTCGAGCGACAGCGGTCGGGGTGGGCAGATCCACTGAGGCCGCGTCATGGGTGGTCGATTGGTGGCGTTGATGGCCCTCGGCGTGCGACTAGTAGTGGTGGTTGTGCGGTCGGCGATTCACTGAGGCAGTGGTTGTCGTGTTCGTGAGGAGGTGGCTACCGGCGGTGCTGGGTCGTCATGACAGCAGAGGGCAGTAGGTACCGGCAGTGTGTGGTGTGTGTTTGCGTGTGTCTGCTGGGGTGTGTGTGTGTGAGTGAGAGAGAGAGAGTTGTGTGTGTGTGATAGTTCTGTAATGATATTTGGAAATTTTTATTTTAGATATTTAAAATTAGTGGAGTCTAATGATATTTAAGAGTTTGTAGTTTACACTTAATGGATTCTTTTTTAAGAATTTATTGTTACATTGATCTTCTGGTTGATTTGAAGTTATATAATGATAGAATCATGGTCAAAGTGATCAGGAATTATACAATGACAAAATCACACAAACATCGCGTCTACACGACAGCTCGTCCACAATAATAAGAACTCCAAAAATCTCCACAATTCAATTTCTCCTTTATCAACTTTAAGATTACAGCTGAATGTGCATATATGCAATTTGTTGTGCATTTATTCTTGTAATTGAGAAAAGTTTAAGTGGAGAATAAGTTATTGGAGTGGAGGTAAATTGGTAGAGCTCATTATGGGGACAACTGGGTGGCTATTGATCGGGTATAATGGTAGTCCTCGAACATTAGTAAAAAAAAAAACATGATGACATCACTTTTAATGAACAGTCGCTCTACGGAATGTGGTAACTGTAAGGAAAGATGAAACCACAACGGTTGAGTGTATGTTCTATACCTCATTTCCTTCAGAGTAACAAGTCCAAACCTCAAACGTAATTCAGCCAAGTTTTACCATCAACCCAGAAAAGCCATTTGAAATACATGATGAAGCTAATCCTTACCAACCTCCCATTTTCCTTTCCCAAAACCCTCATGTATCTTTATGATTACAAGCAAATCAAAGAAAGTATCCCAACTACAGGAGAAACCATATCCAAAAAGCATACACAAAAGCGAATCGCGAAAATAAACACTGAGTATCATTTGAGTGAAAAAGGGTCAGCTTACCTCGTGCAGTATCTTAACATATTCTCGGAAAAGCTTTTCGAGGTCAGATTGATCTAGGCAAGGATTGGCTGCACGGTCTTGAGGATCTTTCTCCAGCTTAGACTTGGATTCTGCCCAAGAAACCTAGAAACATAGGTACAAATAACCAACTGAGAACATAAGAGCTAAGGTTAAACGACAGCAAACGCTGAAGACTGGAAAGCAAAAATGAGAGGCTGCTGTGGATGTGCAGGGGAAAGGGAGAGATTTTTATTGGCTGTTTCGTATTTTTGTTAGGCCTAATAAAACATGCATTAAAAAATTGATATGGATGGCCCATATAGTGTAACAAAACAGCTTCACGGTCATAGGTGTTGGACCATATACCAAAGTTCCACAAGTCTACCTTGTGCCGACAGTTAAAAATTTTAGAGCTCATACCTAAGGGCCTCATAGTGCCTTCACAGACTCCACCTTAAAATAAACATCCTGCAGTATCTCTTATTTCTTAATCCATTCATGAAGCACAAAACCCTTTCTGATCTAGATAGACCTAAATTACATTGATGCAAGACATCAAGCAGCAAAGGAAGAAAATTAAAGAGCAATTCTGAAGCAACTGTAGCATTTGGATAAAGTTTGACTTCTATGCTTCGGCATAAAGATAGTTTCAGACGGCAAAACCAATTGGGAAGGTCCTCAAACTCGAGGTCAGAGTCTGGTCAGCTCTCTTACCAACTTTAACCGGATTGCTGGACCACTTTCGGGCCATTTTCTCGAGTTGGCCCACGAGGAACTTTTCAGCTTATCCAAAACACAACCCAGCCCGTATACAGGGCTTGCCCAAGTAGCACAATCTGTTTCTCTGTAAAATTACGTCACCGCCCTTCAGCGGGATTAGTGTTTTTCTCGTCCAGAAGTACCCTAAGCTATATCTATTGTCTTTCATCGGTGTCGTACTGTAAGCAACAACTTCGAGTAGAAAGAAGTTCTTCCAACCAAAACTAATCACTGGGTTTCCCAAATCTGACTTTAAGAGAATTAGAGTGAGTGATTTTTATTCTTCAATTTACAAGTTTACGGGTAATCAAAGCAATGATTTTTCATGTGGGCATTCCAGTTCATGGTATAAAATCGCTCTCGATATTATGCTAAATTAGCAAAGGAGATGGAAGCCGGCTCAGCAACGAAGAAAATGGGACAGGACGAGGAGGAATCACAATTCATTGGTCAAATGAATAAACTGGAATCGTTCATGACCTTGTTGTTAGACAAACTGCACACAAAATGACGGCGTGGAGACCTAAAAGGCAGTTTTAAACCCCCCAAAAAAGCCAAAAAACAGATAGGGAGAAATTAGACCAGCGTAACGGGAAAAAGACAGGTAGCCAAAACTCTCGGCAACCGTTTGAAATAATGCAAAAATTAAGATCCAGGTTTTGATGGTGCTGTTAAAGCTGAAAAACTGGATAATTTGATTGATCAGATGTAAACATAAATTAGGATCCCAGTTGTGATGGTGCTGTCAATGCTGAAAAGCTAGATAATTGGATTGAACAGTTAGACATGTATTTTCCCGTATACGAGTTTGACGAATATCAGAAAGTCAGTATTGCTCATTTGAAATTGTCGAGTCACTCCCTTATGTAGTGGAATTCGTTCATTACAAAATGCGATGATGTTTCTGAAATGAACTGAACTCACTCTAAAATACTGATTAAGAGACAATTTTATCCATTTGGGTGCCAGCTAGGGTAAGTGGCAGTATTTACAGCAATGTTTTGATCAATCTATAAAGGATTATATACACCGCAGAGATTAATAAGCATGCCGTAGTTATAGGGATCTCCATTGAAATTTTGAGGTCCTCATAAAGTAGCGGGTAGCATGAACCTATTTAGAAGGTTTCACATCAGTATGATTGACGAGGCTACTATGGAAGCCACTGGAAATCTGGGAACGACGAGTACAAAGGCAAAACCGAAATCAAAAAGCTAAGCAAGGGAAACAAAAAAAGAACCGGGCTGCACACAAAATTACTGTGGCAAGTGTGAGCTTAAGGGTCACACCAAGGATAAGTGGTGGGTTTTGCATCCAAATTTGCGTGCAAAGAATTTCTAGAAAGGAGGATCAAGGAAGAAGGCTGCACTTAATGCTTCCGAGGTTGTGTAGTAAGAAGAGTTGCAAGAAGCAAATGGAAACGTTCACACCTGTGGCACATTCTCAAGATAGGCCAGATGAATAAGAGTTGCAAGAACCTCGTATCAGGAGGTGTCTTTAAGAAGATGGGCTGCACGACAACCTACACCCTCGAGCTTTTATCTCTTAGTTGGCTTTCAAAAGATGTGGAATTGATGATTACCAAAGACGTATTTTCATGTTCTCTGAAACGGATAAGAATATTGATGAGTCAAAACGTGAGGTAGACCCTCTAGATGGCTGCGACGTGATTCCATCAGTCCATACATATGGGATAGAGATGCGACCTGCGACAGACAGCCAAAGGACATATTGATACGTCAAGGATAGAAAGGATATTCTGCTACTTTGATTCAGCTTTTCTCATGACAAAACGGTGATCAACGCGTGTGGGAATTTTTTACAACTACTCATTCGAGCGGATGAAGACTGTCCGGAAATACGATTCTTAATCTGGGTCCAAAGGAAATTTGATCTTCAGAATCTACTACAGTAGTTAAGTGGTCTATTTAAGGTATCTAAAACTCTACCCAAAAAACGAGCCATTGAGGTTGAAATTATGTTGATTTCAGGTGATCCTCTTCCAAACTAGTGCAATTATCGTAAAAGTAGCAGATAATGAAGAGATTAAGAGGCGGATCCAAAAGCTCCTTGAGAAATGGACAATACAGCCCAGTTCGTCCCCTTGCGCCTAATCGATGGTACTGATTCCCAAAAAGATGGGGGTTGGAGGAAGCGTATGATTACAGAGCTCTAAAGCACGGACACCTCTCCTAGGTGGAGGTATGGTGTCCTAAACGGACGGACACCCCGACACCCTCCGGACACCGCCCGACACGTGTCGGACACGGCTCATCGGTGTCGGAATTTTTTTAATTTTTTTTTTAATTTCCGACACCATGTCGGACACTTCGTCAACGAGTGTCGGACACAGCGTGGAGCAGTGTCTTACCGTTTGAGGCCAATTTCAACAGATCTGGTGTTGCCGGAGCTAGTCGACGGAGATACCGAAGCCGAAGCCAACAGATCTGGGCTACAGTCGCGAAGGAAGAGAAGCTAGCCACTGTCGCCGTCGCTCGTCGTCGTCGCTGGAGGTCTCGCCATCGTCGCTGGAGCTCCTCCGACGCCGTCGCTGACCCACAAGTTGCGGCGGTGCTGGTTCTCCTTTTCGTCACTCCCTCCCTCCCGTCCTTCTCTTTTTTTCTTTTCTTCCTTTTGTTGACCCGTTTCTGTTCTCTCTTTTTTTTCTCCTTTTGTCCTTCGTTTCTGTCCTCCTCTTTTTTCTTTTCTCCTTTGTTCTCTTGTTTCTGTCTTTTTCCTTTTTCTTCTTTTGTTCTCCCATTTCTGTCCTTTTCCTTTTCTTCCTTTGTCCTCCCATTTCTTTCTTTTATTTTTTTTTCTTTTCTCCCTTTGTTGTTGCATTTCCAGTATATTAACTAAATAAATATTGATCAAATAAATGACAACTTATAGTTTTTCATTATTGTTTGTTATTTTAGATTGTGAAATATATTTGATATTTATTAAATATATATATAATATAAAATATATTTAAAAAATAGCGGTGTCCTGCGGTGTCCAAAATCTGATTTTTTGAAAATTGCGGTGTCCGATGTCGGTGTCGGTGTCCGATGTCGGTGTCGGTGTCCGACACCGACACCGTGTCCGTGTCCGTGCTACCTAGTTACAAAGCCTTGAATAAGATTATCAGGAAAAATTGTACCCTTACACATTTGGCAACATGATGGATGAGTTACAACATGAAGGATCTTTACGAAGCTCCATCTTAAATCCGGGTATCATCAGGTTAGGATTTAGGAAGAAGACACATGAAAGACTGTTTTAAAAAAAAAAAAAGACGGATTTTTCAAGTGGCTGGTAATGTCGTTTAGTATTTGCAATCTTCAGCTGCATTTACGAGGTTCATGAATGAAGTACTCTGCCCATGATTTTTGTTATTGTATATTTCAATGTCATACTTACCTACCGCAAGAGTTAGGATGAAAATAAAGTACGTGTTGGATAAGGGCTTGAGTTGATGTAGCAAAATAACCTACTATATGAACCTGAAAAGGGGGTTTGGGCAACAGTCCTCGGTGTTTCTGGGCTTTGTGATCTGTTGAGGAGACTTAAAATTTTCTCTCTCAAAGGTCAAGGTTATTATGCAATGGCCTAGACCTAAGTCAGTGACTGAAGTTCACGACCTATAGCAGCATGCCAATATCTGCAAAAGTTTAACACAGTTTTTTCAAATTGCTGCAACTTTGCAAGTCAATCAAAAATTTGGGTAGGCAGCAAAACACGAAAATACTTTCCACCTTCTGAAGAGATAGATTTGTGAGGTGCCAGTGTTGGCTCTACCGAAATTCCAGTGATTGTTCTCGATAGAAGTTGATTCCTCAGCTGGGTGTTGTTTTCAGGATGTCATTCACAGATGCTTAGTATATTGAAGGATGGACGCTAGGTTGACTTGATGCTTTCTATCCGTAGAGTGCTGGACGGAAAGATCTTGTGAACATAACCATGGCACATCTCCCGAAGAATTACAGTTCCAAGTATCCAAAAACTTGGGATGACATCTTATCAGATTTGCACTTCGCATTTAATAAGGCAATGCACAGTTCTATAGGAGGTCCCCTTTTCAGGTCAGGTTGGGATACCCAATAACATTATTCCTAAGAAATGTGTGAACCCTGTAACAGGTACTTCAGGAAAACTTCTCTCAGATTCCTCAAAAATCTCAGAATAATATAATGATTTAACTAATATGCAGTAACTAATTTTGCGTAAAGTGTCGAGTGTTAGCTTGTACAATATACAACTTGATTCTGCATACATATTCGCTGTTTGATATTGCAAATATCAGAAAGAATGCAGCCAAACTATTTTGAAAGAAAAGAGCGAAACTACCCTACCTGAGGATCTTTGATCGTCTCCACCAGTAAAGCCTGATAAGACTCAACCGCCTCCTTTCTGCGAGCTTTTGAACGCACCCTCTCTACTTCCTGTTCTTCTCTTTCTTTTCGCTTACGCATTGCACGCTCCCTTTCCTTCAACTTATCCTGCATGCCATCATACTAAGAAGTTTTAGATTTCCAAGACACGTGAAGTGATGACCAAATGTACGAGTATCATAAGCGTATAGCTAAATTCATAACCACTTTTGCAAAATAACCACAATCTCTTGAATATTATTCGTCTCTTGAATATTACACAGCCAAACAGCTAATATCTACAAAGAGAAACAACACTGTACACCATGCGTCAGCATACCTCACCCTACCAGCAGACCTGACATGATATCTTCTCCACCCAACCCTAAAATTCTGCAGCCATTGCCTGACCAGCGCAAGAACTCACCTTCTGCAATGTCGAATCAGAGACGCATAAGCGCCCCCCGCCCTCCCGCACAGAAAAAATCACAACGGACCAAGGATTTCTCTTATCGGAGGTTCTATCATGCCGTGACTTCCCCTCTTGCCACTGACACAGTTTTGTTTGATGGCTAAAGACAGAATCTAATCAACTCTTTCACCTTTAATTGAACCATGACCTCACCTTCCATACAAACATTTCACCACAGGGCACTGCCATCAAATGGAAGTCTTACACCACGCCTGTCAAGGATGACAGACATGGTCGAGCCCTTGGGGTTCGGCGCTTCACAATCAAATTGAAGTCCGACACCACCGGTATTGACGACCAGAAGCAATGCTCGACACTTTCGATAAAACTCTATCCTATGCGGAAAGGTTTTTGTTAATCAAGTCTTAAGGACGATACCACAAGGATAAAAACCACCCATGAGAATGACAAAGTAGAAGGATCCGCCACTCTTAGAGAATAAGCCTTTATCTTCTCTCTCTCTCTCCTCACTTTCTCCCTCTGACCCCTACCTACCTTTCTCTCTCCTCTTTCCACTCTCTCCTCTCTCCTTACAATTCCTAGTCTTTTAATGAGGGAACAATCTAGCAACTTGTAGCACCAAATTGAACAGGGGAAACCATGACATAAAAAATTCGTCCTACCAATAGTGAGCGTCAAGCAACTTGCAGCACTGCAGGATTCTGTTTTTTTTTTCTTTTTCTTTGTTGGTAATCATCTTTTGGCGAAGCAAGAAACATTCCATTGTCCCTCACTCGAGCACTGAGTCTGAGTACCATGCTCTTGCTGACATTACCTCTGAGTTAGTTTGGTCGCCATGGCTACTTGGGGACACAGGTGCGCCTTTTGACTTTGCTACCCCTATTCATTGTGACAATCAGAGCGCTATCCAGGTCAGTAAAAATGATGTTTTTCATGAGAGTACAAAACGTATTAAGAATAACTATCATGTCACTCGTACCCATTTCACTCGTGGTGCACTTCAGCCCATTCCCGTCTCTTCCTCCGATTTGCAGATGTCTTCACGAAGTCCTCAGCAAAAAGCGTCTTGCGCTTCGTATCGAAACTCAACCTGGTCTCTGGCCAACCACCTTGAGTTTGAGGGCGATAAAAGAGTCAACTATGTAAAATAAGGAATTTCCCCAATTTACTCCTTATGTCAATCTTGTATTCTGTCAACCCGTAATTTACCCCTTGTGTTTATTGCTAGGTCAATTGTAATGTCTACATACACAAGCCTCCTATGTACTCTTTGTACACAGAAATATACAAAACAATTTTCTGTTGCAACTTGGTATCAGGAGCCCTTTTCCGTGATTTTTCCTTCCTTCTCCCCATCCTCTACCCCGTCGCACCAACATTGCCGTCATATCTCATCGAATGCGCCACCACCGCGACCACGGAGTCCCTATTACTCTTTTGCTCATCTTTCGCTCAATTCCAGGTGTTGTAACCACCAGAGACAGGCTTAAAATATTAAAAAATCGAGTCGATATGCACTTTGCCGAAAAATTTTCCGCACTACAATCCGTCGCACCAGCCACTGTTGCCCACACCCACGCGCCAGCACAAGCCTACACAATTGTTCAAAAATCTAAGATCCTGAAAATACCCCCGTTAAGACACAAAACCAAAGTCAAAATCAATCTTTGTAAACGTGCAGGGCTGCTTATTGTTCATAGTCGTGGATGGACAGATGTTCGACTTGGCTTTTGGTGTTAGACTTGTTGTCCATGGCATATCTATATTGATGGCGGTCATAATCCTGAAGGGTTGCCGCAACACCAACACGATATTCTATTTCCAGTGGTGCCAATCTGTGTCCTGATTCGTGAAGTAAATATGGTGAACTATTAGGGAGAGCTAGTCTGTAGTGGTCCGATGTCTACCAGACATGGTCGGCAGTGGTGATAGCAGTACTCTGGTTCGTATTTTTCAAAGAGAAATCCTAATCTGTTCAGTCTAATACCTACCGCAGCAATATCTGTGAAGCCCGACCTGCAAACCCAATCACCACTAGTACCACTGCTGCAACACCAACACGACGGAAGTCGAACATCACCACAATCAAATTCGACATCCAAAACCAATCACAACCAGTCGCGCCGATGCAGCAGCAGTAGTCCTGCTGCCTTTACCAACATTTGAGCCAAATCAATGGCGGTTTATGCATGATTTGGTTTATGCACAATCTTCAGACGACTACTTGGGACCCGTAAGGACGACAATGTTCTCGACCGAACCTGAAATTCTCGGCCCAGTCGTCCAATACAGCATTAGATCCTAAGAAGCCCGAAAATCTGAGTTTGGTATGTTTGGAGAATTTGAGGGTGGCTACCGGCTTTTTGAAGGTGGATAGGAATGAAGGTTTTGGGAATTTTATTTGAGTTAGTGAGGTCTACCGAGTGAATTGAGAGATTGTGAAATTGTCTGCGGCCGACTGGTGAGTTTGGAGTGTTTGGCCAGTAAGCGAACTGATGGAGGCAGAAAATGGTAGGAAAGTGATAAGTCTAGGATAGTTTTCAGAATTATTTTCGATAATTTTTTAAACCGGAAGAGTATCAGATGTTATATAGTAGAATGTCACCGGAATTCACCCAAGCTCAACATGAATCTGGTAAAGAGAATTTTTCAACCAACATATCCTACCATCTCTGAAGCACGGACACCTCTCCTAGGTGGAGGTATGGTATCCTAAACGGACGGACACCCCGACACCCTCCAGACACCGCCCGACACGTGTCGGACACGGCTCATCGGTGTCGGAATTTTTTTTATTTTTTTTTTAAATTTCCGACACCGTGTCGGACACTTCGTCAACAAGTGTCGGACACGGCGTAGAGCAGTGTCTTACCATTTGAGGCCAATTTCAACAAATCTGGTGTTGCCGGAGCTAGTCGACGGAGATACCGAAGCCGAAGCCAACAGATCTGGGCTACAGTCGCCGAAGGAAGAGAAGCTAGCCACTGTCACCGTCGCCCGTCGTCGTCGCCGGAGGTCTCGCCATCATCGCTGGAGCTCCTCCGACGCCGTCGCTGACCCACAAGTTGCGGCGGTGCTGGTTCTCCTTTCCGTCACTCCCTCCCTCCCGTTCTTCTCTTTTTTTCTTTTCTTTCTTTTGTTGACCCGTTTCTGTCCTCTCTTTTTTTTCTCCTTTTGTCCTTTGTTTTTGTCCTCCTCTTTTTTCTTTTCTCCTTTGTTCTTTTGTTTCTGTCTTTTTCCTTTTTCTTCTTTTGTCCTCCCATTTCTATCCTTTTCCTTTTCTTCCTTTGTCCTCCCATTTCTTTCTTTTATTTTTTTTTTCTTTTCTCCCTTTGTTGTTGCATTTCCAGTATATTAACTAAATAAATATTGATCAAATAAATGATAACTTATAGTTTTTCATTATTGTTTGTTATTTTAGATTGTGAAATATATTTGATATTTATTAAATATATATATATAATATAAAATATATTTAAAAAATAGCGGTGTCCTGCGGTGTCCAAAATCTGATTTTTTGAAAATTGCGGTGTCCGGTGTCGGTGTCGGTGTCCGACACCGACACCGTGTCCGTGTCCGTGCTACCTAGCCTACTATATAGCTAATGCTACTTGATTTTATTGTACCTGGCGCTGCCACTTCACAGCAAAAGACCCAAGTTTGCTGGAATCAAAGTTCATTCTTCTCTCTGAGGGGATATTCTTAAACTCAAAATAATCTTCTAAACCACATACCAATTAGATAAACTTCTCTTATCGTTTGCAATCCAGCACACCAAAGAATGTCTTCATAACTAGGAATGCTTCTACCCATAGCCTGACTCTGAGCAAAATCTCCTGCATAAACTCTACCGTTGAAGTCAAAATTCCATTTGGAGTAATGAAATCCTTCACCCCACGATCAACGTTAATAAGGTGGCTCCCACCATCACGCATATTAGTCATTGAGCCAGGAAAAACAAAGCTGAGAACACCAAATAAAGTAGCAGAAGCAATTGAAACAAGGAACATGTGCGTTTGCGTAAAGATACCTAGAATCCACTAGGTAAACCTAACACAACCAAGAATCCACTAAACAAGAATCTCAGAGAAAGGGATGATCTAGATTTCATTGTCTACTAGAGAGACTCAAACCTTAATTGCAAGATTCTTCAATCCTAGTCACACTCCCACCCCAGATACTCACTCCCGTTACCCATCCCACCCAAAACACAGTATAGTAGCAATACTCCCACTCCGGAACCCTGCACCTGCTCCACTCCCGCTCCCACCCGCATTCCATGCAACTAAGAGTCAAACAGAGGCTTTTACATAGGCAACCTGACAATCAATAGAAGATAAAAATAGCAAATCTAAAAGACAGAATCGTGCGGAACAGTTCCAGATACTTATCAAAAGCAGATAAAAACCGGATGTGACATGTTCGCTATAATGGTGGGATTTTGACCATTGTAATTGCCTCAAATTTTCAGCCCATGTGTGCTAAAACGATGGCATTATTGTACTGCATCAGTTAGGAAAGTCCATAGTGAATCCCGGGGTCACATATTCTTCACATGAATTTCATATTTCTTGTGTGCGATAGAGATACATGTATTATGTGATTCAATTAGTGTGATCATTGAGAAACAAGGCCATCTCTCTTCGTAATGTTTAAGGCATGAGTTACTACAACGATTGGCGAATTTAGTAAATCAATAGAGTGATCAGCAGAAAGATAACTCTGGTACTCATGGACAATATAAAGGAGTCCCAGAGCCTGATTTGTTTTTGGATATCTAAGTGAAGGGTCTAAGCTGCACCTCACCGTTAGCATAAGGCCATAATCTCTTAGAGTTCTTGACTTGATTTGGTCAATTACAACAAGTGGACTTAATTCTAATTAACTCAGGTATTCTGGGTCATTCCCAGAATGTGCCCCAACTCGAGCTAGAATTGGACAGAAAAAGAGACCCCTTCCTAACACAATTATGTCAATGAATCTTACAGGGCACATCAAGGTCAAAGCATGAGAGAGACAGAGAGAGAGAGGGAAGGAGGGAGGAAGAGCTAGGGGATCTTCAAGTACTGCGTTGAATGGAACCAATAAAAGTTGTCCCTTAGACACTGCTTGTAAAATAGCACGAGTTCCGTAGGAGATCAGCAATCCTTTTATTTTTCCCTTGGAGTTGATACATGGGAGGGGGGAGGAGGGAGAGAGAGAGAGAGGGAGAGGGAGAGGGAGAGGGAGGGAGGGAGGGAGAGGGCGGGAGAGGGAGGGAGAGGGAGAGAGAAAGTTATGATCCCAAGAACTATAACATGGAATATAGGTGAGACAAAACATAGTTCAAATACAGAAGAAATATTGCTCTCTTACCTCTTCCTCCCTTTTGGCCTTTGACACTCTTTCAGCTTCCACTTTGGCAGACTTCAATTCAGATATATATTCATTAAACAAAACCTCCCTATTCTCATGCTTAACAGATGTGTAGCGAGGATCATTCCTTAGGCTGTCCTTCACCTTCAAGATTCAAATAATTGCAGAAGATCAGGGGAGAGAAAGAAATTAGAGACATAAAACTACGTGTTTAAGCAGTGTTACGTGTGACACTACCTCATTAGCAAATCTTTCAAAATATCAAGACATTTAGTTTATAAATGTAGAGCTAGTCTAGCTTCAAACCTGTGACAGAGCAATCACATTCAATACTCTTCAAGATTAATGTCATATTTTCTCCATTACACTACTAGGTAGTGGCGCATACATATTCAGTATGCTGTGTTGTTCCGTCATATATGTACAGCTTAGACTGTACCCTATCAGGGTAATAGGAAAGGAGGATATAATCATGAATCATCGGATGAAACTCTTGAATCAAAATCAATTAGAGAAGGCTCATCTGGGAAAGATTCAGGTTACCCAGAAAAGGTCACAAATAAGGAAGCTAATGTGGATTAATCAATTGAAAGGCACACGAATAAACTTCAGAAAGCTTGATACATCAACATAATCTATTTTGCAGTCTTTTGCTCAATGACCTATGTTATACCTGTGAAGCAGTATGAATAAACATACAGACAGATACCTAACTTCAAAGACGAACCTCTAGGTGGGATGTACATTCAGTTGGCATACACAGATAATCATCGGCCTGGCTAAGTTGTTATACAAACGACTCTCAAAGCTAACAAGGAAGTAACAAATGATTGTGGTGATAAAAATAAGCAAGAACAGTTTGACGTGTCAACCTACCTTTGACCAACGAGAAGTTGGAGTGATGTCTCTGTCTCGGAGCATGGATTTGAAATCAAACGCAGCTGCTGCATGTATTGCCTGAGCTTTCTCTTCTGCAGCTCTTTTCAGAGGAATGACCCTGCAAGCGCATCATAATTATTGTCTAGCCAGCATGAGAGAACAATAAACATAATATATACCCAATTTACCGTAAAAATCCAAAAGAATCTATGAGTGCAAAGAACAAAAAATTTCTAAATGAGAATCTGGACGAATTAAGTAAATCCTGTTGCCTTAATGGTTATCCAACATCAATCATTCTGTCAATTGATAAAATTTAACAAGCTGTCCAAGTTCAACGAATCTAGAAACACATTTAATATCTCAACTGTGGTGATTGAGATGATAGAGAGATCAAAAGGCCATTCAATCGCATCCAACTAACAAAAGTGAGTGCTTCTCATCAAACAGTTTTACTTTGCAGTATTTTGTTTTGGGCTAGTAAAATTTGCTTAAAGGTCCTCATTTGAGCCGATTGATAATCTGGCACCGAATATAAAACTTTGGTTCTCTCCTGGTTTTTTTCTTTGCACCCATCAGTTTGACTTACAGTAGCATCTGTATAAGAAACCAATAACCAAAATAACTCCTTGCATGGAATTTATAGTTTTCAACATTTACATAGCAGTAGAATAGGATCCTTCTCATCTTTTTGCATTTTTCTAAGCCATATCGGCCCTTCAGATGTTTCTTTTCATCTCATGAAGAAAAAGGAAAACAAAAGGGACAGAAAAACCACCATACCTATATGGCGATTACTATATGGGTTTTAAAGCTTACAAAGAGTTGGGCTTCTATCCTGACAGGAGTCTTTACTCAGTTGGCTACTTCCTATGCCCAGCAAAAGTCCCGCACACCGGTTCCGGCTTAGCTACCATCTTGATTGCCTTGATCTTAAGGCGCATTGAAATTGGTCAGACAATGTACATTGTTTTGGGTGGTATATCCCAGAAACAGTTGTCCTTTTTGAGTTAACACACAATTTGAGGAGAGCCACATTACTGTTATTAATACAACTTTCAATTGTGTTTATATTCATATATGCCCCT
Source organism: Escallonia herrerae (assembly GCA_033070095.1). NCBI lineage: Eukaryota > Viridiplantae > Streptophyta > Magnoliopsida > Escalloniales > Escalloniaceae > Escallonia > Escallonia herrerae. The sequence continues at coordinate 267,193 of JAVXUP010000739.1, forward strand.
ATTACTGGTTTGTGGTGCAATATTCCATTTAATGCATAAATCTAAGGGGTTTAGACAGGAAATATGATAATAAATATGCTTGACTTTCCATAGTGGACAATAGTCTGTGCAAACCAAAAAATAGACAGGAAGAAAGTTTTTTGCAGACAGAGGGAGTATTTGGTTCCACTTGCCGATATTCCACAGAGAAAAAAGGAGAACTTATCTAGGTGACACAGTGAATGCCTCGTGGAATGTGATGGAAAAGGCGGGAAGACAGGAAGGAAGCCGGTGTAGGGACCAAAATGCAAAGGCATCTAGAAGAGTTTAGGAGCAGAGTCAATTAGCAGTTTGGATGCATACTTATATTTGAGTTCTTCTAATGTATGAATCTTTAATCGACCCACAAGGAGAACAAGATTCTTATCCTTCTTGTCGAAAATTCTGCATTATATTTGATAAGCTTTAGGTAGAACTAGTGCCATATGCTCAAATGCCACTAGGGAAATTGGGGTTAACCCTACTCGTTCTTCGTTCATGATATTTGAGGCTTAGATGGCGTTTGGTAACACATTTGTGGTCTTTATTATCAAAAGGAACAGAAACAGTGAAAAGAACGTGTATTGTTCTGTTTCCACTTCTTTCCCTTTGTAGTGTTGTTCTTATTTTTCGGCTAAAACCCATCTAAAAAAAAGTCGATCCTGATCTTCTGAGTATTGGAGAATACGCGTCTTTTTGAATTAACGAGATTCTGGTATTGATCACTCTAAGGAGCAAAACAGCATAACCACTTTCTTATTTGCAATTTAAACCATAATACCGTCGCTGAAAAGGTAGAATAATGGCCCACGCCATTAACCTCCAAGATCGAGAGCAGCAACATCAAAGACGCCACCTAGGGGAATAACCTGATGTTTCTTCGGCTGACCTTGACAGAATCGTAGAAGAGAGAAACTGTCATCTTCCCTGTCATTGGTCTGGGCCTGAGGCAATATAACTTATACCTGAGGCCACCATGCACCTCAACGACAAACCGCCACCAGGTCAGAGCCTTACCCAGAGCCGCTCCTTCCCAGATCTGCTTTTACATTTTTGAAGGTGGTCGCCAAAAAAGATAATAAAATCTTTAGCATGAGTTATCTACTTATCTATCCCTTTACACTTCTCATTCGTAATTGACAACCATGACGAAACAGCGTAGTTGAAGTTGCTCCCAATTTTTTCTGCTTTTCTTTATTGGTCATATAAGCAAGAAGATGATTCGCATAGTCAAACTCTAATTTCCAAAACTTTGGCAAAAAATGGCTGCGAATTTTTTCCAGTAAAAATAGCAGAACGTGATACTAGAGATAGATAACCAACAGAAAGTTGGAAAAGATACATAAACTAATAACGCCTACAATTTCAAAGAAATGGATGTCCATCCCAAACATATTACGATCCTATTTTTCCAAAAAAATGGATCATCTTTCTTGATCTGTTCATTATGTTAAAAGGAACAAGAATGAACAATGTTACCATACAAGGCCTTAGTTGCTATAACACCTATACAAGTAACACTCCCAGTGGCAGAATGAAAGATTTTTTTGTCAGTGGGGGCGAAAAAGAAACAAGATTTTTTTTCCACTTAAATTACATTTTCATTAATAGGATGATGGTACTCATACTCCTAACAGAATACAAAAACATAGTTCATCGAATTGAATTTCCAATAATACATAAAATGGCTAATTTAAGGATTGAATTCAACTTAGGATACTTTTAGTGGCAGTTATAACTTTTTTTGAAGCAACACCTTTTAAAAAATGTAAGGACAATGCTACTTTTTTCCCACAAACTTACTTAACCAAATCATCCCTCAAATGAAGGCTAAAAGTGTAAGTTCTACTATATATAATATAAGGAAAACAAGGTGGAGTCACTTAGTGGCGCACTGTCAAAAAGGCAGCAGGACCTTACCATGTTCCACATTACACAGTTGACTGTTCACTCCTCGGTAGCTCCACTTTGGTGTAGAACTTTTTAAAACAAATACTTATAGAACTATTGGGCCAATGAGGTGGGGATTCATTGGGCTGGTCTTCGAACTAACACTAGCTCATGCATAAAACAAATTGAGCAATTACTTGAAAACAATTTGGGCAGTCCTTAAACTAGCATTAGCACATTTGTAATAGATATTGTGTAAAACTTAATCTAGCAGATTTATCAATTATTCCGCCAAATACTTAAAAACCAAAATGGGTCAAAAATCCCAAAAATTGCAGCTGCTCCACTAAAGAGGCAAGCAACGACTAGGACAAGGTTCCCACAAATAAGGGAGAAAGACCTTCCTTTATTTTGTAGGAGACATTATCTCATTTCTGAAACAGAGCCAGTGTCAACTAGCGCGACTAATTATTTTGTGCAATTCATAATTTTCTTGAGAAACTGTGAAAGCAAGTCAATTAAATAAGCGCAACTGGAAATTACTTGCTACATTACTAGGTTTAGTCTGTATGTAACTCGTCTATTGCTTTTAGTATACATAAATAGGTCTCTTCATTGGCTGTATTCCTCACCTGTCAACTTGCAAGCACGACCTCTCCTAACCAGATTTGTCATAACATGCATCTTTTGTTTTTTTCCTTATCAGAGGGGGGTACCTTAGTACGAGGTGCTTCATATATTTGAGAAGGGGGGGGGGGGGGGGGGAGGCTTGTGAAAGTTCGGCAATCCCTTTTCCTAAAGAGCCACAAGTAATACCAGCGAGAAAAAAACGAACCTATCTTGTAAACGTAAAGACAATTCTTAACATGAGCGACATGCTACCGAAGCTCCAATGACTGTACCAAGCTACTCGTATAGATATTGACCAGTCCCTTTGAAATGACCATCTCTTTCTGTCTCTTTTTGAAAACATAACTAAGAAGTGGGCATCCATCCAGCCCTATTAGCTTTATGGAATTTATAATCCTTCTCTTGGGGCATTTCGTGAGATACCGGTTATTGGTCTCCCGACCGACACCCATTCGATCCCAGATCTAGTTGTTGTGTGAAAGTGTCCTAAAGCTGCCTGAACTCATTTTTGACTGCTCATCTGAAGGCAGCAGATAAAAAAGACTGATGTAAGGCATTAGAGAAGGTGGTGCGTTAAAGAAATTTAATTTCCATTGGGGGTTGTGAAGTCATGTTTGTGGCCCCAAAATTTGCGTTTTCCACCGAGTTTGCCAAACCCCTTTTCGGTCCAGCGGTTCGGTTCCACAGATTGAACAAGCGAAGAGCATCAATAAGTGACGATGACACAGTGGACATCGCGTTATAACCGGGTAACCCTGAAATACAGAGAGATTCAACCGCGAATGCATTGACACAAATGAGGGCTTTGACATTAAACAATTCGCAGTTCTCAAGACCAAAACCTGAGATGGCTCAGAGGCCCATCAGCTTCATGCTTGGTTTTTGAGTCATTCTTTTTAACAATTGGCTCTCTATGAAGCCATTTGCCATGATTGGTTATTGTGTTTGTCCCGGCCTTTTCACTTTGTTTTGTTTCTTATATTCCTACTTCCACCTCCAGGCACACTAATAGAACTACAGTAATCAAAAGAAATTACAGCCTTTTCAATATCAATAAGGCAGTTGCATTAGTAAAATCATATTTCTTCTTGCCACGTTATAGGAGTGAATATCTCAAAGGTGCATTATATTTATGGCTAAATTGAAGCCAACGGTGCCAGTCGCATGTGGATGCTAACAGCTAAAGTTACACATGTAACAAGCTCCATACAAATTGATACCTTTCATTCAAAAGAATTTCTCGCTCTTTCCGATCCAATGCTTCGAAACGTGGATCATTACTCCACTTCTTCCTGAATGTGTGATAATCAGTAGTGTGGTCGATATCCTGAAAGATGGATAACCACTTAGGGAGCAATTCATAGTTTCATGATCTAAAGCGCAAACAATGAAGTAAAGTACTCAACATAATCAGATGAGACAAACCTCGTTGGCTTCTTCCAGTAGCTGCTTGAACCCCTCAATTGCAGCCTTCTGTGCGGCTCGCTTCTCCTTGCGTTCTTCTTCAGCACGCGTGCGAACATAGTGCTCAAACAGGGTCCTCCGAGCACTGTAATTTGGAATTGCCTGAAAAGGAAAAACCTTGTGTTGATAAAATAAAGAAGAAACTTCTCAGAAAAGTACTTTCGCAAAAGTTTCATTATATCCCACAAACATAACATAACTAATCTCTCATTTTATTCCTACTAGATGAAGCTCAACGAATGCACACAATAACAAAATATCAAGAGCCCTGAGGAGTTTTTTGACTTATCAACAGCAGTAGAATTATCAAAGCACATTTGGAAGTCTGCGTTGAGGGCTCTCTAATTTATGAAGCAAAAAAGTTAATCATACGATCAAACAATTCCCAATCGTGGTCCTTGCGGAAAAAGGGGGCTCGGCGGGAAGAGGATTGTACCGTGAGAGAAGCAAGGAGGTCATCTACATCCAGAAAGCCGTATGCTTTGGAAGAAGCTTGTACAGTTGAAATCATTTTATCTACTAATAGTGGCCAAATTGGGGTATTACCAAATCCACCTATGATTTTCACAAATGATACAAGAGTCCCAGTTAAGGCAACCACATCATTGACATTAACAGGACTTAATGAAAAACTTACACGATATGGACTGAAATTAAATACTTCCTAGCAGTAGTGCGGTGAAAACGGAAAGGTCAATATGATACCAAGATTACCTTCTCGAATCATTTTCTTAGCCTAATGGTTATCATCATCATCACTAAGCCTCTGCCTTGGGGACGGCTACGTAAATCCTTTTCTCCCGTTCTCCCCTATCTAAGCAAATGCTTACAGCGTCACATGTGGACTATTCGATCTGGCCACAGTTGAATATGTTTCAATCTATATCTCGAACCAGAATGCTTCATCAAACTAAAGTCCCATCAAGTGTTCCCTAATATGAGCCCAAACTGTCAATAATGCTCCTTGACACGAACTAAAAATGTCTACAAAAATGTTTTCGGTGACATTCCCCTATATGAGTTGAAGCTGGACCAAAATTTCATCAGAAACTCCTTTACACGAGTTGAAACTAACAAGTCTATTTTTAGTGACACTCCCCTGCATGATTGCAGCACTCAAAATTGAAGAACTTCTTGACAGTTGACACGAGATAAAAATGTATACAAAAAATATTTTCGAAGTGATACTCCCCTATATGAGTTGAAGCTGCATTCTAACGTTTCTTCAAGAAGTCCTTGCCAGTAGTTGCAAATGTCAAGTTCTTAATAGATTGTCTGTAGAAGTACTTATGGCGAACAAGTTGAAGCTGCAAAGTTGAACTACTTTTGATTTGATCCCTCCAGAGTACGTAGGCACTAGACGTAAATATGATTTTAATCACAAAATCGAAAAAGTCATCAACTTTCGAGACTAGCCCACCATTCAAGCACTACTAAATCGTGCCTCTAACCCAAGTCTCAAGGGGCATTTGTAGAAGCCAATCACAAATTGTCACGTGTTATTTATTTTCTTTGGAAAAACAAATTTACTGACAAATAGGAAGGTGACACGTCCAGCTAAGGCATAAAAATGACTAAAAAAACTAAATTGACAATGATCATCGTTGCGATCATCTTTAGTATGTCAGGATGAGGTAGTCTGGCCAATCAAAATACATTATGCATAACTTGAAGTTTCTAGCAACACGATAATTATTGCTATAGTCCAACAGCAATACTCCTATCGAGCACCAAGGGGAGAGCCTTGGGAGAAAAAGAAAGTTTTACATTAAGTCGTGAGAGAGCATTACCAGATTCAAAGTCAAGCTACTAGATCTGCTCTACAAAGATCGTTATCTTTTCTAGAAAGAATCGGTTGCTCATTTAGAGATCAAGCTACAACCCCTCAAATTGACGTCTTCAAGTTTTGCAACGTTACCTTCATTCTCACTCAAATCTACAAAGAATTGTGCCTTAAAATTTGGTATCAAGCTGCTTGACCTCAAATTGATATTTTTGAAACAAAAGAATCACAAGAATCCATCTTTATTGCGAGATTCATTCAGGGACTGTACTCCCTTTCTGTAGATAAAAATATACATATTTTTTGTTATTTTTCTTGTTCTCTATTTGCATACTCGAAATTGTGGAAAAGGTGCTCGACAAAACCCCCACATTCTTGCGGATATACTGATTCCTTATTCTATTCCTCATTGTGCCGCCGATTATCTATCTAGGCATTCGTATTTCAACTACACTTGCCTTATGTATAGTTTTACTTAGTTGCCCAACATTTTGAACCATACGACATTGCTGGACTCGCTACCATCTTGTTCCTTCAATTTGAGAGGAACACTATGATCACATGACACTTTAGAAGCAAACCTCCACTTCAGCACTAATATGGTCTTATCATGTCGGCAACATCCTTGCTACTCTCTCCCTTGTGCATTATGGATCCAACAGTACCTAAAGATATTTTTCTGAGGTATACTTATTGCCATCCATATTCTCATTTACTACTACTCTAGTCTCATATTAAACAATTTATCATCTGAAAATAACATACAACATAAGACCTCATCCTGAATATTCTTAGTAACCTCGTCCATAACTAGAAGTAATATGCGCCTTAAGCCGACCTTTGGTGAGACTGAATCCCCGATGTACCCTCTCAAAGCCTCCACTAGTTCTTCAGACATGCGCACTCAATTAACCTATTATAAAGAACTTTTGACATTCCATATAGAACTCCATACATATCCTCCCATAATCCCTATTTGTTATCTAGCTAACTATATGTTATCCAGTTTGGTTGACATTCTTTGTATCTTTTTCTACTAAATCCAGATCTCCATTTTCGTGAGACTAATCCTCGAGATTTCTACACCAGCTCTTTAGCAAAAAATATTTGAAGGTCAAAGGACATAGCACCATATTTTTTAATACTCAAACCCTTCAACTTTTCCTTTAATTTAAGATTCAGACAAACACTAAAGCACAAATTGAACTTACTCTATACTCAAATACCTTTCAACTTTTGCCGATAGGTAAGTACTCCTAGTTTGACGATCAATTGATGTCTTTTGACCAAAAATGACCCTAGGGCATTAAAACAAATTTAGTTCTTGGAGCTAATTCTGGTTTTAGAAAATGATTTTGTGGCTAAACCTGCTCACTCAAATTCTTAGTGATGTTACAGGACACTGTGACCTTTCAGAAGCCTCCAACTACAAATTTTTAAGTTAAGAGTCAACCATAAATCTAGTAGAAGCATGTAAATTTTAAGATTAAGTTCTTACACCTCTTAGCACAAAGTTTTGTGACTACCTTTTGTATGTCATTTAGGGCATTGGAATGCATTTGCAAGTCTTCATCCAATGAAGACGAAGCCAAACACTAAAAACTTCTCTCTTCATTTTCAACGACTAAAACATCATCAAAAGAGCACTCAATTGTGAGATTTGCTTAGCTGAGACAAAGCAAACTTCACCTCAACAATTCTCCTATCACTTCATCCTAGTAGCTCTCTATGTTACATGGACCCTTCACTTTGGGGTGAAGGCGCGGTGTCGATACGACCCGACACTGACACCACTAAGGATCCTCCACGTTGACAGTTCGGGTGGAATAAGGTCAAAAAAAGAGGAGGGCTGCAGATCTGCTCCATTCGGGAAGAAGAAGAAGAAGCAGAAATAGAGGAGAAAAAGGGGGAAGGGGAGGGGGAGGGGGGGGGGAGAGCGAGGCTGACCTTTTATCACCTGAGAGACTGTTGACAGAGAGAGTGTTGTTAAAGGGGCCACTTCGAAAGATGAATTTTGAGGAAACTACTTCTGATCAGAACGAGACTGGTTACCGACCTCCTCGTTCGTAGGCCCCTCACAGGAAGACCAGCTTTTAAGAGAAAAGGTTAACAAAAAACTCAAGCTTTGAGCACCGATTTGATTGAGATCTCATAAATGGCCACACAGCTAAACTTCGGTGAGCACATCTGATTAGCAGTTAAATGTTTCTCCTTTCCCTTTTTCTTGTGGTGAAAATATCATTTTCAACACCAAGTTTCATACAAATATCAAATATAACCCAAATGAAGTAAAAAAAAACTCCGTGAGACTTCAAACTCAACCCTATAAGTTCAGACGTGTCGCTGCGTCCTTGTCCCCGTGTCCTGAAATTTCAGAAATTGGCGAGTCCGGCAGTTGGAAACGTGTCGGATCCAGACACCGCGTCCATGTAACATAGGTAACGCTCCAGTTAGTGCACTTAACCTTTCAAAACTCTCTGTTAGTATGACAATACTGAAATTTAATGAAAATCACAACCAATCAAAACAAATAACCCAAAATCAGGCCCAATCAAATAATATGATTCTTTGTTTCACATCCTTTTTTATTTAGAAAACGTGTTTGCAATGCATTCTCCGTTAAATTTAGAATCAACAAACCTTAAAGCGTGGATCAAACACTATCTTCGGAAGTTCCTTCTCCCATTTTGAAAATGGTGCCACTCCACGTTCCTTAAGCATCTCCTAGAAATTTCAAATATTTAACAGATAAGTAAATGCCAAAACATCAACAAGACTAAGGAGGGATAAAATATATCCAAAAAAATTATCAAAACAGCAACTAAATCAACGAAAAATGAGTGTGACTACAACATATGCGAAACTACAAAACTATAGTCACCATCGTTTCAACTTTTTACAACTCATGCAAAATTCATGTTAAACAAATGGAAACCTGCAAGTCACGTGCACTTTTCAATTTATTGGGGTTGGAAGGGGGGAGGGGATAGGATATAGAAAATTTCTAAGGTTTTTAAGCAAATGTATCATCTTTTTGTCTTTTCAGAGGAAATGCGTGCATAAGTTCTTTTAGTCAAAAGCCATCTGCCAAGATGCTAACTTTTTTTACCATCTCCTACTTTCACTGTCAAATTTGCAACTTTCCATTCGATGGCTTGAACTTAAGATGAAATGATGTGTAACTCACTGTTCCCTGGTACGTGGGTAACTTTTACATGTGGTAGGCATAGGGGAGCTTGGTGCATGATTTAGCAGTACGCAATATGTGGGGGGTGAGCTTAGTTGGTTCACTATGGGGTTGAAATATGCAAGAATCGCTTATAAGGTTTGTGATGCGCCTCAAAGACCCAAACTCACTTTTGACAAGCGTGCACGTACTCGAATCATCCAACTCACCAAGTCACTGCCATGCACCCACCATTGCCCTCGTGTCACCATCAACAATAGTCACCATCGCCGGTCAGCTGTAGTTGATCTGCCATCACTGCTTAGCCATCACCTATCCGCTGTCACCCACTAGCAATTTCCGCTTAGCCGCCGCACCCTCCATGCTATTTCTTCTTGCCAACGTCGTCACCAATCAGCCATATTTGATGCTGTGTCCTGCCGCCATCAATTGACTCCAGTTGTTGCCTAGTCTTTCTGAGGACTTCTCAAATTTGTTTGTTCTGTGTCCCCGAAATGAGATATATATATATATATATATATATATATATGGGAGCTGATCCGTTGAGAGCACTAGCAAAATAGGATAAGTTGCTAGCGCGATCTGGCCGTCCACGTACGATCTGTGGACAGTCCAGATCTTTTTTTTGTGTTTTTTTTTAAATCGTCCGCTACATAATGTAGCAGACGATTTTTTTGACGAAATTGCCCTTCAATATCCTTATGTTATATTTTTCAAAATATCGTCCGCTACATAATGTAGAGGACAATATTTTGGAAACACACACCCACGTTCAATCTCACTTCTCACTTTTCTCTCTCTTTAGAAAAAAGCCCACTCTCTCTGTGTGTTCCTCTCTCTCTCTCTCTCTCCCTCTCTCCCTCTCTCTGTTCATCGCTAGCACCTTCGTCTCCCCAACCCCAGATCTATCATCATTGACATCGCATCTGTAGCCTTGGTGTCGCCACCGTAGCCTCGGCATCACCGCCGCTGTCGTAATCTCGGCATCACCGCCGCTGTCATAGTCTCGACATCACCCAAAGCCGCCATAGCCTCAGCGTCACTGCCACTAGGCAGGTGGGGAAAGCTACCGCTTCGTAGACAGCTCTGCTTCCGGCGACGACAGAGGAAGCAATCCACCTGCTGTGGCAACCCCATTTGCTTTGGAGTTGCTCTCCGTTAGACTCTGAAGCACCACTAGGAACGCTACCGCACGTTTTCAAAATAAGATCGAGAAAAGGCTAATGTGTGGTCCGTCGATCTGACGTTGATGAGAGGTGGTGCTCGGCGATGGCACGGTAATGGGTATGATGTTTATGGTGGTGGGTGCATGTGGGTGGTAGTGCGGTGGTGGTGGTTATGGGTGGTAAAACTAAAACCCATTTGGAATTTTGAGAATTTTGAGACTTAATTCTTCATCTCCTCTCTACCTCTCTCTGTTTAGATTGGTTATTTATCTTGCATAGAGGTTTGGGATGGCAGAGGTTTGAATGGAGGTGGTTCGGGGAGGCAGAGGTTCGGATGGTGGTGGTGATGGGTTCAATGGCGGTGGCGAAATGGTGGTGGTTGTGGGTTCATTTGAGTTGTATTTTTGTTGGCTCGGAAACAACAGAGCTGTGATAGTGCTACGGGCATGGTTGTTTGAACATTTTCTTCATCCCTTTGAGAAGCTTTTTGCCCTTGAATTTTAGTTTGTGGAACTACATTGCCTTTTCTAGAAGAGCACGTAATAAAACAAACAGATAACAAACAGAACACAGTGTGCCTTTACAGACTCTGTTGATTTTTTCCTAAGATACGTCCGCTACATAATGTAGCGGACAGATACTGTACTCACATAATATAAGGCACTCAATTGGGGGTTGAGGGGTACTTTTGTCAAAAATATGTCCGTTACATAATGTAGCGAATGAACTTTAAAAAAACGCAAAAAAAAAGATCTGGACCTTCCACAGATCGCGCGTGGATGGCCAGATCGAGCTAGCAACTTATCTTATTTTGCTAGCGCTCTCAACGGATCACGACCCTATACATACATACATACATATATATATCTTTTGCTCTTACCCCCACCAAGCATTTCTCAAATTACTGCCACGTCCATGTACAGGTGGTCAGCTACTTTGGCAAGCTACGCGTTTCCCCATGTTGATTTGGTGCTCCCATTCGATTTTTATACTGTCACTGATTTATTGAGGTCCATCTTGTTACCCACGTATCGACTCCAATACACAACTTCAATTCGCAACCTAAGTTGGTACAGTCCTACTTAATAACCTTCAACATAATTTGTTTTCTACAAAGTCGTTACAATAATTTTATTCAACTTCTTGTCGTAATTTTACATTTGTTTTTGGCACATTCTTTAATTTCTACCTTCGCCTAATCATGACCTTTACTATCATGTTCAACAAAGAACTAGAAACCAAACATGATGCTTGGATGAAAAAGTCAATTCCCTCGCTGATTCCATGAATAATCTTAAGCACTCTATCAACCTATCTTAATTTGGCAAGATTGATGATAGCATTGACCGCAAGCATGAGAACTTTCAGCTGTATTTGTTTAAACATCTGGAGAAGCAACCACAGGTTAACAACATTGCTGACTCACCTAGCGGCCAAAGCACCTCAGAATTGATCACTGGCCACCTTCCCACCCTAATCCCTTACAAGCCCCATATAATCGTGGACCTGTCATTAGAGAATATCGTGTGCTAAAAGCTTCCCCCCGTTGGACATACTTCCTATGATCAACCTTCCATTAGCCATGCATTGATGCATATACCTATTCAGCTTAGATTCCCATTTGCTGATGATTGTACCTGAAAATTCAAGGTGGATGTCTCAAGTTTTGATAGTCGGTAATATCTTTTCTAGAATGGTTTATGAGTTAGAGGACAACTTTAAGTGGTATGGCATGTCTGACCAGCATCATGTGTACTTTGCCAAAGTGAAGCTCGTAGGATCTGCTAAACGTTATTGGCAAGGGGCTATCAATAACATTGCTCGCTTATGTCAACCACCCATCACTCTCTGAGATGAAACGAAGACAATAGTGATTGAGAAATACCTTTCTACCACCGGCACGACGTGCTTGAGCAATTCTTGACTTTGAGACATACAGGCACCATGTCCGATTTTATGTCTTGTTCAGAGGATCTTGCTGTAAGATCTAATTTTTAGAAGAAGCCATGCGTTACCGTTGCTAGATTTATCAGAGACCTCAAACCTGAGCTGAAGTCCAGTCAAACTTCATAACCCAAACAAAATCAAAGATGCATATTTCAAGGCCCTTGAGTACGAAAGTTATCTCAAGAATGCTTAAATGAGTCGATATCTCTCATTTTTGGGAGGCTGATCCCTTAGTCTGTTCCTTTCTAAAATCCTTATCATGTTAGAAATGCGAGCCCACCTGCTCCTATGAACACAGCCGACGCTGACATGTTGTATCTTGAGGTGGTTACAACCCCCCATCCAGGTCAACTCGAGTACGGCTAACCCCTTCCCTTCTGCTGCTTCAAAAGCTAGCATTGAGTGTCGTAACCGCCATAACAAGGGGCATATCGCTGCTCGATGACCATTTCCATTATGCTCGTTGACGTGGACAAAGGAGAGGGTAGTGATCATGGCCATGTTTAGCATCTAAATGCTATAAAGCACTTAAATGAGTCAGATAAAAAATATGATGCTGACTGCCGTCAAGTTAGTGTTATAAGATGCAACCTTTCCACTCTTGCTAAGGATGATTAGCATCGAACTAGTATTTTTCAAACAATTGTTAAGTGTGGGGGCACGGTTTGTAAATTGGTCATTGACGGAGGGAGCACCTTGAATGCGGTTTATGAGCATGTCTTTCAAAAGATGAAACTCAACCCAAATCCTTTCCCGGTAGCTTAAGTAGATAAGACATCTCTCCCCATGCGTAAGAGGTGCATGGTCCCCATTCAAATCGGGTCTCATTCGCTAGACATTTGGTGTGATGTTTTAACAATGGACATTGCCGACATTATTGAGGAAAATTTTGGAATTCGTTATCTAAAAATGATTCAGTACAAGACCTTTATACAACAAGGTATCGCTATTCTAGGAAGGTTTGACATATTGCTACCCTAAGAAAGTTTGACATGTTGTTAATCTAAGAAAGTTTGACTAATTTACAGTTATTAATTTAGAGCTGATATCCTATACTTGGAAATACAAATTTGTCCCTATAATTGCGGTTATTCACAGAAATCATGGGATTTGCATCAATTCTGAATATCCAACACTCCCCCTCAAGATGGGGAGTAGATATTTTACATCCCTAGCTTGCTCACAATCCTGTAAAATGCTGAACTTGTCAATCTATTAGTTAAGATGTCTGCTAATTGGCCTTCCGTAGATATGTAGGGAGTGCAAATCAATCCACTTTCAAGCTTCTCCTCTATGAAATGTCGGTCAACTTCCACGTTTTTAGTTCTATCATGCTGAACTGAATTGAATTATGAGCAATGTTGATTGCAGACTTGTTGTCACAATAAAGCTTCATTGGGGTCTATAATTTAATCTTAGTCTTTGAGAATAATCTTGAGCCATTGCAACTCACAAATACCTTGGGCCATCGAACAAAACTCCAGCTCTGAACTAGATCTTGCCACAACTCCAGGTTACTAAATTTCTACCAAGAAATGTACAATACCCAGAAGTTGATCTTCTGTTGGTTAGAGAGCCAGCATAACCGGCATCTGTATATGCTTCTAGTTCCATATTTGTGCCCTTTCTAAAGAGAATCCCTTTTCTGGGGACTGCCTTTCAGATATTGTAAGATCTGGTATATTGTATGGAGATGGACATCCTTAGGGTTTTGCATGAACTCACTCCCACACTCACTGCGTACGCAATATCAAGACACGTGTGTGACAGATAGATTAGTTTCCCAACAAGGCGTGTGTACATGCCTTTGTCAGCTGGTTCTCCTTCCATAAACTCTGCTAGTCTATTTAGCTCAATAGGCATGTCCGATGGTCTACAACCGATTTTACCTGTTTCTTCTAGCAGATCAAGAACATATTTCTATTGTGAAACAAAGATGCCTTCCTTGGACCGATCTACTTCAATTCCTAAGAAGTACTTTAATTTCTCAAGATCCTTTATTTCGAATTCTTTTGCTAAATACACGCGAAGAGCTTCCTTTTCATCTGAATCATTTCCAGTTACTATAATATCATCTACATAAACTATCAACGCCGTAACTCCCCCTGAAGCTAAATGCTTGATAAACAATGCATGATCGCCCTAGCTCTGTTTGTACTTTATATTCAACATAGCTTCAGTAAATCCTCCAAACCATGCTCGAGGAGATTGTTTGAGCCTATATAATGCCTTTCTCAGTCTGCACACTTTGTTTTTACCCAGATTTATGCCAAAGCCAGGTGGAACTTCCATATAGATTTCCTCCTTAAGATCTCCAAAGGCATTCTTCACATCGAATTGTTCTAAAGTCCAATCATAGTTTGCTGCTAGAGATAACAACACCCTAACTGTATTCATCTTCTCTTGATAATCCACCCTATAGGTTTGTTTATATCCCTTGGCTACTAGTCTCGCTTTGTACCTCTCAATGAATCCATCAGATTTATACTTCACTGTGAAGACCCATTTGCACCCTACTGGTCTCTTCCGAGTTGGTAATTCCACTAGTTCCCATGTTTTTTTCTCCTCCAAGGCCTCCATCTCTATTCTCATTGCATGCTTCCATTCCTCTTTACCAAGTGCCTCAGATAATGTTTGTGCTACAGTGTTTAGACGAGCAATGAAGTTTTTGTGTGAGGCTGATAATTTTTGAAAGGACACAAAATTGGATAAAGGATATTGTGTACACTTTCTAACACCCTTTCTTGTGGTTATAGGCAGATCCAAATCAAGGATAGTAGGTGGTACTCCATTTGAAGAACTTATGTCATTCCTAAGGGACAATCCGGTTTCTTGAACTTGCACAGGATTGATCACGGGCTTAATTCTTCTTGAGTAGACTTTAGTGGCATTGTAAGTGTAGGGTTTATTGGCCAGGATGGTTCTTCAGAAAGATTTGGAAATGATTCAATTGGTTCGGCTTCAAAATCCCCTTAAGAAATGAGTTCCACTTCAGGAATGTATTTTGTTTGGACGGAAGATGTTTTAACTAACATTGATGGTTCTCTCAAAACAAATCCTTATCTTCCATAGATCATGTGTTCCCATGAAGATAAGGACAAGAAAAGTAACTTTCTTCTTCAACAAATGTGACATCGGCTGAAACATAAGTTTTGTGAGTGGTAGGGT
The DNA here is from genome assembly GCA_033070095.1 of Escallonia herrerae. NCBI lineage: Eukaryota > Viridiplantae > Streptophyta > Magnoliopsida > Escalloniales > Escalloniaceae > Escallonia > Escallonia herrerae. Next base: position 282,446 of record JAVXUP010000739.1, read on the forward strand.
TGTAGCACTTATACCCTTAGTATGTGAATATCCTATGAAGACACACTTGACAGCTCTAGGATCTAGCTTGCTCCGACCACTAGAGTGAACATGAACAAATGAGACACATCTGATTGAAGTCTGGAAAATACTGAGAAAACACCTCCATTGGACTTTTAAAATCCAAGACTTGAGATGCGATACGATTTATTAGGTGAGCAACAGTGAGGACAACTCCCCCCCCCCCCCCCCAAAAGATTTTTGAAAAATTCTTTTGGAACAAAAGACCACGAACAGAGGCTAAAAGATGACCATTTTTTCTTTCGGCAAACCCAATTTGTTGGGGTGTGTCAACACCTAATGATTCATGAATAATTCCCTCTTTTAGAAAGTATGGAGACAAAATTTGATTAAAGTAATCTCTAGCATTATCTGTCCTCAACCTCTTAATTCCAACATTGAGTTGAGCTTTGACCATTGTATGAAAAACAAGAAAAATGTTGCTCACATCAGATTTTTGTTTTAGCAAATAAATCAATGAACCCCAAGTGCAATCATCAATTAACAAGACAAACCAACGAGCCCCTGAGATGTTGGGGGCTTGAGATGGACTCTAAATGTCATTGTGGATCAAAGAAAAAGGAACTGTAGTTCTCTTATTACTCAAAGGAAAGGAAACGCGTCGGTGTTTAGCAAATTCACAAACATCACAGTGAAAATCACTCATATTGACATTTTTGGACAAATATAGAAACAAGACACTAAGAATATTAAAGGAAGGGTGTCCAAGTCTAAGACGATGAAGCCAAATTCGGTCTTTGTTGGAATGAGGATTGCTGGAGAGAAACGAGAGAGGTGAGTTGTTTCCATCATTCACTTTGCCACTAGGTAACTCAAGATAATAAAGACCATGTCTTCCCTAGCATGTCTAATCGTCCTCCTCGTAACTTGGTCCTAAAATACACAAGAAACACGAGAAAACACCACAGTACAGTTTAGATCCTTTATAAGTTGATGTATAGATACAAGATTTGTAGAAAACTTAGGTACATCTAGCACGTTTTTAAGGGTAATGGGTGGACTTAGGACGATGTTTTCTTGGCCGGCAATAGTGACCACGGATCCATCAGCAAAAGCTATTTTACTGTTGCTAGGACATGAATGGTAAGTGAGGAACTTGTGTGAAGAATGGGTCAGATGATCGGTTGCCCCGAAATCAATAACCCAAGAATTTGAAAAATCTGAACTAGAGGCACTTAAAGCATACGAGGAATGAAGCTTACCTGAATGTGCCAAGGAACAAGTACCTTTAGACTTCTCTAATGAATAAAGGAGTGATCTGAGCCTTCCTATGTCTTCTTTGTTGAATTCATTCTCCTCTTACATCACCATGCTACATGTCTTCCCTAGATTGAGTCATGTGCACCTGGCTTCGTAGTTTTTCACTTCTAGGCCCTGCATTCTAGTGAGAACTTTGTGGTTTTCCATAAAGCTTTCAGCACTGCACTCTGGTATGACAAGACTTTTTACAGTAAGTACACCACATTTTATCCTCGTTTAATGGCCGAGACTCCATTCGCCCAACTTCTAAATTTGCAGTATGTGAGGCCGATGTTTTTCAGCATTAAACTTCAGGTTCTTAGCAAAAAATTTCCCTAACAATTCTGATTCTTCAACCGGTTGAGCATAAAGCATCACTCCCTTCGACTTTCTTCAGCATTAATGATGGACATGGTGAGGCTAACGCCTCTTTTCCCAAAATCTGAATTCTCACTAGATCAAACTCAATATTTGAACCGGCAAGAAAATCATAGGCTCGATCCTTTTTAATGAAATTCTTTAACACAACTGCATCGTTGCTGCACTTCATCTCAATGCACCTACAATGATTCATCTCTTGCCATAGATTGTTCAAGAGATTCGCATACTCTGTCACTGAGCGATCTCCTTGTTTGGTGTTTGAGATTTTACTCTTAATCTCAAATACTCGAGCAGCATCCCTTACCTTAGAATAGGTCTGTTGCGCGGCTTCCCATATTTCTTTAGATGTTGGTAGAAACATAAATGTATCACTAATTTCTAGCAACATGGAATTCCATAGCCAAGACATAACCATGGAGTCCTCTTCATCCCAAGCATCAGTGACAGAGTATGCGAATCTGTAGGATCTCCCTTCTTTGGCCCAGTATCAAGGAGATGACTCAATTTTCCCTTTCCTTTCAGAAAGGTCCGCACCAATTGAGACCACTTACTATAATTTTTGCCATTTAATCTGTAGGCAGATTGAATGTTCTATAATTCTCCTACTGTTTGATTGAGTGTTACCTCTTCGGATTGGGCACTGGGTAGCTCTCCCAGTGGTAGAAGACATGTTGAAACCCTTTTGAAATAGGAATTAAAGGAAAAGAATGGTGATGAAGATCAATGGAGAAGAAACGTCAGACAAAGGGCTATAAACACCAGTGAATAAGAACGGAAACTGCTATAAGAAATTTAAGCGATGAAGACTGAACATAAAGTGTGCAAAAAACTCTGTTTTTTTTTTACCTGAAAACAGGGTAGAAACAGGGCACAAACAAACAACACTATGGTCTCGGCAATGAAGGCCTGTGTGTCGAGGTTTCTGATCCTAGAAAAGAGCCTAAAGCTCTGATCATATGAGGAAAATTCTGGAATTCCTTATCAGAAAATGATTCAGTACAAGACCTATATACAACAAGGTATCGCTATTCTAGGAAGGTTTGACATATTACTATCCTAGGAAAGTTTGACATGTTGCTAATCTAAGAAGGTTTGACTAATTTATAGCTATCAATTTACAGTCTATGTTACATGGACTCGGTACGAGTGTCCGGATCAGATACGTGTCCAAGTATCGAACTCGTCTAATTTTGAAAATGCAGGACACGGGGACACGACAAAATGTTCATATTTTTTATTGCTTTTTAGTTATTTCAAAGGCAAAAAGGTATTTTATGTGATACATTTGGTTTTCATTGACAACTTGTCTTGTCTCAAAGCAATAACTAATTAAACAAAAGACTATAAGATAGTATCATAATGGCATATCCTATGAGATGTGTCCGATACATATCCCATAGCCATGTCCAAGTGTCGAGTGTCCAACACGGGTACTTCACGCAAACCGAAGAGTCCATGTAACATAGTTTACAGTTAATCTCCTATACTTGGAAATACAAATTTATCCCTATAATTTCGGTTATTCACAGAAATCTTGGGATTTCCCTCAACTCAAAATTTCCAACAATTATTCTAGTCGCTCACGGACTTATGACCTCGATATTCCTTAAGGTTCATGGTTAAGGCTGTCACAGCTGGCCCGCATCCAAAACCATCTCGGACATTCGTAGTTTCCACAGGTTAGCTACCTTTTATAAGCATTTTATTAAGAGGTTTAGCTCTATCACAGCCCATATAACTAAGTGCATAAAGAAGGGGAATTCTGATATTCCTCAAGGTTCATGGTTCAGGCTGTCAGAGCTGGCCCGCACCCAAAACCATCTCGGACGTTCGTAGTTTCCACAGGTTAGCTACCTTTTGTAGGCGTTTTATTAAGAGCTTTAGCTCTATCACAGCCCATATAACTAAGTGCATAAAGAAGGGGGATTCTGATAGGCCCTGATGCTGCTCTGAACTTTCCAAGACATTAAGAAATGTATAACTGAGGCTTCTGTCTTACGCCACCCGACTTTTCTAAAGTCTTTGAGGTTGCTTGTGATGCGTCCAGAGCCAGTACAAGAGGCATTTTCAGTCAAGAGGGCATCTAGTTGCTTACTTTACTAAGAAACTAGGAGTCTAGACAAAATTACTCCACTTATGAGAGAGACTTATATGTTGTTGCCTAAGCCTGTGTCATTGGAGGTATTATTTGTTGACTAAAGAGTTTGTTTTGTATCACGACCACAAGGCACTACTTTAATTACACTCACAATTATCAATACCATACTGATAGCGGCCAGTACATATCACTATTGCCTGATATCCTTTTACATACATACCGTTCAAAATGACGCTCCGTACATGTTATACCTGTCGGTACAGGTGATACTAGTCGAGAACTACAAACTGCCCGACATGTGTTTTGTACTGATTCCTTAAAAAATGTAAAAGTTACAAATTTTATTTGGAAATTTACTAATTGACTAAATAAACATTAAATAAGAAGCAACTCTAGGTTCGATTATATCAATCAAAGCTTATGTAGCCTCTTCCTCACAATATTGTTACAATTTGCAAAACATTTCCCGGTAAGTTTTCAATCTTTATCACAATTTTCAGCTTGTTTTCACTATTCCTCTTTATTTGGTTTACTTCGTAGCTAAAAGCCTTCATCAGATTCATGTATTGCTTCAGACACATAAGCACGTGCATGCACAAACAGGTTATTCTTGAAGCCAAAGACGTTATTCTTGAACAACACTAATGAGAGAGTTAAAAGGGGGTAATTCTAGAGGAGATAATTCAACTGAAAAATTGTTTTGCGATGCCACTGTATAAGAAAAATGGCTTATCTAGAAGTGAATAGCTTAGCTGAAAAACGAGGTAACTCAAGCTGAAGAAGATTGAACAGCTTATACTAGAGGAGCTGTGAAGGAAGAAATATGCATATATATTTGTACTTTAGCTGATGAATGAATATCATATAGATATACTAAAAAATTCAAGACCGAACTGAGACAGTACTGGTACCAGCATGTACCATTTTACACAAAAACCAGTACGTACTCCGCTACAGTAGTTATAACTGGGTTTACACTCATAGCGGAAGATGAGTTATAAGCATGCCACAAGGGTTGAACTTCTTCAACACTACTCTTTCGTTTGTAAAACATTGTGCCGATGTTGAGAGTAAACCCGCAGAAGCTCTGAATTAGGGTCGTTCTCTTTCTATAATCTTTGAGTGTCCAAGTGCTCGGCTTTGAACACCTCAAGGACAAGTCTGAGTACTCCACTTGTCCTGATTTTGGTCTAATCTTTGTTGATGCTCTGGATGGCATTGGAGACATCATGTGGATTTCTTTCTCCAATGTTTATTTGTTTCGCAGGTCCAAGTTATGCATTGCTTGTACATCCTCTTGGACTTTTTTGCATGAGATACACATGACAATGGGCTTGCGAGTCATTTTGGGCAGGATAAAACCATGACCTTAGTAGCTCACCAGTTTTATTAGCCCTCGTGGAGACGTGATGTTGCTCGGTTGTGTCCCAGTGTCGTGCTTATCAGTTAGCTAAGGCTAAAAAAGAGAACACTAGATTGCACAGAAGTTTACCTATTTCACTATGGTTGCCTCGGACCATTTGAGGGTATGATTATGTCACAGTTGTCTTGGATAGGTTTGCTCGCGTGGCCCATTTATTCCTTCGAGTAGGATAATCAATGGTACATATGTGGCTAATTTTTTCTTTCCTGAAGTAGTCCACCTTCACAGATTACCTACTTATACAATTTCTGGTCAGGATGTCAAGTTTATCAGCTACTTCTGGAACACACAAAAATCCCTCTAGCACCCGATTAAGTTCTCTTCTGCCTTTGACCCCCAAACTAATGGGCAAACAGAGATCGTTAATTGAAGTTTAGGTGATCTTCTTAAATGTCTCGTCGGTGGAGGCCACGGCATGTGGGTATTTGTTGTTGTGTACGGCAAAATTGCTTACAACAGTTTGGGCAATTGGTTTGCCGGAAAAAGCCCTTTTGTGACTGTTCATGGGTTCCCTTACCTCCTTACTTTCAGCATTCTGCCTCTGCAGACTACTTTGCAGAACTTTATCCTTGATGTCCATACCGAAAGTAGAAGTAAAATTGATTTGAGTAATGACAGCTATAAAATTGCCGATGATGTTCATCGTAGAAAGGTAGACTTTAACATTGGCAACTTTGTGATGGTACGTCTTGACCGCTTTCCTAAGCACTCTCTTGAAAGCTAAATGCTCAAGCCATTGGCCCAATTCTCATTATCCAAGGTAGGCCCTAAAGCATATTTGATTGACTAGCCTGATGATATGAATATTAGCCTCGTTTTCAATGCGAAGGATTTGTTTCCTTATCGAGATACTTTTGACCATCTGCGGTAGCCAGCAGATGTTTCCACACGTCGTTCTTCTAGAGGGGATCACTTTCTCAACGTGGTGGGTTTCAACGTTATCTTGTTCATTGGCTTTTTTGTCCATCGAGTAAGGAGGAGGTTTGTCGTCTCTCAACAAATCTTTTGGAGCGGGGTACCATGGTGTTAAATCTGAGGAGCAGGGTTCTTTCCGGCAAGGGAAAATGATGAGCCTCAGGTACCAAATTCACTTCTCACAAGCGCATACGTACTCCAGGCCCTAGGGTAAGATCGAAGATTTTGGTGTTTACCGTAGGAAATAACATGAGATTCAATCTTTGATTGCCTAATCCCATGATTTGGGAGTTGATTAAATAATGCTTTCTACTTTTATGTTTCCTTTTGTTGAAAAGGCCTCAAACGATATGTAAAGTGCAAATTTTATGAATTCAATTATCAAGTTGCTTTGTCTCTATTATTCATTCATCCCCTATCCTTAGGGTAGATATTCTCTCGACTCTCCATTTCTGTATTCCTTTCCATTATGTAAAGTTAACCACATCAATTCGCTACTTAAGATGTATCAGGAATTCAAGATATATCATATAAGTGGCCAAGAAAAGACAGATGATCAACCGAAATAGTCGAGAAAAGACGGAATTACTATGATTGGCTAATTCTACACGTTTGTTACACTAGATGCTGTTATTTCTTATTTTCATTTTTGTAAAATTTTGATGTGAAAAAAAGGCATAATTAGTAAGAATATACCATGGCTCTCTCTCTAGCGTGTCTTCTGTTGTGTTGGAAAAAGTAAGTTTTCAGAGGAAAAAAAAGGTAATTTTCACACACCACATTTGAGACCCCTAATTGCGTGTTTATCATCTACACTGTTTTCCATTATCTAATCCCATCATCATACTGTTTACTCTCTTCCTAACCTTCCACATCTCCTGAAGTCAAACATTTGCGTTTAAAAATTACTCTGAAACTCCTCTTAGTAGAACCCAACCCCTGATATCTATGGAGGCAGTTTGGTGATTTTAAAGTATCAGTCACACACACACACTGGGTTTGGGGTTTCGCATCCTAATTCGCTCCAATGCTCATTTTTTATGTCAAATCTTTTTGCAGTTGACCCTTACTTGCGCGGCCGGGGGGGTGTTGTGCTTGTTGAGAACAATCTGAGTTGGGCGCATCACGGATAAATAAATAAAAGTGTTATATAAACCTTATTGTAACGTCAGAAGTGAAGATCATCATAAAGACATGGGATCTTTAGAAAATATAACACAGCATGATTAGTTTTCGAATAATTGGAAGTTAAGTGGGGAATATGAAGAGAATTTGATGCAGCCCTGCTGTCATGCCCGGCTCAACCATACACCTAGCTATTAAATCCAGCTGTAAGTAAATTTAAATTATAAACCATGTGACATCTGCTGTAAGGGTGTTATCGTAGAGGTCACGTGACATCTACCTTATCGTGGTTCTTTAATCTTCCGCAGCCGTTTGTTCATCTTCCTTTCCCAGATGATCGTAGGCTTCACTTTTCTTTGCTCAGTTTGTCTCTGCCATGGCTTATACATCGCTGCAGTCATAGGTGTGACTCCTTTCCTGACTTAAGCTTCAACCAAACCTTGATTCGCACTCCCACAAAGCTCCTAGGTTAGGAGAGCAGATACGCAGTGGGGCAAATCCTGCAACTAAGTTTGTAACCAACCGTGTACTTGAGAGTTAGCTTAGTAATCTTAGCACATTTTTCATGTTGGCTGTAAGGAAATTTCAGGTGTATGTATCCCAGTTCAACCCCACCACAATAAGGGTCCCACGCATGAATATGTTCTATAAAGGAGGCTCCTTACTGTGGGTTTTGTCTCTCTTTCTTTGTGGACTTAACCTTAGTTGTAGATTCTTGTAGGAAGGCCACGAATCTCAGCTGAGATCCTCAAATTTGCACTCAGAATAAGTAGGTTGGGATTAGTAGCCTCAGATTCTTACCTCTCGTTGGCAGAATTTTTCTTATGGTTCATCGTTAATGTAGGTTTGCGGTATTCAGATAGAAAGAGGAAGACAGTGCTGACCAGGCATTTGGCTAAGAGAGAAAGCCAAGCTGTTCAAGGTTCTGTATTAACTAGGGCTGGTCAGTTGGCTGGGAGGCAGAGAGAACATGGAAGTGGGTCTTTCGTAGTGCTTAGCTATCTCTCTAGCACAGGTTCAGGTTCGGCCTCAGTTAGTCCTGCGTTCGGCCAACCTATTATTGCGAAAATCGGGGGAACAAATAATTCTACGAGGGATTATTTGTCTTTTGCCTATTTCTATCCGATGAGACGAAACAAAAACTCTTATTTTCTGTTGTCAAAGGATACATGGCTGTCGGGTGGCCATGTCAGCCTCTTATACGACCGGTCTATCTGCAAAAAGCTTTTGCTAGTACTTCACTCAAAATTTTAGATTTTCTGAACAAATACATAGAGAAGCTAGGTACTATAATATTAACTAAACGGCAATTCATGTGTATGTGCGTTTATATACTATATGCGTATAACGTACATAAAATAGATTGTTAATTGCATCACAAAATAGATTAACAGTTTTATTTGGCAAAGCCACTCTCAACTCGGATTCTCCTAGGAGCTCCCGCTTCCTCGCCCCACCCTCAATCCTGCTCTGTGCAATTAAGGACTTAATGCTAGTATATAATCAACGACTGAGAGGAAACTGGGTCGGTTTGCTGGTAAGCACCTATGATGGGGTAATATGGTATTCGTCCAAGGAATTTGTCTGCTATCTAACATATGCACACGCCTCTGGGCCATGCCAAGGATAGTTCTAAAAACTCAAGACGGGCATGGGTTGTCCATGCGGGGCTGTATTATGAGTTATAATTACGGAAACTTTGCGAATTGTCTCATAATCTTCAAAGACTTATCGAAGTATGATAATATATTGTTTTATATTCTATCTCAGGAATAATACTCATGATTGTTGATTTTTACCGTTCACCTTTAGCTTTTTGACTCGAGAGATCAAGAAACAATCATGTTTTCTTGACCCTCTGATTTGGAATTTCATCACCAAGATATTGCCCAGAAAAGTGGATAAATGGACAATCTGCCATAATACATAGCAATATCTGTTGCAATTGCGCACAGCTAATGCCGTAAACCTATATCATAACTACATACACCACGTGCCTATTTATGCTCAACGTAAAGGACGGAAGGGAATGGAGGGGTACAGGAGAAGACATACTGTTTTGACTTACGCGGTAAACAGGAACTGTAATAATATATGATGCGGCCATACTTTTACTATAATATTCATTCTTTTACTAGAATAACAACATTACATGTGAAAGAAGAGCACCAAACTTTTGAAACACAAGAATTCTGCAAGTAAAAACACTGAAATAATACAAAAACATGATAAAGTGAACCAAGTAACAAACTTGCAACTAGCCCTTACTAGAACCACAAAAAGAAGGCACCAACTTTCATGTAAACTAGGAGGATGATATAGAGCCATTGGGCCATACCTACAACAATAACATAAGACTAAAAAACAGAAATACCTTGAATTGGATGATACACTCCTCCTTAGTGGGTCTACTGTCAGCATCCTCAGAATCTGAAGAGGAGTCAGAAAGGTTACCATCAATGTTGACATTTTTCAGCTTGTCTTTGCTGTTATCAATTTGTGGGCCCTTTACTCCACCCTCAACTGCTCTTGATCCATTTAAGTCTGATGCCACAGCTCCGGATGGACCAGGAACCTGTGCGGAAGTAACAGGGTCTCCAGAGTCCTGCAACTTCTTTTTAATCATATCCAGTGCAGATGATGATCCTTGCACAGCTGAGGTTCTAAGGGCTGTGGCATCACGCCCACCTGTGTTAACAGCAGGGGTACTCAAACTAAAAGGAGCAGATCCTTTTTCAGTTAAGATATTAGTATTTGGCACTGACATCGGTTGTTCTTTCAAAAGATCACCATCTTGCTTCTTTCTCAACTCTGTCACCCCAGTCGGAATTTGCCAGCTGCTTGACTGTAACAGAACAACAAATAGAAGAATAGTAAATGTTATAAGAACTACAAGAAGATCAGAATTTAGAAGATTGATTCAGGCAAAATGTTGACAAGAAGAGAATTACCTGAAACCTAAAATTCAGGTCATTTCCCTAACCCCCACTGTCCCACACCCACAAAAAGAAAAAGTCAAAAAACTTTGCTGTTTGTTGTCATAAATTTTTTATAGCACCATGACTTGATTGAAATTCCTAGTAAAATGTTATAAAATTGAATGTAGGCCATTGACACCATTTAACAGATCAATGTCCCATGTCCAGCTTCTGACAAGTTGAATTCCTCCTGAAAGTGAAGGGGGCTCAGAAAAGAGGAGGCTTTTCCATTTCGCGATACGTGGTTCAAGGAAGAGATGGAGGGAAACCTACAGGGTAGAGGATCTTTGACATTCACTCCGGGACAGAAACTAAATCTTATCAGAGAGGACCATAGGAACAGAAACTGTGAGGTTCTTTGAAATCATGAAGATAAGGATGCTAGATGCATACATATGTTGAACGATGAGGGGATGGGGACTCCATCAAGCAAATGGTGAATAGAATACAGAGCCTAGAGAAAGAGCTACAGTGGATCGCTCTTCTCAATGAGATAAAAATGAATGCCATGTTAAAGATCTTTGCTTGATGTCAAGTACAAGAACTCTTATTCAACACTGAGTGCAGCAACAAATAGCAGATACTCCGAAAGTAACCGAAGTTCCATAGAACAGAACTACATGATTCAAAACTACAATAGACCGTCCTGTAAGAAAACTAACATGTACTTATGAAAATGGTATGGAAATGGCGAAGGATATTATTTTACTTGTTGCTTCAATCATTTAATTGTTCCAGACATTAGTTTCAGTTAGTTATAGTTTCACTTAGTTTCATTTACTTTGAAAGGGGAAAGTTGTTCGGATTGCTCCAGCTGGCTGTTAGTAAATTAAGTGGCTTTTTGAGGGATAAGTTGTAGACGTTTGTTAGGCAGCTACTGCCAGATGGATGACCGCGTCTGCCAGTTGAACTATAACTACCAATTCTCCAGTATTTAAGGAGGATTTGGGCTGCGGTACCAATATCAAATACTTTTACCAAAAATCATTTTTAGTTGGTCCTCGTAAGAGAAATTTGGTCTCTTAGTTTGTGATTAAGAGGATTCCTGATCTAGTTTCCTAACAACTAATATTTGGAGCCTTTCTTATCTGGGTTCTATAGAAGCAATTCCATGGCAAAGGGAACTAAATTTATGCATATAGTCAAATCCAGCAACTGATACGCAGAAGCAGGGAATCTCCAAAAATCAAAAGGATCAGCATAGTTTTGTCAAAATTGAAACAAATTTACAATTTCTTGAAACAATCAATCCAAAGATGGATGTTCTAAGGGAAGAAAACCCAGATAAGATTACTCCAAGGAAGAAGTGGAAAGAAATTATGCAAGTATCATGGTTGCAGAGAGCATGAAGTTAAAAAGAGTCACAGGGAAGACCTAATGAGCAGGGTACCAAAGATGAACTTTCCTAGGTTTGATGGTTTAAACCCTAGATCATAGCTCGTGAAATGCAAAAGTTCTTCTTTAACCCTGTGAAGGAGTCGGAGAAGCCTATGTATGCGTGAGCATATTTGGAGGGAGAAGCAGGTGAGTGGTTCCGGTCCTTTGGCGTAGGAACGAATTTGGTGGAGAACTTCACATTAGGTTCAGTGACATCATTTATTATGATGTCGTAGGAGAGTTGAATAAGCTACAGCAAGAAGGCTCTGTTAGACAGCACAAGCCAAAGGTCCAAATCTTGAAATCTAGGACTTCTGCTAAGAATCAAGCCTCAATGATTATTATTACATCTCTACCTTCGTCAGCAGCCCCAAGCCAGAGATCAAACATGTGGTTTGTATGTTTAAGCCCTCAAATATCTCTCAAGCCATAGGTCTTGCTAGGTTACAAGAGGCAAACCTATTTTGCTCTCATAACTCTTCATCCTCAACTCCAAGAAAGCAATGCTCTAACCCTGAAAGCCAAACACCTTTACCCAGCAAAGCTTTTTCGACCAAAAATTTAACAAGAAACTCCACTTCCATCTAAAACATACCAGTTGCCTTGTTCAATTCAACCAACAACTCAAAAACCTTTTTCAATGATCAAAATGGTAATACCTCTACCCTTACACAGCCACACTGCCAGTAGTGATTAGCTCCAGCTGCAATTAGTTAACTAGTTGGCTTTGGAGGTAAAAGTTGCTAGTAGTTTGTTAGGCAGTTGCTGCCAGAAATGACAAATGTCTGCCAGTTGTGACCAACTGTAATCACCAATTCTCTAGTATACGAGGATTTGGGCAGTGTAATCACCATCGAATAATTTACCACAAGAAATATATCAGTTGGTTCTCTTCGGAGAAATTTGGTCTCTTCATTTGGGATAAAGAGAATTCTGGATTAGTTTCCTAAGAAAGGGCAGTGTGACAACTAGAACACCACAACAACAAAAAAAAATAGTCACCTTAAAACAAGCTACTAACACACAAAGGATAACTACTAGACACCCAATGCATGAGAAGGTTTAGTAGTGAGCCTTGTAAAGTGTAACAAGGAAATCTCATGCATCAAATATAAGCTTAACACATTATTGTGTTTTATAACATCAAGAACTGGAGAGTGTTGACATATTTAAATCAATAAGATCAGAAGAAATAACATATTCAGAACATAACAAGGCGTGAGCTCCATATAAGAAGATAAACGGTCATTAGGGATACTTCTTAAGAAGATGAACATAATAGAACAAGGCCAAAGGAAAGATGATCATACCTTGGTTTTTGTGTTGTAATAATATCTTTTCCCATCATTTGTGGTGACCGACACCCAATCTGTGCTTCCCAACTTCTCCCTAAGCATGAAAAAACATCAGGTAAGAGATGAAACTTGAGCATCATTTCTTCCTTTCTTGCAGGATAATATATTTAGAAGAAAATCTCATTTCAAAAATATTGAGTGATTATCTCAATAACTAGAAGTGCTGAAACAACAATAAGAGATATTAAAATCGTTCTCAAGAACTCCTCTAAGCACAAAAGAGGCTACAATTGGAAAATCATAAGTAACAAAACGTCAGATTATGCACAAACAGCAAAATCACTAAAGTCGGCCTGATACAACTTTGCATGCCATTTCTACAGTAAGTATTTTATGCTTAGCGGGTTTAGTCAGAGACATTCTATACAATCAATCTACTTGACGTGTGACATTAAGCTAAATGCAATCTTTGTTCGAAATGTGGACAGGGCATCATTATGTTCTGGAACACTTGTTCTTTTCTTCCTCAACGATGAGTTCTTTCAAAGAGCAATGAAGTAGCTCTTTGTTCTTCCACCATTTGTCAATATTGCACAGCTTATTTGCAGCCTCCTTTCACTTAAAGTAGCTTACTGCTACTCGCAGTTTATACCTACTTGTGACTATTCAACCAACGGCTAATCTATGTAGCCACACAACTGTGTGGTAACAAAATCTCACAAAGCCAAGAGTTTCAGGGGAAAAAAAAACCAAAAGTTTCACTCTATTTTAAAGCACAATTGAAATGGCAAAAACCAAGTTGTTCAAAGAACCCACCATGATACTGGAGTCGGCTGCACAGTTGTTTTATCTGACTGCACCCAAACAAAAGGAAATAAGTAACCCAATAACACACACACACACACATATATACATAGTTTAAAAAGTTAACCAAAAAGGGAAAAGAACTTTAGCAGGTGCCACACAAGGTTTAGAAAATGTTCTCAGACCAAGTAAACTGCTTTTTAAGCTACATACATTTTCACCAAATGCAGCAACTGAATGGCTTTAAATGGTAGCCTCCCTCGTAACTCCGCTTAAGTCTTGTGTATAGCTGGTCCCAAGACCAGAAGAGGGAGGAAGGATGTGATAGGTAAACATGGATCCTAAGAAAGTAGGTGTGAATACTAGGGCATTGCTTTATAAGCGACATGTGGCACCAGTTGTGAGCCAATCATGTATTTTAAGCATTATGGAACAAAGCTGAGCCATGCTGCAAAAGCAAAGGTTGTTCCATGGTGACCAAGAGATAATGGTTGAGAAAAACATGCTAGGCACCAACCAATACGTTAATTTCTCATGCAAGCGTACTTAGAGAAACCAAAGCATTGATTTTATGATGCCAAAGTAAACCAAGGGAAGGCACATTAACCGCTATGGTGTGGACAAGGGGGAGAGTCATCAAGTCACGTGGATAACTTTTTTAGAATTAAGTACAGAGAGCTACGTGTGCTAGGATAAAATGCACTATCTATAAGCCATATAAATTATGACATGGACCAGATCGATTCACGTCTCACACGTTACGGTCAAATATGACGAAGGGTATACTGGTCCTTTGAATACAATCTAGATCTTATTGGAAGCACCTGGATTCTAAGTCCTAATTCTTGTTGACCAACGATTTAATCCTTTATGGTAACTACCTTTTACGTGGTTGACTCTCACTAGGAGCTAACCTCTCTAAGCTGCCAATGGATACCCTGACAAAACCACGGACAAATTAACCTCAATTCTTCACATAAATAATCTGCTGCTTAGTCCACTTTCTTCCTCCTGCAGAAACCGACTTAGGCATCAGAAATTGCCCACCAGATCCAAATCTGGCACATGCACGTTTGCTTGTTTTATGCTGCGCAAATCTAACGTGAGCTCATGCTGTCCCTTCAGGTCTATTTCTGCAACAATTTGGCGCCTCCGAGGGACCAACTAGCCACGCCTTGCTGGTCTCATGACACTCATCACCGAGCATCCACAACCGGCTACACAAGCACCACCAGCCGGCTAAGCATCACCGAGGATGGGCACACGGCCTGACAATTGTTCACTCCAAGTCCCCGCACGGCTGCACTTTGAGTGGCCGAGGAGCACGGTGATGCATAAGACGTCCAAATTTAATGCGACCCTCGGACTCCTGCGCTGCGATCTGCTCACCGGGGTACGGCTTTACTGCTCTCACTGATTGGTCTAGACGCTCGAGAAATGTCTGGGCCCATGTTCAAATCTGTCTCGAAGAATGTTTTATGTCAGTGGCATACCCTCAATCCAATGGAATGACCGGAATTACAAATGGCAAATTTTTCCAAGCAAAGAAGCACGGACACAGGTGTGGGTGCGGGTGCGGATACGCGGATACGGCATTTTTAAAAATTTTAAGCTACGGGTGCGGTGGGGATACGGCATATTTTATAAATATTTTTTTAATTATTTATACGTAGTATTTAATTTTTAGACAATTTAAATCTTAATAATCAAAATATATGTGAAAAGATATTCATATTCCAACCAAAGTAGTGAGTTTTGAAGTTTAATGGGTCTTTTGTAAATTTTAAAGCTTTCAACCAAACTAGTAAGAATTTGTTAAGTTTAATGGGTTGTTTTATAAATAATAAAATTGTAGAACCGAACATAATAAAGTTTTTATGTGGTATCACTTCTATTTCTTTGAAATCCTGGGGTTGGTTTATGTAATAACTTAACAATTGGGGTCCTTAAATAATACAACAAAACTAATGTCAGAAAGTCAAAAGTCAAAAGATAAGAACATCGACACCCCACAGAACATCGACTTCTTCTCCTCCTTCTCTAGAAGCAGGCGCACGCCGCAGTGGGTCGCCGGTAAGTCCCCTTCTCCTTCTCCTTCTCCTTCTCCTTCTCCTTCCTTCTCTTCTACTTCTTCTCTCCAATGTCTCCTCTCAGATTTCCGCAGGAGTTCCCGATGGTCGCTGGTGGTCGCCGAAGTTCCCGATGGTCGCCGGAGTTAGCCGGTGGTGCCAGATCTGAGCCGATACGCAACCAATCCGCACCCGGGATTTAAGAAATTAAAAAAAAATGGTGGACACGCCCTGACACACACAGGTGCCGCACCCAAGGCGCACCCACACCAGACGAGTATCTGGTGCCGGTGCTTCACCCTAAGTGCCGCACCGATGCTTCATAGGTTGCAAGGCATCAAGGAAAAGGGTCTTTGGGTTGACGAACTCCCACGGATTTTATGGGCACATCGCATCTCCCAAATCAAGCTGGATAGAGCCGTCCAAAACATCAGTCATTAAATCTGCACAGCAAGCCAAACCAGTTAAGCAGCAACACAATGCTAAGACGAAAATAGCTAAGTTATTAAGCACTGCAGAGCTTCCTTCTTCTGCTCCAAGGACTCCATGACCTATGATGATGCCACACTCGTGCAACTGTTCATTTGATAGAGGTTAAATATCAACAAAAGATAGAATGGAATATGAATATTGAAATTACAAGAACCAGAGTGATTAGACTAGTCCCCTTCGGTACCAGCTACTTAAAGCGTAGAGAGAGAGAGAGAGAGTTCTTCTCCCTGAGCCTGGAATCACAGCACGTACTCCACTCCACTCACAAGGCACCTCATTCTCTCATCCCTTCAGAAATCCCACGAATACAAGTATGGTTTGAGGACGGAGGTTCCACAAAAATAGAAACCCCCGGACGACGCCTACGAGTGAAAATAAAACTACCAAACTTGCTGAGAAATTTAAGGCTATACTACAAAGATAACTAAACACCCTAACCTTGGCGGAAAGCCTAATCAGTTGCACACATGTGAACGAGGTACGGCAGGAACCTCCATTCGGTACATGGTAGCTGCTCATGGTCGAAGGAACCTGGCATAGAAGGCGTGCAATGCAACTTTGAACCTGTGTTAAAACATATCTGCATATACTAAGATTTGTCCCCCCGTGGCCAAAATGGTCGGCTCCTCTTCATCGGGCAATCTGAACTCTATAGTACTGGGAGTTTCACAGCATTCCCTAAGTATACGAGGATCACGTGAGCTCACACACCTCCTAAGAGGGGCATGAAATGGGGCAGAATCAGAGGCATCCAATATCAACTTTTTAATCCTACTATCAGTTGTGTCACGATGGGGACAAAGAAAAGGGATCCGTGGATTTGAGATAACTTCAAAGGAGTTGATCTCTAGTTTTCGTGCTCAGAGACTTTATGACATGAAAATATATCCAAGGATTTCAAAACTTGAGAAGTGCTTTGATCTTAGTTGCTGAATTCTTCAACCATGGTCACGCTCCCACCCTCAAACCTCGCTCCCAAATCTCCAAGCGCTCCCATGCAAAAACCCACTTTACTGGTAAAGATCCGGCTTCGGAACCTCGCACCTGCTCCAGCTCTTAGCAACGCTCCAGGCAACTAAGGTTGTGATAACTTACTCGATCTAAGGAAGAATAAAGACGTAGAATTAATGAACTCCTGGGAAGATTTTCCTCCAGAACTTGCTCCCACAACCGTCTCTCTCTCTCAAGCTCTCTCTCATAAGAAAGTCGCAAATGAAAGAAGTGTGAGAAGAACTTCTCACATTCATCGTAGTGGGCCTCAGCGATCAAGATCAAAGGGCACAGATCTCTATAAAATGACCTCCAAAAACAAGGGCAAGTAATGTGGTTCAACCTAGAGTTCGGGGCCAGCCGAACACACGAGCTCCCTTTACATAATTTGAGCCGAGCAGACAAGCTAACTTTGTGTAATTTGAGCTCTACTCGGCCAGACAAGCAGACAAACTCACTTTGCATGGTTTGAAGCCAACAATCGAGCTAACTTCACATGATTTGAGCTCCACTCGGCCAGCCGAGCTCACTTCGCATGATATACCCGGCTATCCGAGAAGAAGAGCTCCATGACTTCACATTTTGTCCGCTCAGCTGGTCCCTGACAGCCGAGCAAACAAGCTTTATGAATTCATTTTTATGTTCTAGCCAAGCATTTGAGCTCCATGAGTGCACCTTTTGTCTGCTGAGCAAACGAGCTAACATAGGCTAACCATTTGTTGAGCGGATGAGCTTCATGACCTCACCTTCATTCTGTTCGATGCTTGATGAGCTCATTTTTTGTCTGCTCAGCAGGAGCTCCATGAGCTCGCCCTTTGTGCCGGCCGGGCTCTATATGCAATACACTGTAGAAGGGGGAAAAAACTTCTGTTATCTTGCCCTAACCGCCATTAGGGTAAAAAAAGCCAATGGTTGAGCTTCGAGAGTTAATTCCCCATTCCTGATTCATAAACAAGTAAGGGGCAAAATGATAGGGATAAAATGTGCCACGTACAAGCACACACCACGTGTCACACATAATAGTCAAATATGGATAAGGGTAGACCCGTCCTTTCAGCACATTCTAGATCTTAATGGAAACACCTGGATTCTAAACCCTAATTCTTGTGGACCAATAATTTTAAGCCCATATGGTAACCACCTTTTAGACGGCTAACTCCCACTAAAAGGACATACCTCCTGAAGCTCCCTATATGTACCTCACAGATTTAAGGTGAATCTAACCTCAACTCTTCACATATATCTTCTTTTGCTTATACAACTTCCTTCCTCGCGCATAAACTGACATGGGCATCGGAGATCCATCGCCAGATCCCCATCCGATGAGCCGCTATTTGTTTGTTTTGTGCCGTGCAAATCTGCTTGTTAGCTCGTGCAGTCCTCCATATTTCTTTCCCAACATGTATATACATAATTCTTTTCTTTATCTTTCTCCAAGTACCGTATGGGTTTTTGAAGTGTAACCTTGTACTGTTAAAGCTACAGTAATAGCAAGTTGCCATTATGTGAAAAGGAAAATCATTTATTTTCATTCTCGGGGCACTCATGCATAATCCACGTCCTATATAAAGAGCTTCATGTCTTCCATTGACTCAAAGCTTAGTGTAACCACAGCTGCAAGACGAAGTAGCATTTTTAGGTGATTTTTCATAGAGAGAATTTTAGCAAAAACATACAAATGTCCTGTGTGTCAGAGATTTACCATAAGTCACAAGAAACTTTTGGAGTTACTAATGGTTTTTTGCTCAATTGCAAGAAAGCATCTGACGAAAGTTAGACTGCAGGAAAAGTAGTTAAAAGTGAGATTACCTCTCCAATAAACCCAGAAGGTTTCTCATAAGTAGATTCTCCAGTCAAGGCATTATAATAGTATACAGCTCCTGTTCCAGTCCTGTGCGCTGTCCAAGCATCTAACTGTTCACTAACTGGAGTTCCGTCTTTTACCATACCACTATCGACATGTTCACAGCTGTCTGCAAAATCCCATACAACATTATACAACCACCGAAAAGTCTGAAGTCTGTAGCATGTTGAATTTTGAACATACCAATTCCTGGAGGGACTTCCGGATGCACACCAGAAGCAACTGCCTGCTGATTACCAGAAGCTGCAGAAGACGTGGAGGTCCCACCAGGAAATACCACAGGAGTAACACCTGGAGGTTGAGAATCAGGCAGTAGAACAGAAGGAAGTGGCATACCATGAGTCGACAAAGGGAAGGGAGCAGAAAAAGAAGCAAGATATGGTAAAAGTGATGGTCTTGAGGAGCCACTCATCTGAGGTGGTTGCAACCATAGTCCCTGAGGGAGAACAGCCAAAGGAAGTACAGAAGGATATGAAGAATAGGTGTGCTGCTGAAGAGCGGAATTAGATGGACCTGGAACAAATGGCACGGTGGGTCTTGACTGTACAGAAGAAGAATTAACAGATACAGATTGCTGTGTCATATCAGACAATTGTGGTACAGAAGGAACTATTCCAGTGGTACCATGCATTGCCAGAGTTCCAGGCACTCCTGGAGGCATTTGAAAAGACGAGGCAGTTGGTGTCCAAAATGTTGTTGGGATGAAGCTAGGTTTTAAAGATGCAGGAATTGAAGTCGTATGAGCAGACTGTGAAACAGAGTGAGACGGAGATGGTGCAGATGATGCACTACTGCTTTCTTGTGCAACATTAGTTGCGGCATTCTGCTAGAATTAGATCAAATCAGATAAATTCACGCATAATCATATGGAACAATAAATTGCAATTGCATAGGCCCTTGATTTAAATAGTTTCAATGTTTTTCAGGAAGCTCAACCGAAGAGCAGAAAACGAGAAGGCAGAATGTATTAACGCACACAAAGTAATAAAAAATTCAAAGACCAAATTCAACAGTCTAACTAGATGGCTGTCCACCTGCATTAGAGACATAAAAGTTTAACATAATGATTTTAAATTTCAAATTAAGTTTCCAAAACAGATAAACATATACATAATCGCGTTCTCAGGTCAAAAATTCAGCTTGTTATCCCAAGTCATGCACACATCACGAACAAAAATTTAACTTGCTACATCACGTCCAGTATTTACTCTGGCAATTCTCCAAGTATTACCATTAACTGATTCACATCTTCCATAGGCCTTCGCCTACATTTCCATTAACAAGATTTAAGTCTAAAACACCCCTAATAACCACAAATCTTTTATGAAGACTTCAATTTAGAAAAGGCATCTTAAGGAAAGAAAAGATTAGCCATTTAATCCCATCCGTGCTTTTACATATGTATAGATATAGATATAGATATACCATTTGATTCTATTTAGGATATCCCCACGTTTGGACTCAATAAAATTTCGTATGACAGAAAGAACAATACCTATCAGGTGAGTGAACTAAACCGTCTAAAATCTTAAAAAAGCAGCTGAATCCTGTGTACTGAGGCTCCTCGACCTCCTTTCTTCTAGGAAATACTAACATATAGACTTGTAATTATCAATAAGAGATTATAAAACAAGTTGAGAAGGAGTCGTACATCCAGAAGACCTCATACAACAAAGCCACATGTAAATCATGCATGTAACTGTGCAACATGATGAAGGACTTATATCAAAAGAAAAGTTTGCAGCACTCAATGATGCTCATTTAGTACACATGAAGTAGTTTGCGCAGACTGTCCAGGAACAGGAGGTTGTAAGGATGCTGCAGGAGATTATGTGTTCTTTCCCAATTGAAAATGCCTGGTGAAAGCTGGCATCATCAACAGAAGATGTAACACAGTGGGAAAAGAACAGACTCCCAAAAGCACCACGTACGTCAAAGTTCAGCTTCCAACACAAGTACGTTGCAGGATGAAAAAGATAATAATGCAACAACAGCCAAGCCCAAGAAACAAAAGCAACTTGTCATTTATAAACACCGCAGCAGTCAAACACTGTAGTACACAGGGTATAGACACATCCATAGACCTAGGCCCAATCTAGTATGTTCTTTTCATCACTTTTTAAAATACACTGGAATGCACAGGTATAAAAAAGAATTCTTGAAAGTGCAATTTAATTAACCTTAGAGACCAATATATAATTGAAGTTACTATTCCCTCTTTCACAAGGAACTTTAGATAAACAAAGACAAGACTATTCTAACTCCTACACAAAATGCAAAGCAATTACATGATACTCACGGAAACTACAAAATCTTGAAACTTCTATTAGAAACCCAAAACAGCTCCAGAGTTGCCTAAGGAAACCTTGTTTGTTCTTCAGGAAAGACTCGCAGTGCCTAACTCCTTATGAATCAGAAGTTATGGCCATAAGAAATGCAAGGTGGGGGACCACCTTATTAGACTTGCAACAACCCAGCTGTTCCATATAGTCAGTAGGAACTTTTGTGCATCATCAGACAACGCTAATTACAATGACCTATAACTAATGATACGCCAACCAATCGTCGGCACTAATCAAGTAAAACAAGCAAAGATGTACACAATAAGGTTGACAGTCACAAGGGTTTCATGATTGGTAATTGTAGATAGTTCGCTCAAAGTATGAGGATGAAGGCTCGTCATGTTGATGATGGCTCGGAGCAACCTTATCTGATGGTTGACATGGACTATGACAATGTGCTTGTGTTGCAAGCTGGTCTAGACCAGTGATGAAGAAGAAAAGTGAGGCCAAATCCACAGAGTTGGTGGAAAAGATTGTGCCCTAAGGCCAGACAACAAAGTGATCAAGCTTTTAAGGGAGAATCAATTCATGAGTCAACTCTAAAATGATTATTTATCCAGCAAATACTGCCAAACGGCATTCCATTCAAAGTTACTTATATACAAAGCAAACCGCTGAACAACTGTCAATACATTAATACTTAGATAATCCGATGCAATAAAATAACATAGAAAAATAAACCAATATATAAACACTAGTCTCATGGCAGGCCTACCACCGACTGCCATCAAGGTGAAAACTATGAGCCGGGGCGTGACAAGAAAACTTGTCACTGAACAAAAGTAGTTAGATAAAATTGGCCAAATCAGAGTTGTTCTTCATGAATAACTGAAGAATCTAATCACACTAACAAGGAACTCAGGATGCCCAGAGACCATGGGTATACATCACTTGATAAATAAGAATTACAAAAAAAAAAAACTAAGATAAATCCCCATAAATCAATAACTCAACCAAGTAAATATACAACAAGTCACATGCCGACCCTGCAGTAGGTTCAATAATGCATCGACATACGACGATATATATCCTTAGCCACCTTGGATGATGTAAATGCTTACAAAATGCCACAACTGGCCTGACTCTATGCTCTGATGACCTCACATGCTTTCTTTGAAGTGATAAGACTATTTCAATTACGATACTCGTGGAGTACTTGTGGAGAAAGAATCTTAAATAAATGCAAAGAAGAAGCATCCTTCACCCAGTAGCATAGAATTTGAACCAAGATATCCAGAGCTGACCTTAACTTTTAGCAAAAGGAAGACTCGTAATTCGTAATACGTAATTCAACTACGACTTTTTCAAAGAGTGTAGTCATTTAGACAGCTTTACCAACAAAAAGGCACTCAATGGCAAAATTTATCCAAAATACGTAATTAAAGAAATAGTCATATTCTCTACATAGTGGATGGCAAATATGGTAGGTCCTGACGAGATAAATACAGTCATCACCCTGATTGTAAGCTTTCTCAAAACTTTGACAAGTAAATATACTTTAACTGGTAGCAACATTGCATTTGCCCGAGTGACCCTTACCATTCTAGACTGTAATTGCTGACTACTAGAGAAACAAACAGCAGCCTGTGAAATGTTATATGAAAATGAAGGACCAGCACTTGCAGAAAGGCCAGGAACGGGGGGTTGAAGAAATGCTGAAGAGCCAGGTGAAGTCGGCGTTATAGCCTGTACTCAGAACCAAGTCAAGCATTGGTTAGTCTTGCTAAATATATGTAAGCTGTTACTAACAAGATGAACACAAAAGCTGTTACTAACAGGACTGGATAACGATAGCTGAGAACTCCCAGAAGTTGTTTGATCATTCGGAAGCATGTTGCATGACAATGAAGACAGCGGGTTCACATAGCCAGGAGCATTAATATATTTTGCCTGACCAGAGTCTTCACTTGCAGCAATAAGTGTACCAACAGCTGAAGAAGGTGGAGCTGTTGAAGCTGAAGGTGATCGTCCAGAATGTTGTCCAGAAACAGAGGATTGAAATGTTGAAGACTGCGCTTCATGTGGTAACCACACTGGTGACGTCATTACCAAACCTGCAAAAGAGAGAATCAGAAAGGGGAAATTACACTCATACCCTGAGTTTGGGCTCAATACACTCGTTACCCCTCCAATTCAGGAAATTACAATGACACCCCAGCCGATGAATGGCGTTAAGTTTTTGTTTAATATGACTCAATTGCCCTTAAAAATTTACCGGATTTTCAATTGTTCCCACCACCTGCGGCCCACCTCTGTAACCCATCCTCCCACCACAGCCAACCTAAAACTCGTCACCCACCCAACCTCCCCAATCAACCACCACTGATCTCCACTAGCCCCCACTACCACCATCCTCCACACACAAACCCACGACACACTCCCACCCATCACCCACCCACCCCTCCCCCGTCACCCACCGCCAACCTCCACCACAAACCCACCGTTTCACATCCACCCACCCTTCCCCGCACACACACACGTGCACACACGTTGTCGTCATGCACACACAGAGCCACGATGCAATTGTCTATCCTTATGTAGCATGTCATGCTCATATTCCTTAAGAAAGTCATGTCAGAATTTCTTGCTCTCTCTATTTGTTAAACATGATATACACTGTTGGGCGTCTTCCTAATAAGTAAAGCTTTTAGAGAAGAAGATTACTTAACAGGGTATCAGAAGTCCAATATCGAAAGGTTTTGGGTTCAGTCTTTCCCATTTGCATTTTGGTCCCATATGTTTAATTGCTGCACCTTTAATTAGTCTCTCCAAATGCAGTCGGGGGCTCGCATAAAATTAATATTAAGCAATCAGGCCGAAAGTAAAAACAAATGCGGTTTCTAATGCTTGATTGCAACATTCCAGATGTTTGTCTTCCAATTCAGTTATGACAAGAATTCTGATAAATTAGTAGGACCTTCATGTCTTGAAGCATCTCATCCCACAAAAAATACAAAGGAAGTTTCCTTGACATCCCAGACATTGTTGTTCAAGGTGCACAAGATGTTTGTCTTCCAACTCAGTTATGATAAGAATTCTGATAAATTAGAAGAACCTTCATGTCTTAAAGCATCACATCCTAAATAAATACAGAAGGAAGTTCCCTTAACATTCGAGACATTGTTGTTAAAGGCGCACAAGATGCAGACAAGAAATCCCTCCCTCCTACCCTCCCTCCCCCACCCAGAAACCCTCACACCACCCTATCCTTAACAAGAGCGAGTGTCTTCTCTCCCAAAGTGACTTCCAAGTCCCCCACTATGCAGCTCTCTTGCTGATTCTGCCCCTAGCAAACAGGAAGGAATGCAAAGACAATTGCCACAAAATAAGAATCCATTTTGCATCATAAACTCGTTGCTGCTACCGGGTCATTAAACAACAAATGGTTTCCTCGAAAATCTGTATCATCACGATATAAGGATTTTATCCGATCAAATCCAACAACTTCAGCTGTTAAAGTACTCCCCTTAGTTGCAGGAAACTCCTAATAAGGTGACGTTTCTCTCTCGGAAACTCGCTTTTGCGATCCCAAGTTAGGAGCTCCATGGGATCTCGTCCCAAACTAACATGGGAACTCGATCCCGTTAGCTGGATAGAGATGCATGGAACAAGTGAGAGAATACCTGAAAATCAAGCCCTTTCAACTCAATTCCTTGTTTCTCTTCTCCTTCAAGTCCTTAAACCCTCCTAGTCTGTTGTTGCTGGCTATATAAACTATACTAAACAAATGATAATACTCTTTACTCATTTATTTATTCAAGCCGCTCCCAACCTTAGATTCTTCTTGGTGCTTACGCTCCCCCGCCCCCGTTCCCGCTCCCGCCCCCGCCCCCGCACCCGCTTTGTGCAACTAAGGTACTCTCCTCTATGACTTAATATTCAGCTAGGAGATTTTGTGTTCAAGCTTTATGCTAAAGCACAAAGGTGTATTCTTGTAAGAAGGAACTCCGTTTCACATGCCTAGTATTCAGCTTCTTCTGAGAATTGAGGCAACGTAGAGCTTCATGGTCAGAATAAAGCACAAATTCCTTACAAATCAGATGATGTCTCCAATGCCGCAGTGCCTGCACTACAGCATAATACTCTACATTGCAAATGGAATACTTTCTGAAGAAAATTCTGGAACTCTATCTGAATAGGGATGCTTCTATGCTTAAGCACAAAATATCCCTATTCTAGGAAAGTTTGACATATGCTATTCTAGCAAAGTTTGACATACTACAGCTAATCTCCTATACTTGGAATTACAAATCAGTCTCTACAATTACGGTTATTCATAGGAATCTTGGGATTTCCATCAATGCCAAATTTCCAACACTCCCCCTCAAGCTGGGGAGTAGATATTTTCCATCCCTAGCTTGCTCACAAACCTATAAAATGCTGAACTTGTCAATCCTTTAGTTAAGATGTCTGCTAGTTGGCCCTCTGTAGATATGTAGGGAATGCAAATGAATCCACTTTCAAGCTTCGGCTTATAAAATGTCTGTCAACTTCCACGTGTTTAGTTTTGTCATGCTGAACTGGATTATAAGCTATGTTGACAGCAGATTTGTTGTCACAATAAAGCTTCATTGCGTCTCCAATTTAATCTTCAAGTCTTCAAGGATAAACTGGAGCCATAACAACATACGAATACCTTATGCCATCAAACAAAACTCTACCTTTGCACTAGATCTTGCCACAACTGGTTGTTTCTTACTCCTCCAGCTTACAAAAGTTCCACCAAGAAAGGTACAATAGCCACACTTTGATCTTCTATCAGTAACAGAGCCAGCATAATCAGCATCCATATATGCTTCTAATTCCATACTTGTGCCCTTTCCAAAGAGAATCACTTTTTCTAGGCTGACTTTCAGATGTTGTAAGATTTGGTATACTGCATGGAGATGGACATCCTTACAAGTTTGCATGAACTGACTCACCACACTCACTGTGTATGCAACATCAAACAGCCTGTGTGATAGACGTATCAGCCTCCCAACAAGTCGTCGATGCATGCCTTTGTCAGTTGGTTCTCCTTCCGTAGACTCTCGTAGTCTATGATTTGCCTCAACAGGCGAGTCCGATCTCTATGACCGAGTTTTCCAATTTCTTCAAACAAAGATTCCTTCCTTGGACCGAGCAACTACTATTCCTAAGAGTACTTTAATTTCCTCAGATCCTTTACTCCGAATTCTTTTGCTAAATACTTGCGAAGAGCTTCCTTTTCATCTGGATCTTTTCCCCTTACTTTAATATTCACATAAACTATCAACGTCGTGACTCCCTCTGAAGTAGAATGTTTGATTAGCAATGTATGATCACACTGTCTCTGTTTGTACTTCATATTCAAATAGCTTTAGTAAATCTTCCAAACCATGTCCAAGGAGATTGTTTGAGCCCGTACAATGCCTTTTTCAGTCTGCACAATTTTTGCCCAAATTTATGCCAAAGCTAGGTGGAACATATAGATTTCCTTCTCAAGATCTCCATGTAAAAAGGCATTTTTCACATCGAACTGTTGTAAAGTCCAACCATAGTTTTCTGCTAGAGATAACAACACCCCCATTGTATTCATCTTGGCCACTGGAGCAATTGTCTCTTAATAATCCACCCTATAGGTCTGTGTATATATCCCCTAGCTATTAGTCTCGCTCTATACTTCGTGATGGATCCATCCAACTTTTACTTCAGTGTGAAGAACCATTTGCACCCTACTGGTCTCTTTCCAGTTGGTAATTCCACTAGTTCCCATGTTCTATTCTACTCACATTGCATGCTCCCATTCCACTTTACCAAGTGCCTCAGATAATGTTTGTGGGATGGCTATAGTTTTTAGATGAGCAAGGAAGCTTTTTTGTGAGGTCGATAATTTTTCAAAGGACATAAAATGGGATAAAGGAAGTTGTGTGCACTTTCTAACAACCTTTCTTGTGGCAATGAAAGGATCCAAAATGAAGGACTTACCTCATTCCCGAGTGACGATTCGGTTTCTTGAACTTGAACAAGATGGATCACGGGCTTTATTCTTCTTGAGTAGACTTGTAGTGGCATTGTGGATGGTTCTTCAGAAAGATTAGGAGATGACTCAACAGACTCGGTGTCAGAAATAGGTTCAAAAATGAGTTCTGTTTCAGAAGTGGATTCAGTTTGCACATGGAGATATTTTAACTAACATAGATAGTTCTCTCAAGAATAGATCCTTCTCTTCCATAGATGATTCCCCACCCCCCACCCCCCACCCCCCTCCCAACACAAAGATAATGTGACATCGGCAAAAACATAAGTTTTATAACTGGTTGGATCATAACATTTCGTACCCTTTCTGAGTAGGTGAATATCCCATGAAGACACACTTGACAACTCTAGGACCTAGCTTGCTTTGACCACTAGATTGAACATGAAAAAATCCAAAAACTTCAGGATCTAACTTCATTGACACATTGAGGTTTGGAAAATACTGAGAAAACACCTCCATTGGACTTTTAAAATCCAAGAGTCGAGATAGGATATGATTTATTAGGTGAGCAGCAATGAGGACAGCTTCCTCCCAAAAAAAATTTAATACATTATTTTGAAACAAAAGAGGACGAACAAATTCGGCAACCCCATTTTGTTGGGGTGTATCAACACATGAAGATTAATGAGTGATTCCCTACTTTATAAAGTATGGAAGCAAACTTTGATTAAAGAAGTTTTTAGCATTATCTGTCCTCAACACTGAATTGAGTTTTGACCATTGTATGAAATGTAGAAAAAAAATGTTGCTCACATTAGATTTTTGTTTTAGCAAATCAATCCATGAAACCACAGTGCAATTGTCAATGAACGAAACAAACAAACTAGCCCCTAAAATGTTGGGTACTCAAGATGGACCCCAAATGTCATTGTAAATCTAAGAAGAAGGAACCGTAGTTCTCTTACTACTCAAAGGAAAGGAAACATGTCGATGTTTAATAAATTCACAAGCATCACAATGAAAATCGTTCACATTAATATTTTTGAGCAAAGATGGAAAAATGACACCGAAGGGTGTTCTAGCCTAAGACGATGAAGCTAAATTCGGTCTTTGTTTGAATGAAGGTTGCTGGAGAGAAACGAGAGAGGTGATTCGTTCCCATTATTCACTTCGGCACTAGGTAGCTCAAGATAATAACGACCATGTCTTACCCTAGCATGTCCAATCTCCTCATCGTAACTTGGTCATGAAATACACAAGAAATACGAGAAAACACCACACTGCAGTCTGCAGTTTAGATCCTTTGTAAGTTGATGTATAGACACAAGATTTGTAGATAATTTAGGTACATGTAGCACGTTTTTAAGGGTCATTGATGGACTTACGACGATTTCTCCTTGGCTGGCAACAGTGGCCAGGGATCCATCAGCAATGGCTATTTTTCTGTTGCTAGGACAGGGTTGGTGAGTGAGGATTAGTGTGAAGAATGGGTCATATGATCGGTTGCCCTAAAATCATTAACTCAGAAATTTGAAAAATCTAAACAAGAGGCACTTAAAGCAAACGAGGAATGAAGCTTACAAGAATCTGCCAAGGAACAGGTACCTTTGGACTTCTAAAATGAATCAAGGAGTGATATGAGCCTTCTAATATCTTCTTTATTAGATGCATTCTCCTCTCCACCATTGGAATTTACATCACCATGTGACCTGTCTTCCCTCCACTGAGTCATGTGCACCGACTTTGTTGTTTTCACTTCTAGGTCTTGTATTCCACTGAGAAGTTTGTGGTTTTCCATGAAGCATCCAATGCTATTTAGTATGGCGAATCTTTTTTAAGTACATACACCCCAAGTTATCCTTGTTTAAGGGCCGAGACTCCATTCACCCACATTTCTGAATTTGCAGTATTGGAGGCCGATGTTTTAAGGTATTAAACTTCCGTTTTCGATCAATAATTTCTCCCAACACTGCTCATCCTTCAACCGGTTGAGAGTAAAGCATAACTCCCTTTCGACTTTCTTCAGCATTGATGATAGAGATGGTCTCATTCAATGGAGGTAAATCCTCTTTTCCCAATATCTGAATTCTCCCTTGATCAAACTCAACATTTAAACCGGCGAGAAAAGCATAAGTTCGATCCTTTCAATGAAATTCTTCAATACAGTTGCTTCGTCGCTGCACTTTATCTTAATGCACGAATAATGATCCATCTCTTGCCATATATTCTTCAAGGGAATCGCATGTTTCATGACTGAGCTCCCGCCCCCGCAACCGCCCCCGCCCCCGCCCCTGCTCCCGCACCCGCCCCCGCTTTGTGCAACTAAGATCTGAGCTCAAATTTTTAGATGTAGATCTATATATAAAATACTCGCTTCTACAAAACTGCCCAAACACTAAATTTGCAATTCCATAAATTTGTAAACCAACGAATTTTACAATGAATGGATTTCAAAATGCAATGTACTTTGAAATTCTTCATCCAAACACACTCTTAATGTGGGGATTTGGATTTGGCCGAAAAACTAGTCTAAACTACTTATTTCAACTGAGTTTTGAAGGCCTCAAATCCCCTCTACAAATCCACCATGGACTTCACAAATCCTTTTTAAGACGGCCCAAATGCATACAATGGATTCCATACAAGGAACTTTTGAATCCATTGCAAAAAGGCAACCCCCACTTGAAACACCTAGTCCAAACACACTCTTAACTTTTATTTATTTGATTGATGATTGAAATCTGGTTTTGTCAAAAATTAGACCAACATGTGAAATGATTTTAGCATAAACTGTTCTATTGGAAACGTGTTGTTGTCTAAGGTGGTTTCTTTTACTGACATGCTTCAGAAAGTGTCATTGTTTAAACTGAAACTCTTGTATTCTGAAGTGCTTTTAGCGACAAAATGAAATCCATTATCTATAGGAGACGTGATTGAAAGTATGTTTCAAGTGCTCTTAGTCGGACCAAATAAGTCAGTGAACTATGCCAATGGTGTGCTAGCACTGGTCGCACTTTGGTTCAAAAACTAGTCAGTGGGCCCCACAAGGGGATAGCATGTAATTATTAATTGTGACAGTGGACTTGTGTATAATCCGGTTAAACGTTCCGCAGGAAGCCTTGAGCCAGACTGAATCAATGCGTTAGCTAGTTCTATTCAGCAAGTATGGGATGGTTGAATATAATTAACTGACCAACTTATGTTTCGTTGACTGCACAAATTCTTATAAAGTATGTTTCTGGTGACAAATGTCAAACTATTTCTACGAACTATTTACTTCTATAAAAAATTCAATCCAAAATGTTTTTTCTAAGATGTTTGGTCCAGCTATTTGGATCGACGGTTATTTATTGCATATGTGGAAGCTCACCCCTGCATTATCCTTTCAGCCTGTAAGTTCAAGTGGTTAGTTTGTCATGATCCACGCAAATATTGAAAAAACATGATTCGGGTTCTCGAGAATGTTATGGGGACGAGATTGATTAGTGACTAGAATTCTATTTTGAGTTCCAACGGTGCTTTGTAGAAGCAATTCAAGATTCTGATATTAATCACGTTAAAGATAGTAACGGTTTTAGTCCGCTGCTTATTGTACTGGTTTAGCGAGTGAGGCCTAGCAGTGCCAATGCTTAGGAGTCAAAGAGGCCAATGGTCGGTCATCCTCGAGCCCAAGTGAATTCACTCTTGGTTCAGGGCATGATAGGAGCTAAGACCTGAGGCAAGTTGTTTGTTTCACCAGGAGGAAATCTGTTGGAGGCAGAAATCTGAAGATCTTTGGCCGGAACCAGGCGATAGGAATACGATGGCTAATGCGCATAAGAGGAACAATCAAATTGGGCCCGTAGCAGTTGAAGAAGTGGTTTACTCTTCAAAAGGGGATGTAAGGAACAGTATTGTGGGGTTATTGGAGGTTATTTCAGGAGGAAGACCAATCACGACCAATTTGATGGTTTGGATTTCAGCTCTCTAAATCAGGAAGCTAGAGGCTCTCTAGAATGTCTTTTCTCGGAGGATAGGATTCTTGTGGATTTGCGTGGGATATGCAGTGAGAAAGCCCTCGGTCCGAACAGCTTCACCATGGCTTTCTTTCAGCACTTTTGGTCTGTGGTGCGAGTTCTCTATAAGCGCAGGTCGTTAGAGAGGAGTCTTAACGCCTCTTTCATCTCTTTGATCCCCAAGAAAGTTGGTGCTTTTGGTATTAGGGATTTTAAAGAGATCAGCAGGGTGTATGAATTGCTGACTAAGGTTTTTGCCATCAGGTTCTCAGAATGCCTTTGGGGGGGGGGGGGGGGGGGGGAAGGGAGGTTTTGGATACAGGTTTGATTCCAAATTAGTTTTTAGATTAACGCCAAAGATCTGGGCTTATCTAAAAGCATGACATTTGTAAGGCTCGTGATCACGTAAGTTTGGACTCTATGCTGTGTTTGTTAGCCAGGATGGGCTTTGAGCTAACCAGAGGGCTTGGATGGCATTTTGTTTGTCTACTGTTCAGTAATCAGTTATGTCTAATGGCTCGGCAACAAGTTTCTATTTGTCTTCTAGACGTACCCAACAAGGGAAATTCCTTGTCTCCGTTTCTCTTCCTCGTCAGGATGGAGCCTTGGAATCCTTTCTTGTATCGAGCAGAGGCTCGCTGTTTCTTAAGGCATTTCATGGAGCACGTTTCCACCAGTATGGCGGTGTGAGGGTCTCGTCTGTTGTTTGCAGAGGAAACGATTATCTTTTGTGATGTAGATGATGCTCACCTCTGCCACTTGCAACTTGTGGCACTATTCTTTCAGGCTTGCTCCGCGCTGAGGATTAAGTGTTTAACACAACTAAGGGTGAATTGCTCCCGCGTAGTAGGTCGGCTGACTTTAATTAAGAATGTTCTATCTAGTTTGCCCAGTTACTGCATGTCTCGTGGTGCCAGCCTCTGTTTTTCTTTGGGAAGGGACGGAGGATACAGTAAGTATCATTTAATAAACTGGAATGTAGTGTGTACTCCTATTCAGTCCGCCAGGTTGGGAATCAAGAGATTGAGAACCATTAATAAGGTCATTCTTGGCAAGTGGCTAGGGGAGATATATGGTGAAGACAGATCTCAGCTTTACCTTCTGGCAGCATAATAAAAGTTTCCTCCTGACATATCTAACGTATATTCAAAGAGCCTAGATGTTCCAAAAAAGGCATTGTCAAAACTCCTCCCCACTCAGTGTTATAGAAAGCGCGCCCAGGCACAAGGCGCAGCCAAGCTCACTACTCACGCCTCGCCTAAGCCTAGGCGAAGCGTGTTCAATAAGGCACGCGCCTTGTGCACCAAGGCACAAGGCGCACAGCGGCGGAGGCCCAAATCTAGGCGCATGAATCGTAGCTGTTGGATATGCCGCATGTCTTTATATAAGACGTCCATTTTTATTTCATATTTTTATCTATTTTAACTCTATCAAGTGCAACAATTATTTCAGAAACTAAAAATTAAAACCTAAATCCCCAAATCAGTTTCACTTTCACTTCCACAACACAGACCACAACTCTCTCTGTCTCCCCTCGGCCCCCTCTACCGTTCTGTTTTCCATCCCTTCTCCAGTCGCCGCCATTGCCTCTCCCATCTCCGCCGGCCGCCTGCTGGTCCAGCTCTCTCTCTCTCTCTCTCTCTCTCTCTCTCTCTCAGTGTTCTATCTTTGTTTTAAGAAGCTGAACTATTTAGCAAAATTACACCTTCTGCAACACTACTGCATCAAGGTCCCCATTGGCCGCCCTACCCTTTCTCCTTCCTCGGCAGGTTTTTGTTAAATCTCTCCCTTTAATTACGCTTTGCGTTTTTCTTCTCCATGCCTTCGCACTAAATCCTTCGTTAATGCTTTAAGTTGCACTCTTGCAGTGAGCATTTCATAAATCTCAAGAACAGATGCAAGTATATCTGAAAATGAAGCAAGCTAGTGTTAAAGTATCTTGTTGTAGGTTCACTAGAATGTAGCTATTTTGTATTCGAGATAAGTTCTATTACCATCCTGGGTTATCTCTAGGATTTTGTTTGCTTTTCTGAAGTTGGTGTTCTATCTTTGTTTCAAGAAGCTGAATTGTGTGATTGGATTTGGATGGGAAAAGAAGCTGAACACCCATAGGATTTTGTTTGCTTTTCTGAAGTTTGTGTGTGTTACATTTGTTTGAATTCCAATCATGAACATCTTTGTTGTGATTTCAAGTGGGAAAAGAAACAAGAAAGAAAAGAGGGCCCTGAGGAATGTGCTTTGTTTTCCATCTGACATGATTGGTTAATGTGGAGATAGTTATGTCTCGTGAAAATTCATTATTTACAATTGTTCTAAATGAGATGGTTTAGAACGTTGCTTTATATTATTTTACTTATCAGCTTATACGTTTCAGTGGGTTAAAACACTTAGCATGAAGCATGGAAGCAGGCAAGCCGATGATGATTCCCTTTCAAGAAAGCATTGCTGCCTTGATCCTTAGCGATGATGAGGATGGTGGTGTTATGTTTACTTAGAATTCAGTGATTTGCTATTTTTCAATGTATTTAAGACTTTTCAAATGTTGAAAGTTTGTTAAATTATGATGTTATGGAATTTGGAACTTTTTCTAGTATTTGGAAGTTTCATACTTGTCATGTACTTAATTTTTTTACGTAATTTTGTTGTTTTAGTGCACTACTATTTATTTAATTTAATTTTGCGCCTCGCTTCAAATAGGTGCGCGGCGCCTTGCATCTTGCGTCTAGGCTCCAGGGATCTTTTGTACCTTAGGTGCGCCTGCACATTAAATATTATTGTCCCCACTACATACCCATAGACCATATCTTATCGAAAATATGTAAGAGAAATGCCAAGAAGCAGATGAATAAACTTTTCAAAGAGTCAAGTAGAATCATGAAGTTCAATGGATACTACCTCTATTCCATAATTTCACTCCATTGCGAACTATTACTACTATTTAACCATAATTCATTATTTTTGTATATAACATCTCAGCCGGGCGATTGGCTGAGGCTAAAGATCAAAAGGGATGCAGTGGGACAGGCCCCAAGGATAGAGGACTCGGTCAGGGACAGAAGAGGGAATTCCACCTAAACTTCACAGTTCTAGTAATGACAGTTAGTTAAAGCTAAAAGTGTCTTTTACTTTTCCTGCCTACTATTGATTTCATTTTTCAGTTCAAACTCAAATTGTAAAACATCAGCTTAAAGAGGGTGAGCAAACCATTGAGATGGTCATGAATGAAATGAAAATGACGAACTTCTCTCCTCTGTTTCTCTCCCTCTCTCCTATTATCTCTCTAACCTACCATCTTCTCCCTGCCTACTCTGTTTCTTCACTTCCGATCTGAGCTCAATCAGTACTGCCACCTCTGTTACCCTACATTTAGTTTCTGCATTCTGGGCCTCAAACCATCCTTACCATGGTGATCAGTTTGAGATCAGGATGCCCGCATGGCAATCCTTGGGAGCAAATTCACCAACCTGACCACTTAAGCGGCTGCTAGCACGGCTGCCCTCACCAGTCGGAACAACTACTCACCAACCAACATCAAGGCTCCTCCTCCACGGCTCACGTTGGCGGTTCATCAAGACCATGACCACGTAATGGACGACCATCACCATATCTCCAATATTCGATGGTTAATTTTGGAAGTCAATCCCCTAGATTGGAATCTCCCCAATTTGATGGCACTGGTGTAGGAGGTTGGGTATCGAGTTTCTTATGCTGCTATTCATTTTGATACTAAGGCCAATACTTGGTTCCAGTATTATGTTCAGCCTAGAGCTCAAGTTAGCTGGACGACTTCTCTTGTTGTCCTATATGCAAGGTTGGAGAGGCTGGTCATAGCATTATCATCACATAGGTTAATCAATTAAACCTGACTAGCACTATCCAATATTATTACAATCAGTTTGAAGCATTGAGGCTTCAACAGTTTTATGAAGGGCATGATTTTTCTTAAGGATATTGTGTGCAATGCTTTGTTGGAGGCCCGAGAAATGAGATTAGAAATGCTGTGAAAATGTGGAGACCTCAGAATCTGAGTAGAGCTATTGAGCTGGCAAGACAACAGGAGGCAGCTACTAACTGTCTTTTGGGAGCCCTAACCACATCACCACAGAACCACAAGCACACCCTTCCCCACCCCCGCACAAGCCAAGTCCATTCCCTTACCAGAAACCTACATTCCCCGTACCACCACGTTAATCACACACTGCTCCGTTTACCCTTAAACCTAGCCACCCCTCCCCCAATATCTCACCTGAAGAACTTCTCCCTACTCCCACAATTCCATCCCACAGACCAAAAACTCAGATCAGAAGATCACTACCGCTGAACAACAGAGAAGAATTGCCTCCAGGCAGTGTGTCTGGTCTGATGAAAAGTTTGTTAAGGGCCATAACTGCCCCAACAGACGAATCATGGCCATGATCATAGAAGATAACTCGATTGATGATGAGCAGCTACGACAGGACCTGCCAATTGGTGGTGATAGCATCTTTACCGGCCCAATCCAACACTCGCGACAAGGAACCACGTCACTTGTAGAACCCTCTGAGATTTATGTACACGCTCTGGCTGGTACCACTCTCCATAACACCATTACAAACTGAGGATAACATGCAAGGCAAAACCTTCACATTTCTGATCGACATAGGCTCTACAAAATTTCCTGGAACCTGCCTCTGCACGACAATTGGGAGTCATAGTAGAGCCCCGCTCCCCTACGATAGTCTCATTTGCTGATGGGGCCAAAATCCAATGTGAATCTGTGTGCAAAAGCTTTACCTGGGTCATGGCTGAAAAATAATTTTACTACATCTGCTGGACTCCTTCCAGTAAGGGGCTGTGATTGTGTGCTTGCCATGTATTGGCTTCGTACCTTAGACTCTGTGAAATTCAATTTCCCCAGCAAAGTATTCACTCAAGGATAAAAGCAAGAAAGCGGTTCTGCAGGGAGAAACCAAGATTGCTACCTTGAAGGTCAAATCAGCAGTTGCTATTAATAAGTTGCTTCGCAACCACCCATCTCTTGTTAAGTATGAAGACATATTGCAAAGCCAGAGGACTTACCACCTCACAGGAGCCATGACCATCATATACCCCCTCAAGGACAGGGCAAAGCCTGTCAATATTCGACCTTACCGAACTGAAGCAGAGAATATCATCAAGGAGCTACTTGCCCTGGGCATAATCCAACCCAGATCCCCTGCTTTCGCATCCCTATCCTAGTTGTGAAGAAAAAGATTCCACCTGAAGATCATGTGTGGATTGCAGAGAGCTTACAAAGCTCACCATCAAGATAGATATCCCATTCCCAAAATTGATGACCATGATCCATGTTGTATATTTGAAAGAGGTTGACCTCCTTGCTTCCCTCGCGGTACAATCCTCTTCTTGTCGAGCCCCCTTTCTCCTCAGTCCACAGATATAAAATGTAGGACTGGCGTCAACAGTTCATAACGGGAGAAAGGACTCACTAAGCCGGGATCACTAACTAAGAATAAGATAATAAAATAGAAAAGAACTGTCTTTCAGATGAATTCCAAGGATCTTCTGTATTTTCCAAGTTGCACTTAACGAGTGACTACCACCAGATCAGAGATGCCAACCAGGACATTACCAAAACTGCCTTTAGATATTTAAAGATTTGTACCGGTTTCATTAGATGACATCTCCAAAGTCACTTGGAACATCTAAGATTGTTTTTTTTCAAAAGCTCGGGGACAATATATTGCTTGCTAAAAAGAGCAAGTGCGTATTTGCTCAAGCTAGTTTCGAACACTTAGGCCATACAGTCTATGGAAAAGGGGTGGCTGCTGAAAAGGAAAAGGTCGCAGCCATGATCTACTGGCCCATTCCCAAGAGCATTGAGGACCTAAGGGCTTTCCAGACTTAACAGGTTACTACAGAAATTTGTAGCCAATTATGGCCTCAGAAGCAAACCCCTAACTCCCTTGCTCAAGAAGAATGCCCACCACTAGACTGCTGAAGCAGAAACAGCTTTCCACTATCTCAAGCAGGCCATGGCCACCAATCCTGCCTTGGCATTCCGAATTTCTCTCAGCCCTTTGAGGTGGAAACAAACCCTGCCTTGGCACTTCCAAATATGTATCTGCCCTTTGAGGTGGAAACAGATGGGAATGATGGTGGGTTAGGGGCAGTCCTGAAGCAGCAGGGTAGACCCCTAGCATATTATAGCAAGTTCTGCCTATGAAAAGGAACTAAAGGAAGTTGTTCAAGCTATAACCAAGAGAAGTTCATACCACAGCCATCATCTTATACTCAGGACAGAAAACTTCAGCCCTAAGTGACAAGTTCGTAGCACGGCTGCGAGAGAAGGTGCAAATTGGAGTGCGTCAGAGAGTCGATTTGAAAAATTCTACAAGTGCCGAAGCGCCTTCAAAGCACCCCTATTATTAAGGATATATTTCTAGATAACATTGAATATAGCTGTGTAATTACTGAATATTACTGGGGAAAGTTAGTTGTGTATTCATGTTAATGGGGGCAGAAGAATAACATAAACGAAACAAGCAGCTCAGCTTGGCGAAATCGAAGTGAGCATGGTCCTAATACCCGGTGGTCCCATGTTCGTAACTCCGGAATATGTTTTGGAGAAATAAACTCGATCACATGCTGCTTATACACGCGGAATCAATATAACTTGCATGACACGTGGCGACATATCGTTACTCCGGATGTGCAGAATCCGCAACATGCAGATTTGTAGGCTCAGCGCCATCCTCTGCTCTTTAAAAGAACCCCCCACCCCCCGAAGGAGGCCTTCTTCGCCCTCCACCTAAGCTGCACAGGCCCTCTGATAAGACAATCCGGAAGTAGATTGATTAAAATTTCTGGTAATTTTCAAAAGTCATTGATTTATTATAGGAACTTCCAGACTTCGCAGAAATTAACTGTGACCAAGTCAGATATTGATGTGACTGCGGATTCGCACCCTAGTCAGCCACTAGCAATTTGAGTGCATTGTGCCACTAAAAAATGGCAAATTATGTCACCTAGCTGCCGCCTCAAGTTTTTGCTTGGACAGAAGTCGACTTCAATGCTACAACAGAAAATGTTGTCTAAGCTCCCTTGGATTTTATGTTGAAATTCATTACAAGAAAGGTATGTAGAACTCTTTGTAGCTAATGCTCTATCCAGAATCCCAACACCAACAACTCTGCCCACCAATTCACCACTATCCTGGTCCAAGAGATCATCTCTTACGTAGAAACTGATCCCTAGGCCCAAAAGATCTTGGGGGAGTTCACTCTCAACCCTATGGCCACTTCTTTCTACTCACAGAAAGATGAGTTGCTGAGGCACATAGGAAGGCTTTACATTGGTTCCAATGTACCACTAAGGCAGTAAATGTTTCAAGAGGTAAATACTACTGGATTTGGGTGGGTTTTTTTTTTTTTTTTTTTTGAGGGGGGGGAGGGGGTGGGGTGGCACAGGCATGGATGCTACCACTAAAAGAATCTGCATGACCTTTTACTGGCTTACATGCAAAGGACATACATACCTCTATTGCCAGTTGTAAAGTAACATTCCTGGTCTGATATGACCGTGGACTTTATTGATGGTCTTCCAAAGTCACACAGCAAGGACTCCGTCATAGTAGCAGTGAATAGACTCAGCAAACAGGCCCATTTTATCTCACATCTTGCCCCTACAATGTTGAAGTTGTGGCCAAAAATATTTTTTGATGAAGTCCTAAAACTCCATGGGATGCCCAACTCAATTGTGAGTGATCAAGAAGCTCTTCACGCTGCTTGGCACAACTCTAACCACCAGTTAACGATGCCTTGAACCTATCTCCGATGCATGACAAGTGAAAGACCAAAACAATGGGCCAAATGGTTGACCCTAGCTGAACTATGGTGCGACACCAGTTACCACACTGCCCCCCCCCCCCCCCCCCAAACGACACCATAAGAGGCCTTGTAGGACTACAAACCCCAACCCCTTAACCTGAAAAAGATGCAAACCACCAACATTACATAAGTTGATACATGTCTCCAAACAGGAACATCCTTCTCCAAGTGCTTAAGGCCAACCTGATAGCCGCACCAAGCTCGAATGCAGCAGTACGCCAACAAAAAAAGAACAGAACGCAAGTTGAAGTTAGTGACATTGTATTACTAAGATTGCAGCCTTACTGCCAAAGCAACATTGTTCTCGGGAAGAATCCCAAGCTCTCTGGGCCTTTTGCAGTCCTAGCCCGAACTGCCAAGGTACCCTACAAGTTAGACGTCCCTCCCTATTCCTTGGTTCATCCAGCTTTTCATGTTTCTCTGCTAAAAGTGACTTGGAGACACTCTTCGGTCTGTATTGACCTGCCCATGACTCGAGAAGAAGGTCAATTTCTTGCAGAAGCTATGGCTATACTGGATTGAAGGAAGATCAAGTGCCAGAACCAGCTCATTTCTCAAGTGCTTGTCAAATGGCCAACACAACGGTAATGAGAGCGCCTGGGAAGATTGGGCCAACATTAAATTGTATTTTCCTCATTTTGACACTTAAGAACAAGGGTCTTCTCAACCAGGGTGGAATGTCAAATCTCAGCCGGGCCAATGGACTGAGGCTCAAGATCAAAAGTGATGCAGTGGGAACAGGCCAAGGCTAGAGGACTTGGTCAGGGACAGAAGAGGGAATTCCCCATATGCTACAAACTTTTATTAGTTAGTGTAGCAATTAAGTAATGGCAGTTAATTAGCGCCAAAGGTGTCTTACACTTTTCCCACCTAGTATTGTTTCATTTTTCAGTTCAAATTCAAATTGCAAAATCAGCTTATAAAGGGAGATCACGCCATTGAGATGATCATGAATGAATTAATTTTGACAAATTTCTCTTTCTTCTCCATTTCTCCCTCATTCTCTTCTCTTACTCCTTTAACATTCCATCTTCTCCCTGCCTACTCTGTTGTTTCACTTCCTATCTGAGCCCATACCATGTGTGTCACCTCTGTAACAAGAGATTGTATTTTAAATTCGGTGTTATAATTAATATGTATTAATAAGGTGACGGCTTACAAATAGAAAACCCTGAAAAGATTTAATTACCAACCAGAATACTTGTACCCAAAAGAAAGGGAAAAAAATTGTTTCGATTTATACAGAATTGGTCACCAGGAAACTCGTAGAAGAGATGCCTCGAAGTTAATTAGCAAACATGTGATGGACCCCCCGAGCTTCTAAACAAAGTAGAAATCAAATTGGAACAAATGGAACAGGGAATGCAGACAAACAAATATGAACCAATTTACGTTTAGCAAAAGTATAGAAAAGGAAACCAAAAAGGAACCTGAAGAAGCGGGCGGCAACGGCAGTTGTAGCGGTGGCTACGCCCAGGGCAGCGGCGAGTTGCTGTCGAAGCACTACTAGGCTTCGTTTTGCTATTGGCAAATTGCTCTCGTTGTGATTCTGTTTTTCAATTTATTTGTTGTTTCTTTACTTAGAAGCACGTGCGGTCACATGTGATAAAACAAAATAACATAAGTTACAATAATATAGGAAAAATTATAAAGCTATGTATTTTTTAGAATATATATGGTGTAATATTTTTATGTGATTTAGATATGCATGTTAATTTAGTTGGAGTCAAAAGTGCAACTTAAAATTAAAATGTACACGTAGAAGGATTGTTCTAAAAATATCATGAATCTATCTAAAAAATACTAATAGTCTCTCAACCGCCTTCACGTCGCACAACTTCTATAGAACGTAAAAAGATATACGTCAATTATGACAATAATGATCCATCTACCTGTGATGGTCTTACACACCATTCTTTTGAAGTAAAACCACTATAATTTTAAATCAATGCATTTAGTCAAATCTTAAAGGTTTAAAGTGTAACGCCCCAATTTTTTTCGAAGCGTTAATTTCAAATAAAAACAAAGCAGAAAATCTCAAAATATCCAAAAGTCTCCCAAATTGAGTAATCAGAGCATCTAATAATAAGTCTCCAAGAAACATCAATAAATGTCACTCAGGCTTAAAACTATTACATTGATCTCAAGTACTCCTAACAGAGCTCCAAAATAAAATCTAAAGCCAAATCTAATCGTACAATAAATATAAAAGGAAAATTCTAAAAAGCTTCTTACTTAGCCATGCTTTAGAATCATTTGTACAGCTCCAAACACTGCCTGATAACCTGAAAGTAAGGGGTGAGCACAAAGCCCAGTAAAGATAATCGCACACACCCACCCACAGAGTACAAAGCACGATATATCGATAGTAGTACTTGGAGGTGATAAAGTACGATACCAAGGTGCATGGCGAATACCAAAACCAATGCACTAACTTTCAATTCAGAGATCAGATTAGCAATAAAATCAAATAGCTCATATCAGCAGACAATTCAACCTCAAAGTAAGGAATTATCATATATAACTAAGTTTACAAAGGGTCAAAAGGTTTCCATGTGTTTAAAACAATACAAAATTTAAGTTCGAAACGTTTTTCACGGATTCTGATAAAGATAATTTATATTTCAAAAAGACTCTAGTGAATTCAATAATACTTCAGATATGTTCAAAAACTTATTCAAATAGATCAGTTATAAAAATTCAAATGTTCAATGAGTACAAAGACGAAGACCACGGGAGCCATTCATAAATGTGTCACGCGTGCCATCACTGACACTAGGGCTGTATACGAACCGAGTTCGAGCCGAACATGGGCGTGTTCGAGCTCGGTTCGTGTAAGACTTGGTATGTTCGAACTCAGCTCGAGTTCGTTAAGGGGTTAGAAAAAATTGTTCGAACTCGGCTCGAGTTCGTATCCTTCAAACTCGGGCTCGGCTCGCTCAACTCGTTTAATTAAACGAGCCAAACTCAAGCTTCAAAGCTTGACTCGGGTTCTTGCACGAAATCAGATGAAAACCCTAATTTTCTCAGATCTGTCAATCCCTCAATCCCTAATTTTTTTAGATCCCACAATCCCTCAAGCAACTACTTCATTGCAAAGGATAGACATACCTCAGAAGATGGAAGAAACTCCAAAAATCAGCAAAATCACACCATTGATGAAGCTATACAGCGCACGACGGCCATCGATGAAGCTCAACAGCGCACGAATCTGAGCCATCTGCTTTCGCATACCCCCAATATCATCATACCTGATTTGGTTTGTGGGCTTGTGGCCAGTCTTGAGAAGGCGCATTACAGCCGGTTGTGTTACCGAAAAGAGAGGACTTGGCTTTGTAACGAGAGCTAAGGTGGTCTGGCGTGGTGTCGCCAGTGGTGTGGGCGGCGATGTGGCCGGTGGTGTCGTTGGTGGTGTGGGCGGTAGTGTAGCCGGTGGTGTGCCAGTGTGATGAAAAAGGCTCTGAGAGTCAGAGAGAAGGAAAAGAAATGAGAGAGGGAGAGAGGATAAGAAGATTTAGATATTTTAGGGGATATATTATATATTTAATAGGTAAATGAACCGATGTTCATTTATAAGGCTCGGCTCGTGTTTGGCTCGTTAAGTAAACGAGCCCTCTCGTTCACGAACATTAATAAACAAACACTATCATGTTCAAACTCGGCTCGTTTAATAAACGAACTCTAAAATTGTGTTCGTGTTCGGTTCACTTATTATATGAACGAACATGAACGAGTTCTAAAGGGAACGAACAGCGAGCTGTTCGTGAACAACTCTGTTCATTTACAGCCCTAACTGACACGTGAGACAAGGTTCAGAAATTAAGATCGTGATCTCTAACTCATCCTGCTGAGTTAGCCCACGTTCCAATCCACGTGAGTAAGTCGGAAATAGATAAATCACATACACTGTGACATGGCTCACCAGATT
Source organism: Escallonia herrerae (assembly GCA_033070095.1). NCBI lineage: Eukaryota > Viridiplantae > Streptophyta > Magnoliopsida > Escalloniales > Escalloniaceae > Escallonia > Escallonia herrerae. The sequence goes on from JAVXUP010000739.1 coordinate 325,624, forward strand.
CTAAAAACATATATCAAATTAACTTAATACACACCAAGAGTTTGAAGCAAACAAAGTCATTTTTGTTCACGCGATTCTACGCAGAATAGTTTTATTTAAAGGCTAAATTCAACTATGAAATCAACAAATTCTAAGAAACCACAAAGCCTAAAAGTTGAAGAGGACTCGTTACTGATTTTGTAGTGTCTAAGTTCATCAAAAACCGATAAGAAACGAATAAGATGGAACAAGTCAAAGCAAGCTGATTTGTAGTGTCAAACAGCAACTTTTACACCGATGAATAACTTTCAAACTGAATTTTAATCAGAAAATAGATAGATTCTAAGAAAACACAAAACTAATAACTTTAAGAGGACTCTTTAAGGTTTCCAGATTGTCTAGAATCATGAAAAACCAATGAGAAACAAAGGAGATAGAACAAATCGAAGTGGGCTGATTTACAGTGTCAAAAACAGAAAAGTCTGCACTGATAAATAACTTTCAAACTCAATTTTGATCAAGAACCAAATGGATTCTGATAAAACCTTAAACTACAAAGTTGAAGAAGACTCTTCAAGGATTTCATCATGTTCAAGATCATTAAAAACCAATGAGAAACAAATAAGATACAAAAATCAAAATTGGCTGACCTGAATTGGCAGAAATATTAGCATAACAATGTTCAAGTATGTTTTTGAATATTGATCACTTCGAATTTCGAAAAACCCGAAACTACAAAGTTGTAGTAAACTATTTGAGGTTTTCAAAAAGTGTAAGAATGCTAAAATTGGCCAAAGAACGACAAAGTTACGAACTTTTGAATTTGCAGCAAAGATTTACAACAAAAAGATCACGAATCAAAGTCAATAATCGGAAGTACAAAGAACTATTTAGCGTAACGATCAAGAATGTAATTAGGGTTCTAAAGAATCAATAGATCTCTTTAAACAACAAATCAATTGATGAACGGATCGATAATCAGAATTCAGATGGGGTAAATACGTGAGAAAACCCTTACCTCAATTGCGTAAATCAACTCCAAGTCTTTATCTTCTCAAACAAATTATATCAAAAACCCTAATATAATAATACCCAAAATTTCTATCAGACTCTATCAATCACATTAGCTTATGTAGGTTTTTACCACAAACCTCAATCCTAATATCAAAATAAGATCGTACCTCAATGTAATGACCAAAATCTAAAGAGTATTCTTCCTAGAGATTCTTTGGAGGCTTTTATGAAGTTTGTGTACTCCTAAGAATTATATTGCACATAAGTCATGAGCCTAAAAGGAATATAATTATATTCCTAACACAATAAGAATTGCAAAATATCCATTATGTCTCAAAAATCTCTAACTTTATAAATGGGTCATACTAAAGCCCAAATTTAAATTGGGTCATTTAATCCCAAAAGTATAACTCACTTTTTAGTAAGAAAATTTTAAATTGATTTTTAGGCTCACTATTTAATTCAAACTCACAATACATGTAATTCGTACTTACACAAGTATCCTGATTAAAAAAAAATATGGGGTGTTACATAAAGTTTATCAATCAGCAAATAAATATTTTTCTTTATACGAGCATCCACATAGCCATAGTTTTCTTACCATATCCTTTAATCATTTTTTATTAATTTTTGGTATTTAAAATCTATTCTACATTCTGACCAGATGAAAACAATATTTGTTGTGAATGTGTCATAATCATTTTTCAGTCACCTTATTTCACCAAATGATTTTCGCGTTCAATATGCAAAAGATGTTATTATAAGATTGTTATCTAACACATTTACTCTCTATGAATCGCTACAACAAAAGGTTAGTAACTTTATACCCACAATATATTTTAAAAAATACCTATCAATTTGCAAATATATGACCATTTTACTATAGTTAATATTGTAATATAGATTTCCTTGTTAAATGAAAAAGGATATGTGCTGAGACTAAACAACAACCATGTCAATCGCTTCCAATCCAATTACTGTATTTTTTGTCTCGTAAAATGCGTTACTAATACTTATTTTTTAGCCGCTCTTGTTCCCATTATCAGCTGCTAATTAATCTTTCATTCCTTGCTATGGCGGTAAATGTATTTTTGATTATAGAAAGATGCAATACTAAAAGATAAAACAAATAAATAAGAGAAAACAATAACTCATGCCGTTAAAATCAATTTAATTCGATCTATTTTCTTTTCGACGACATTAAAAGTGGTATAGATAAGAATTTTTATTATTTTAAAGTTAATTTCTGATTGGAAACACCCAAAATCATCCATTCATATAGTATCCAATTAGAGATTATCTAAATGAGTAGTAGTATTATACAAAAGATAAATAAGAATTGAAGTCATAATTAACTTACCCAATCAAAGGCAAAATATGTTATTTTTTTGTAGTGAAGGCAAAACGTGCTTGGCAAGTGTTGATCAATATACTGTGAGATACCAACGAAAAGAAAATGATAGCCATGTAACACCCCAAAATTTTTAAAGCATTATCCGATCATTCCATCAGATCCTCAACTGTCCAATTTATTCATTTCCAATAATGATAACCCAACAACATTAATGTTAGAGCACTATAGTCCATCAACTATCTTAACAAACCGTCCCAAAACAATAGTAAAGTACTTAAAATTTTACATTACATAACGGCTCTTTAACAAGGCTCAAATAAATAACAATGTAAAAACATAAACTAATTTGAAATTCAAGCTCGTCCGTCTCAAAATCTTACTGACAGTTATTTCCTACAGAAGGGATTAGAAAAAAGGAGTGAGCTTTCGAGAGTTCAGTAAGGTCGCTCAACATTCAGTAGGGATTTCAAACGAATTAGTCAGAAAATTTTATCAATGACACTATAGAAACAATGTTCTCAAATTTCTCAATTAAATATTCAATGAATACACTTTTGATTTCACTGAAACAATACAAATGATATTGGCCATGAGTATATTGCAAAGCCACACAGGCAGTGCTCAATAACAATATGGTTACGTATGCATATGAATACTGGCTAGACCCTCAAGGTACTAGCATTTCCCGACAATAACAGACCATCTTTATATTACCCCCGATACAGACCATCCTTATAACTTCTCAATACACTATCTCATGCCAATATACAGAATGCAATAAGCGATATTACAATGAATAAATCAACACTCAAAGAGAAATAAGTACTGAGCATCGAATGAGATTTTCAATAAACGTGTCAGGCTCAAACAAAGGTTATTAATGACAATCAATACAATTTCATCACAATTATAATTGAGTCCAAAGAAATAACGATAACAAATTAGAATAACATATGAATCAAATAGAGGAGTTAGGTTCAGATGAAAATTCCTTACCTCGATCCAAGTTGTTGAAGCTAAAAAATGTTCTTGATCAAATCCTCGAAGTTAACCTAGGTCGACACAGTCATTTGTCAGAACATTATCTATACCACTTTATTATAAACCTAATAATTTAATTATCCACAGCGTACCTATTTCTCTACCCAGAATGATAAAAATTCGAAACGGGTTTCACACACGGCCAACCTATCCCGAGATTTGTCACGCTCCTTGAAACTCAGAATTATCCCAAAAAATGTTTTAACTGTTCATTAAACATTATTTATAGCTTAATATAGCATACGGGATAAAAATATAATTTTTGAATATTTTTTATTATTTTTGAATTAAAATAATTTTCTTAAATACACTAAAACCAATAAATTCCCATAATTTCTTCTAGTTGGAAATAAAGGCTCATAATTTTTGTAATAGCTTTAGAGGACTTATAAAAATTACTGAAATTGATATCAGAAATAAAAAGGCATAAAATATTTTAAAATTTTTTCATTTTGTTAAATTCAATGCGATAGAGAAATGATAGCAACTGGACTCTAAAAATCACCAAATTTATGCTGAGTCTTTATTATTATATACTATAAAAGTGTTACTGTAATTTTTCCTAGAACATTTCCAGGGTTTAAAGGCTTCAAGCGAATTTTACCATTTTATGCTTACAGAAAATATTAAAAATACATATGATCTCAGAAAATTATGAAATTTTACCAGTAATTCTAGCATAGTCTCAGGTACTATACTATAAATTTTCACATTCTAATATTTAATATACGCTATCCAAAGTGCGTAACGAGCCTAACATTATTCGTACACACACATGAGTACACAGCTCACTGACACACGCACCCAGCACTCACATGCACTCAGTACACCCTCCATTCACACATCCAACACACAGTAACAAACCCATCAACTCCATCTTCTTATTCACCTCTTCATAACCCACTGCACACACTCTTATATACCCATATATACTCTCACCTCACTACACTACACAAGCTGCCTCCATTCTATTTCTCTGCTCCCACACACTGCCACACAGTTTTCCCACACCACATCTACACAGCACTCACACAAACAAACTCACACTTCACGGCACTCACCCAAACACACACCTATATACTCAGCAAATACATGGGTACTCCTCATTATAAGTTCAACTATGGCAGCCCATTTCATCACTCACAAACCCACATGTTATACGCTCATAAACATACATCCCAGCACACAGGAACACCTCACGGCTGACCTTTTTCAGCCCCTTCAACACCCCACATTCATTCATGTATAAACACAACAGTTATGTATCCACCTACATCACTTCTAAAACAAAATGTATAAACACGTTTGCCACAAACAAATACACATTACAGGCAGTGCGTGGGTTTCAGTTTCCACCTCATTCATTCTTCTCAACATTTTCCACTCACATTATTTCCATCACCTACTCACCACACAAAATTAGCATACACCATTACACTACTTGCACCTGCTTCACACGCCCACTGCCTCATGGCAGTGGGTCTCTTACTTCTTCTTTACACATGTACATAATATACCAATATAACTCTCTCACATCCGTTCATTTTCACAACCACTCATGCAAACCTATATACATGTATATGCATTGCGCTAATCACACATTACACTCCCACAATTGCTCCTCACATCTTGCAAACCCATAAAAGATTCCCCATACCCAGTTACCTTCCCTACCACACCCACTGCCTCACGGCAATAAGTCTCTCCTCCCCTTTTTCTTTTAACTCACCCACATACCCATTTGTAGATGCACCAACACGACGCGTAGGTTCAGCTACAGCAGCCCATGGCTACCCCCTTCTTCTCTCTCTCTACCTATCTAAAGTCCACATACACACAAAAATCTCATGCACCAAAACTACATGACTGGCATGTTCACCATGCACATGCTGCCTACCTTCTTGGCAGCCATCTCCACGCCCATACACATAGGAGCTGCCTTGGTAGCTTCATTCCCTCACCATTTCACAGCTTTACACACCCTCACAAAGCACCGAAAAATGCCACTCTGGCAGCCCATGGCTGCCCAGTCACCTCTGTCGCTCACGATAGCCATGGCTGTTACTTCCTTCCATCGATCTCTCTGCCATGACAGCCTAAGGCTGTCACCTGTACATCCAACCCCTTACCGCCCCCTTGAAAACCCACAAATCAATTTACAAACAACCATGATTTCACGTTATGTAGATATATACTTTATACAATTGTTTCGAATTTGCGAACTACGGCAATTCCCATATACATTTAAAGAAAAAACGTTAGACAGAAAAGCTTACCGGAAAGAAGTTTGCCCGAAAAAAAAAAAAGAATCCTCCAAATCCCTTCTCTGAAGACCCCCCCCCCCCTCTCTCTCTCTCAAGTGGTATGACAACTGGAATTGGGAGCCTTTGAATAGTTGTAGAGAATGCTATTTATATATATATATATAGAGCTGATCCGTTGAGAGCGCTAGCAAAATAGGAGATCTTGCTAGCGGGATCTGGCCGTCCATCCCTTCGGGATGGACGGCCCAGATCCTTTTTTTGCGGCGCTGTCAGTTGTCCGCAAAATAGTGTAGCGGACGGACCTTTTTACCATTTTGCCCCTGCTCCCCCCTCCGCTACACTATCTAGCGGACCACTTTCTTGGGCCCACGTTGACAGCCAAAAAGGATCCCGCTACACTGTCTAACGGACGACTGTTACTTTGTCATTATCCCACCGTCCGCTAGACAGTGTAGCGGACCGTTTTTCCCTTTCTTTACTTCAAAACCCTTATTCATTCCTTCTAAATTGCTATTCATTCCTTCTTCTCACAATTCTTCTAGCGGCGTTGGCAAGTAGATCGGCGCAATTTCTTCTCAATAAATCCTTTATTCGACGAATCAATCACGTAAGTTCACAAACCAATCCTTTATTTGTTCATAATCTAGAGTTGTTATCGCGGCTTATGCATGATTTTGAATGTGTGCACGGTGCAGTGTGCTAGCGTTTGTCAATGTATCTATACATATATATAGATTATATATGTGTATTGCGTATTATTTGTTCATGTGATTTCACTTGTAAAATCTCATTCCGTGTCTGTTTGTATCTATGTACATTGCATATACACAGCATGTGAACTTATGTGAGTATTATCTGATCGCATGCTAGCGTTGACTGTGCTAGCGTTGTATGTTTGAGAATGTTTACGCTTCCAACCTTGCCGTTTTGCATAATTTCAGTTGCAAAAAATGGATTTCAACCCTGGACCAGAAGATCCGTCCGTATTATACGACCAAGCAAACCATATCAGTACGCTCATATGGGATGGTGGAGTAAGATAATTATTTTATCAACTTTGTTATTCTTGGGAACGTTGTATATCGTTTAATTTGCTTAAATTGTATTTATTAATTCGTAGGAAAGAGCACTTCTCAACACGGTAGAAGTATCCGATAATTTTAAAGCATGGAAATTGAACAGAACCCAGAAAAGATTACTGCGTGGGATTGGGTTTGGGATTTTCACGCGTGGGCAGATCTTTCAACAACTTGACCGGCACTTAATAGGTGCCCTTGTTGAAAGGTGGAGAAGTGAAACGAATACGTTTCACTTCCCTCTCGGAGAGCTGACAATTACCCTAGAAGATGTAGGGTTCATCTTAGGGTTACCGGTGACGGGACGGCCGGTAATAGCTCCTCCGTCGGAAGCAACGAATAAGAGGACCGCTAGGGACTTCTTTACTTCGATACCCCAGGATCAATTTAGCACTGGGGGTATCAAGTTGAAATGGTTGGTAGATACCTACAAGGTTCTGCCGGATAACTACACGGATCAGATGCTTGTGCTGTACACACAAGCTTTCCTCTTGTGGGTGATGGGGCAATTCTGTTCCCAACAACGTCGAAGAATACCGTCAGCGTCAAATATTTACCGTTGTTGGGTAACCTACTGGAGGTTGGGGATTATGCCTGGGGAGCCGCAACTCTTGCGTACCTCTACCGAGCATTGCACAAGGCAACGAGGCCCGACTCCAAAGCGATATGTGCATGTCTCTCGCTATTGCAGGTATATCATACAATTCTTGATTACTTGCTCGTTTCTTTTTTTTTTTTGGGTTGAATTGACAATAAAATTTGACGATACTTTATTTAATTTGTCTTTGCTCTCAGGTGTGGTCTTATGAACACCTTGCTACCGGCGCACCCACGCGTAGGGACGGAACCGATAATGTGTGGCCTCGGTTGTGTGCCTGGGAGTACAGCCAAAAGGACAGCCACTACCAGAGGAGAGATGATCCCCATCACAACATTACGTACTATCGGGGGGAGCTCGACTCGTTATCTCCTGGCCAGATGCGATGGGCACCGTACAAATATTTGGCGCGACGGGTGGGAGAGTCGTTCGTCTTCACGCTCTCTGGGTTGCAACGCACACCCCTGATCCACTTCGAGGTCGCAGAGTGGCAGCTGCCAGATCGCACTATGCGCCATTTTGAGTGCCTGCAGGGGTTGCCAGTCGGCGCGCCGGATATGAGGCTTAACAGGAACCCACCGGGTGTCCCTCGGTTTGGCAAGGCAAATGCGCACGACTTGTGCGCACGAGAACTTGAGGTTTGGGATTCCTGGCAGGACACGCTGGCGGCCATTGTGTCGGAGCCTGACCCCGTGATCAGCATCGAACAGTACAATGGGTGGTACTACCGCATCACCCGGAGGAGAGTAGCTCCAGTAAGGTTTGAACGCGGGGAGAAGTACCACCCTAGGGGTCAGATCGATGAGCACATGGCATACAATCTGGTAAGTTGGCCAATAAGTGCTTTAATTGAACTTGATGATTCTAACTGTGTATGAAGTTACTTATTTATTATCTCTCTGGATGTAGGTTAATGCCTCGTTCGCCTTCTTCCAGAAGTTGCGCGAGCGGAAGGATTTGGTGGATGCAATGGGCGAGGAGCTTCGCCAACAGGCTGATGCATTGGCGTATGGCTGCGGGAATTTTTTACACCAAGCATCGGGCCAGCCTTCCGGCGTCAACTCGGGAATGGGTTATCCGGGGTGGCAGCCCCCATATGTGAGCGAGGGATACACCGATCCCTCGGGACAGACTTCGGGAGTGAGCCAGGGATATGGTGGTCCCTCTGTACCGGGAATGGGTGGTGATTGGGGACCGCCAAGCACCATGGGCCAGGCTCAAGCGCCGTGGGAAGACTACAGTGCGCCCTCCTTCTCTTTGCTATTGGACTCGGAACCCCAACCCTTCTCTCAGAGTCAAGTCACGCAAGACTGGGGTTTCGGACACATCAGTCTGTCGGAGACACTGCCCATTGTCCCATGGGCAGGACCATCTATTGTCGAAGGAGTGCAATATCCCCCTGTCGACCCCCCCGAAGGAGTGCAATATCCCCCGTCGACCCCCGAGGGCAATATCGCAAAGGGCATCCAGTGAAGCCCCTAAAGCCGCATAAATGCCAAATAATCAGAGAGCGTTATTTTAGCGGCTTCCCCCGGGACAAAGCGTTGTATAGTGTGAATCATCCGGAGGGCATGGATTACACTTGTGAGTGGGGAGAAATGGCCTCCCTGGCTCCGGGGAGTTGGTTAGACAACGGTGTCATCTCCACATACGTGGAGATTCTGAAGGAAAGGGGTCGGGAGCGGCTGAACGAGTACCCGGCCATTTTTTTGGTGGATGCCTTTTTTCATAGCCTCCTAGTGTCTGAATGGCATGAGTGGGTCGAGCAAAGGGGGAAGAAAAAGTTGAGCCAGTGGAGACCGTCCGCTAACCTACGAGCGTATCTTGCTAGGGATAGTCCAGTGAGCGCAAGTGTTGCCGACGTGTTTCTAATCCCATTTTTAGGGGAAAGCCACTGGTACTTGGTTTGCTATGAACCGGAAGAGAAAGTCGTATCGGTGATCGACAGTCTCCACGACGATACCGCCCACATGCCTGTGCTGCAGATGTACAAAGCCCAGTTGGACTCAATGGTATATTACGATTGTTGTTTAACAGTTATTGTAACTTGGCATAAATGTTAACTCGTGTCTTACGCCGTTTTGTGTTTCTCGCAGAATATGTGCAATGGTCAATGGTATCCGTGGTAACCCTGTACCAGCGCGGCCAAAGCTCGATTGGCGACTGAAGAAGAGGAGGCCCAAGCAACGTAACACTTCGGACTGCGGCGTTTTCCTTTGCATGTACATGGATTACATTTGCCGGTCTGAGAGCCTCAAGGCGGCGGTGTGGAGCCAAGAAGAAGTAGACACCTTTAGATATAGAATGGCTTGGCAAATTATGAAAGGCCGGCCTAGAGCGGTTACGTATATTGTAAATCCGGCTAATGCCGAGAATCCCTCCCAACATGATTCCCCCAGTTGACATTGTACCATTACACTGTCAATTTTTTTTAATAAACTATGATTATTTAGAAAGCTCTCATTGATTTGTGTTGAAGATTATTGATTGATTGATTTGTCTGATTTCCGTTGAAGATGATTTTGATTGATTTGAGTTTGGTTTTTTTGGCTCTCATTGAGAATGATTGAAAGGTGGAAAACAAAATGTGTAGTGGACAGTAGGGAAGTGTTGGGTTAAGACATTTTGCTGGTCCGTCTGCTACACAATGTGGCGGACAGTGGGAGAAGTGAAAATTTTCTAAGTGTTGGGTTAAGACATTCTACTGGTCCATCTGCTACACAATGTGGTGGACAGTGGGGGATTGAAAATTTTCCAAGTGTTGGGTTAAGAGTTTCTGCTGGTCCGTCCGCTACACAATGTGACGGACAGCGGGGGATTGAAAATTTTTCAAGTGTTGGGTTAAGAGTTTCTGCTGGTCCGTCCGCTACACAATGTGGCGGACAGTGGGGGAAATGAAAATTTTCCAAGTGTTGGGTTAAGACATTCTGCTGGTCCGTCCGCTACACAATGTGACGGACAGTGGAGGAAGTGAAAATTTTCCAAGTGTTGGGTTAAGAGTTTCTGCTGGTCCGTCCGCTACACAATGTGGCGGACAGTGGGGGAATTGAAAATTTTCCAAGTGTTGGGTTAAGAGTTTCTGCTGGTCCGTCCGCTACACAATGTGGCGGACAGTGTTGGGTTAAAATTTTCCAAGTGAAAATTTTCACAAATTACACCTTTTTTATGAACATCATGTCTAGAACATCACAAATTGAAGAATACAGTGACAAATTTCTAGAACATAAAAAAAACAAAAACCATACTTTTTTGTCCGAACAAAATAAAATTATATTTTACCAGTCAATCCATAAAGAAAACTTCACCATTCGCAAACTTACCTTACTTGAGTGAAGCTTGAAGCAAGTTTTACTCGAAACTTGAAGGGAGCTGAAAATGGAAGCGAGTCCGAAGGAGAAGAAAATTGTAGCCAAAGGAGCTTGAGGAATTCCGACAACCCGTCGTGTGTAGAAATAAAGGTACAAACACGTGGAAATGTGTCAGTTGTGTCAGGGAAGTCAGTCGTCCGCTAGACAGTGTAGCGGACGACTTTTTGGCTGTCAACGTGGGCCCAAGAAAGTGGTCAACTAGACAGTGTAGCGGAGGGGGAGCAGGGGCAAAATGGTAAAAAGGTCCGTCCGCTACACTATTTTGCGAACGACTGACATCACCGTAAAAAAAAGGATCTGGGCCGTCCATCCCAAAGGGATGGACGGCCAGATCGCGCTAGCAAGATCTCCTATTTTGCTAGCGCTCTCAACGGATCAGCTCCCATATATATATATATATATATATATATATATATATATATATATATATATATATATATATATATATATATAGTTAAAAGAAACCCTAATTAGAAAAATAAAAAGAACACCCTTTAAAATCCTTTTGTCACTAAAACTTCTAACCCCCAATCTTATTATTGCGAAAATGATCCCATCATAAAATATTCACGATACATGTAGGAAAAATTATAAATAGGTTGTTACGCCATCCCGTTGGACCAAATGTCGCTAAAACCCTTCTCCTCTACTATGTCGCTAAAATTTCTTAAACAGATTTATTACCTCGAAAATTTGTCCTACAATAAATCTTTATGATAATTTATGCGCTAAGAAAATTCATCAACCAATTATTATGATACCTCATTTGACAAAAATTGTCGCTAATAAGCACATTGTTAAAACGTTGCTCATAATTACGCCGCTACTGAAATTTTAAATTGTCACTAAAAGGAAATATTTCAAATGCTAAAATTTAAATTTTGTCTCTATTTATACCTATTTAATTTATTAAGAGTATTTTAAGATTTTGGGGTATTACATTCTCCCCAACTTATGAAAAAATTCGTCCTCGAATTTACGCACCTGTAGTGTCGAAAAGATGGGGGTAAGCATTCCGCATAGCCTCCTCTGGTTCCCAGGTAGCTTTCTCTGTAGCGTGATTCCTCCATAATACCTTTATTAACGGTATCACCTTGGTCATCAATATTTGTTCGCGGCGGTCTAATATTTCTACCGATACTTCTTCATAACTCAAATATGCCTGAATATCCTCGGGACGATGCTGTAATACATGAGTCGGGTCATGCACGTACTTCCTCAGTACCGACACGTGGAACACATTGTGAGACTACATGGCGTACCAGTTTCGATTGTGTCGGATAGGGATCCACGTTTCACTTCAAGGTTCTGGGAGAGTTTTCAGAAGGCAATGGGGACCGATTTAAGACTTAGTACGACGTTCCATCCACAGACAGATGGTCAGTCAGAAAGGACCATTCAGACTTTGGAGGATATGTTGAGAGCATGTGTGATAGACTTTTCGGGTAGTTGGGATCACCATTTGCCGTTAGTCGAGTTTGCATATAACAACAGCTACCAGGCCAGCATCCAGATGACGCCTTTCGAGGCCTTGTATGGTCGAAAGTGTAGAACTCTGTTGTGCTGGGATGAGGTTGGAGAGTGTCGACTCATTGGCCTAGAGCTAGTTCAGATAACCTATGAAAAAGTTGACTTGATCCGGACACACATGAGGGCGGCACAAGATAGACAGCGCATGTATGCTTCGAAGCATACACGAGATTTAGAGTTTGAGGTTGGTGACCGAGTATTTTTGGAATATCACTTGGAAGGGAGTTATGCATTTCGGGAAGAAGGGCAAGCTCAGCCCCAGGGATGGATCGGAGACGATGATTTTGAGGAGGACCCAGAGGAGGATCCGAAAGAAGATCTGGAGGAAGGTCCTGAGGAGGAAGGTCAGGAAGATAGAGACCCCACCGTGATTGAACTGGAAGGGCCGATCGAGGATGATAATGGGGTCGAACATGCCGAATGCGATGCTTTCGTACCCTGTAAATGGGAAAAGAAGTGCACCCAATTGGCTAAGGAAAATGATGATCTAATTCATCAGATAGCATCCTTGGAAGTGGATATCCGTCAAGCAAGGCAGGAAAGAGATTCATTGAATGAGCGGTTGAAGTACATGAATAGAGGATTGGATAATGCTCCTAAAATTTTGGGGCGTTACAGTTGGTATCAAAGCTTAGGCTTTTGATTCTGTAGACTTAGAAGCTTATACTAGGGATAATTTATTGAGTGGTTAGAGAAATTTAGGAAGAGAATTAGATGACTCTATTAATGAGAGAGTAGTTATATACATTTTGACTTGGATGATAGAATACTTATGATGTGTGTATTCCGTTACTGTAGGACATGGCTGGGGTACCAAATGACGCATAACTCGGTATCGGAGGATGGATCGGAGACGATGATTTTGAGGAGGACCCAGAGGAGGATTTGGAAGAAGATCCGGAGGAAGGTCCTGAGGAGGAAGGTCAGGAAGATAGAGACCCCACCGTGATTGAACTGGAAGGGCCGATCGAGGATGATAATGGGGTCGAACATGCCGAACGCTATGCTTTCATACCCTGTAAATGGGAAAAGAAGTGCACCCAATTGGCTAAGGAAAAGGATGATCTAATCCATCAGATGGCATCCTTGGAAGTGGATATCCATCAAGCAAAGCAGGAAAGAGATTCATTGAATGAGCGGTTGAAGTACGTGAATAGAGGATTGGATAATGCTCCGAAAATTTCGGGTCATTACAAGCCACCTCCATTAACCTTTACTTTTGAGATTCGGGTTTTAGATAAGCTGAAGAGGCGGGGTCAGCCCTAATTAGAAGATTGTGTCAATACTTAATCAATAATAATGTGAAAAGAGTAATTTATAGATTTTATTAGGGCATGGTGGTCGACATCATGATTTTTTATTGAAGCTACAACCACTCACAAATAGGAAGATAGCAAGACTACTCCATAGCACTAAGAAAGAAAAAGAAAGTTAAATTGCTAAATACTTTGAACTTTGGTTTAGAGAATTACTAAAATTTGCATGGCCAGACATTAAAACATACAATTAACAATAACACACGCGCACATGTATATCAGGTCCTAAAGCGAAATATAGTAAAACTGAAGGAAAAGACTAAACATGCCTAGTTTTTTTAATCTTTTTTCATTTGTTGAACCACATTACCAAATTTTCTTTGCGAATTAAAAAGGCTGAACCAATTATCCATCAAAACAACATAAAAATTAAACTTTGTTATCTTGGGTGAAAACCATTGTATTCAAATGGTCATTAAAAAAAGTTAATTGCTCTCATTATGTCATAAGATGTTGTCATCATCAAGGTTTTCCATGTCTTAATCTGTGATATCCCACATCGGATGCAACAAAGTATGATTGCCCCTATAACACCTTACCTATAATCTTAGAAGTATCTATTTAGCTAGTCCTTTGGAAGGAGGTATTATCATGTGGTGGGACTGTGATACCCCGAAAAATACCAGAAATTAATCTAACCATGAGTTTGATTAATTAAGGGGTGTTATTTAATTAAGTAGCAATATACTAGTGATGATTAAGTGTTAGGAAGCTAAATAGGGAGTTAGTGTGGCCTTGGGGGTTACAATGAAATTTTGAAAAGTTAAGGGGGCAAAAATATAATTTTAAAAAATATTATGAATGGGATGCATATGCTATTAAGTAGCGTCATTTTGTATGATGAGTGGGTATTAGTAAAATTGTAATTTTTGCAAAGTCGAGGGGTCAAAATGTAATTTTAGAAACTTGAGGGGCCAAAGTGCAAAATTTGAAACTTTGCAAAATGTGTCATAACCTGAGGGAAACAGGCCATGCACGATGGCCACCTCCTGCTTACTATAATCTGAGTCTTGGTTAGGAATTATAGAGTATTTGTGATAAGCTTATGAGAAGGGAATTATCAAGAAAAAACTTTGGGATGCAAAATTGAAAATAATCGAAACTGAAGAACATGAAGAACACGCACTGTAACAGCTACGGGAAGGAAGAAAAAGAGAAGAAAAAAGGAAGAAGAAGGAAAGGAAGGGAAGGAAGGGAAGAAAGGGGAAATCCAAAGTTCTCTCAACATTCTCTTGTTCATGATCTCTCTCTACTGAAGTCTGTCAAAACTCTCCTTGAAGCTCTCATCTATACACCAGTAAGATTTTCTACACTTTACTAAGCTCTTTAGTTATTCTGGGGTGAAAATGCTCATGTGGTGAAAAGTCTTCTATAAATTGAAAGAAAATATCTCAAAAATTAACATGACAAAGAGCAGTTAAATGCAGACAAGATTTAGATAACATATGTCATTTACTTGATTTAAGAGAGACTTTGTTCTTGTTGTTTTTCAAAATGATTATGATTATCTTGGACCATTAGCTAGATTCTATCGATTATGCTTTCAAAGAACTTTCATAGTTATCTTAAGGATTTAAACAAAAGTGGGAGCGAGTCATTTAGGGTTAGTTGCTGAGTAGCGGCTTTTCAAAATCCGTAGACTAATGCATGCTTTGAGTTTTTTCTAAAAGAAAACCCTGATAAGTTCAATCCCAGCGTCCTGAGATTTTATCTAGTTAAACGTCTTACCCAGCATCCTGAACTCTTGAAAACCTAACTGAAATATACAAATAGATGGGTTAAATTTTTAGCAACCTTAGTAATTATAGGATAGACAAAATAGAATGGCAACATGTAAACGGCAATGACAATTCTGTAACGGATCTTTTGTCAAGAAAATTGCTTCAGTAGGAATACTAATCAAAGGCAATTGGTAAAATCAGGCAATTTTGAATCATTGTGCAGAAATCAAGACAAGATGGCATCATCCTCAGATGGATTCAGAAGACTAAACCATAACCAAGCAAGTTTTCCTAACCAAACAAACCCTGTTTTTCATGTCATTTACTTAAGCTATGTAGATAGTCGAGGCAAGAGTATAATTAATTATGACGGAAATAATCTAGAAGTCATTCAAGTAGGAAGAAAATTTAATGTAAAAGACCCTAAGTTAGGACATTTCCCAATTGATCAAGTAACCTTATTAGACAATTTATGACAAGCTTTTATTAAAAAAATACAATGGCTGGTTTGTCAATACCATGAACAGATTAGCTGGTCACTTTCATAAACATAGAGATATAAAGAAGTTTAATTTTTACTGCGCTTTTAGAGGACAATTTCCTAGCATTTATAAACACTATCCGGAAGCCATGGTAAATGGTGTTGGAAATCACCACAAACCCTGGTTCAAAGGCACTATTTCATTTGAAGAAGCACATCAGCTCATGACTACACATTATGGGGTAAATTTTTATGTCAGCCCTGAATGCGCTAGATCAAACACAGATTTTCCTTCTAATCTAGAATCACAGTTCTGCAAAAATTGTGATGTTATTTTTAAACATTTTAACCAATTAAAAGATAGATTAGATAAATTAGCTTTAGAAAAACCAAAGTTTTGATCACCAGACAGCTCAATTGAAGTCACAAATACAAATTCTAGAATTAGAAACAACTGACTGGAAAAATAAATACTTTAGCCTTCTTTATGGCTCGAAAGCCAACACAACCCTCTATTTCTGGGGTTAAAGCAATAGCTAGTCCGGTTTTACAAGTGATCGGTAAAGACACAACAAATCCTGTGATGGCTAGTAACTTACCAAAAGTTACTGCAAATCCTTTAAACATGGGAGAAACTATTTTCTAGTCTTGCTTCGTAGGCTGCAGGTAATGACATATCAAGTTCTGTTACAGTTGGCGGTTTACTAAAAATCGCTAAAAATCCTGTGGATAAGGGATAAAGTGTCCCTAGTCCAGTTCCACAGGTAACTCGTAAAGACAAATCAAACCCTGAGGTTAGATCTTATCGATTATGCTTTCAAAGAACTTTCATAGTTATCTTATGGATTTAAACAAAAGTGGGAGCGAGTCGTTTAGGGTTAGTTGCCGAGCAATGGCTTTTGAAAACCCGCAGACTAATGCATGCCCTGAGTTTTTTTCTAAAAGAAAACCCTGATAAGTTCAACCCCAGCATCCTGAGATTTTATCTAGTTGTACGTCTTACCCTGTAATTTTCCAAAGTCGAGGGGTCAACATGTAATTTTAAAAACTTGAGGGGCCAAAGTGCAAAATTTAAAACTTTGCAAAATGTATCATAACCTGAGGGAAACAGGCTATGCACGATGGCACCTCCTGCTTACTATAATCTGAGTCATGGTTAGAAATTATAGAGTATTTGGGATAAGCTTATGAGAAGGGAATTATCAAGAAAAAATTTTGGGATGCAAAATTAAAATAACCAAAACTGGAGAACATGAAGAACACGCACTGTAGCAGCTACGGGAAGGAGGAAAAAAAGAAAAGAAAATTTCTAAAGACTTTATTCAGTTAGCACAACATAGTACCCATACCCCAATTAATATTGACACACCATCAGAGTATGCTTAGAAGCGTGGTGGGAATTATATTGCTGATCTTAAGGATATTAAACAAAAACAACACAACAAGCAACACAAAGGTAAAAATAAAATTTGCGAAGACTGTAGTAATGGGAAAACAAATTATTGTATTAAAACCATAGAACTAGACAACTTAAATGAATGTCTTAATATAGAAGATATTACTGATAGTACTAAAGATATTTACAATACAAATAGGATAAGTTATAATTTAATAAATAAGTTTACAAACAAACATGATATTTTAGATGCAACAGAAAAATTACCCTTTATAGGAGAAGATCCTATTAAACGATAGGATTTAAATAAAATATATTACAAATTAGACATTATTAATCCAGATTATATAGTTAAAACAGCCAATATAGAAGCTAGCAGCATAGATGCTGAGGACTTTAAAATGCATATACAAGACTTAACCAAATTGGGAGTAATCAGACCAAGTAGAAGCCAACATAGATCAGCCGCTTTTATAATTAGAAATCATGTCGAAATAGTTAGAGGCAGAAGTAGAATGGTTATAAATTATAAAAGGCTAAATGATAACATTAGAGACGATAGTTACAACATACCAAATAAGACCTTTCTTTTAAGTAAGATACAAGGCAAGAAAGTATTCAGCAAATTCGATTGTAAATCAGGCTTTTATCAAATTAAAATGTAGCCTGAAGACATTAAGTGGACTGCCTTTACGATACCTGAAGGCTTATATGAATGGTTAGTAATGCCCTTTGGCCTTAAAACAACCTCTAACATCTTCTAGTGCAAAATGGATGATATTTTGAGACCATACAATGATTTCATATTAGTATACATTGATGATATTTTAGTCAGTAGCAAAAATGACAAAGAACATTTAGCACACTTAGACTTAGTTTTTAAATTATTTGATAAACATGGATTAATTTTAAGCAAGAAAAAGATTGAATTATTTAAAACACAAATTATTTGTCTAGCTATTTGTATATTAGTACATTTAGAGGCTAATATTTCTATAACTTGTTCGAAAACTCCTCCTAATGATGGTTTCCATCTAGGGTCTTCATATGTCTTTTTAATTGTTTCATATATCTCTCTTCCGAGAGCTCCTGGTAATTTGTTTAAAAATTTACCAACTACAGTAGGGCTATAAATATTGCTACTTTGTGAAGTAAAATAGTAATATTCTTGCATAAAAGGTTTTATATTATGCCAGTTGTATAAATGTACTTGTTCTAATTTTTCAGCTTCTTCAATTTGTATTCCCGTATTGGGATTTCTTCTAGTTAGTATTAATTGTATAGTGTTTACAAAATTATAAGGATTAGGTCCTAATTCTGCTAATTCTTTAAGATCATTTGGAAAGGTCATTTGCCATTCTTCAAAATTAGCTTTAGCTATAAGGCATAAAAATTGAGTCATATGTCTTATCATTTCTTCTCCTGTTTCTAAATTATCGGATTGCTTTGTTATAAAGTTAGCTACTACTGCATCTTTCCATACTTGTATATAATTTGTTCTTTGTTGAGGGTCAATAGCAGTTATATTTAAGATAAAAGGTTCTGCTACCTTTTGTATTTTAAAGTTCTGTTCTAAAGGGTGTTTTTTACCTTTAGGTTTGTAATTGGGTCGATCAAACTTATTATTTTCAATATTTGCACTTTGTCTAGGTAAATTTCCATATGCATATTATGGTCTTGTATTTGGTTGAGAGGTATAAAATCTACGACCATCATTATTACTATTATTAGTAGTTCCTGAGCCACCGCTTTCATCCATTAAAATGTATAGTGTTTCATTCATTAAATTATATTTTATGTTGTTTGTAGTAATTTGTGCATCTATAGACTCTATCTCAGTTGTAATAGAATTTATTTCTTGTTTATCTAGATATTCTTCTATTTTATTATGTTCTTCTGTATTTATTGATTCTATATCTTCTAAATGGTCTATGTTTGCTAATATATTATCCATTTCAGCTAAAAACAAATTATTTTCTTCTTCTAATATTTTTTCTTCTTTTTTTAATTTTTCCATTTCTTTTAAAGCTTCATTAATTTTATTGTCTATTTCTATTTTGTAATTTATTTCAGGTTCGGATATATCTAAGCTAAGAGACTTATTGGATGGCATTGAGCTTATATCTAAATCTTTTATGCTTTCCATTATTTCTTTGTCATTTTTAGGTTCTAACTTATACTTAAGTTGATTAAACATATCTAAACTATCTTCTTGTTATGTAAATTGTATAAAATTTAATACAATCGTTTTTAGATTCATTAATTTATCTAATTGTTTTAGGCTTATTCCTCTTCCTATACAGGTTGTTCGTATTTTTTGGTTTAAAATTTTATAATCTAGCTTAATCATCGTTATGTTCAATTATGTCTGGGATATTATTTGCTTCAATATAATTAGTGAATCTAACTGACATTCTTTCTGAAGTGTTTCTATACCAAAGGCTATCTGTAGGTATAAGACTATTATTTGAACTAGTTCCGATCATTCTATCTACTTGCCATTCTTATCCTGAGTTTTCTGAAGGATCTAGTTGGTATGGGGGTAAAAGTCTAATTCCTCTATTTATAATAAATTTTGATGTATCATCTATACTTAACTGATATCCTTCTTGACTACTTTGTGTTAATTTTCCTATAAATGTGGTACAAATTAAAAGGTTTTTGCCTTGCTTTTTGTATCCTTTAGTCATTATTTAAATTTTAATATTTTTTGCAAAATCTGTTGTATTTAAGCAAAAGTCTGGTGCGCAATAAAATATACCTCCATTATTATTCATGTCGACTTCTATAGCTCCTAAAATAACTTGTTCACTAGTAAATCTATCATCTACTATAGCTAGAAAAATTTTAGCGCATGTGTCTCTTCGTGTTAAGCCTTTTATTCCTATTACAATTAATCCTATATGTGTTAGATTAAAATTTCCTCTAACTAATTCTTGTTCTGATTCAGGATGTATTAGATTTACACTTACTACATCTTCACCGATGCATCTATTTTTTGTTTCTCCATAATGCATAAATAATCTTGTTTGGCTTATCGTGGCATTGTTTTGATATAGAATTTGTGGAGAAATTGGATCTAAATAATCTTGTTTGGCTTATTGTGGCATTGTTTCTCTATAATGCATAAATAATATTTGCACTTTGTCTAAATAATCTTGTTTAGGTTTTGTCTAAATTGTTCTATTTGTCTATCAATATCTATTATTTGTTCTAAGGAAGATATAGGTGCAGGTGGAGTTCTAAATTATCTAAGAACTCTATTTCCAACTGTATTTTCATTTCACCGTCTTGTCTCTGTGGCTAATACTTCTGTTATATTTCTGTCTTCTGTGGTTCTTCTTCCTAGAATGTGACTATTGTTTCTAATCATAGGCTACAATTTGTTTATAATCTATGTTTCCTTCATAGTCTTTAGAAGTACTAATTTATATTCTAAACCTTGTATCTTAAAATAATGTCTTAAATTATCTTCTAACTTATTATTTTGTTTTTCTAAACTATTTATTCTTAGTTTAAATTTGTCTAATTCTTGTTTATATTCTACAGATTGTTTATGTGTTTTTTCTAACATAATTTCTGCCTTAGCTATTTGGTTTGGTTTGGTTTTTCTACTAGTTGTTTTAAAATGTCTTTTATATAGTCTAAATTTTCTCTAATTGTTTTTTGACTTTTAGTATCTGTTTTTAAATTTAAACAATCTAGTTTTTTAGTGGACATTAAATTTATATTCCTCCTAGGGTGTTGTCTAAATTAGCTAGGGCTTCGTCATCCCATGGATAATCATTATCTTCATTGTCGTTTAGATAATTTTCATATATGTCCTCTGATTCTAATTATAAATTGACATATTGTTTATTATTTCTATAGGTACTCTTGAAGATTCTAGAGAAGTTTGTTCTTCTCTTTGTCTAATTCGTATATGAAATTCACTGTAATAGAGTGCATTATTGTGCTGATCTGTAAGATGTATATAGAAGCCTATAAGATGTTGAAAGAAGATATCAAAATCATTTATTAATTCATCTATATCTAAAAATATCTAATATAAAAAGATAATGGATTATATACTAAAGTAATAGAATCTATGTTTATAAAATGTTTTATTTTATTGTTTGTGAAATCAATTGTTTCTATGGTAGTGAAAAAATTATTAAAAGTGTCTAAAATATTTGAAGTTGTTTGCGGACTGATATTAAAATCATTAATCATTTCTTCAAAATTAAAAGGTGCTTCATAAGTGCCTGGTCTTGGACTTCTGTTATCCATTAATTTCTATATGTATTGATTGTATTGTTTGACCTTAATATTTGATCATAATAACCAGTATTATTGTCTACATTTATTATGCATGTAAGGTAAACTAATAGTTGTCTAAGATACGGATTAACAGTTTCTAACAAGTCATCTAATAGAAGGAATTCACATGTATATCTTAAAAATGGACTTCGAATCGGTCTTATAATGTTTGAATTTATATAAACTCTGATTCTAATATTTGTATAGTTTATTAAATGTAAAGCAGTGTAGAAATTTCTAAATTCTAAACTATTAGCATCATATTCCTCCATATTATCAGTATAACTACAGTAATAAGTAAGATTGCTTATAATCTTGGTAGAAAGGGGTTACTTACTCTGGGTTACTCAAATCTTCTCCTTTACTAGATAAATATCTCATTAGAATCTCAAGTTAAAAAAATTTAAGGCTCTGATACAAAAAGACGGGGGTTGGCCGGAAAAAGGTCTCCGGTTAGACCAAAACCTTTTCTGGTGAAAGAATAACATATCAAAGATGATAAAAAAACAGCTGAATAGAGAGCAGATTTAGAGAAAATATAGAAAAACTAGAAATAGAGAGAGTCTGGGTTTCAGTTGGGTTTTCAAAACTTCAGGATGCTGGGTAAGACGTATAACTAGATAAAATCTCAGGATGTTGGGTTGAACTTATCAGGGTTTTCTTTTAGAAAAAACTCAGGACATGCGTTAGTTTGCGGGTTTTCAAAAACCATTACTTAGCAACTAACCCTAAACGACTCGCTCCCACTTTTGTTTAAATCCTTAAGATAATTATGAAAGTTCTTTGAAAGCATAATTGATAAAATCTAGCTAATGGTCCAAGATAAGCATAATCATTTTGAAAAACAACAAGAATAGAGTCTTTCTTAAATTATAAATGTCATAAGGCCTCTAAATCTTGTCTATATTTAACTGCCCTTTGTCATGTTGATTTTTGAGATTTTTTCTTTCAATTCATAGAAACTTTTCACCACATGAGGATTTTCACCCCAAAATAACTAAACAGCTTAGTAAAGCGTAGAAAATCTTACTGGTGTATAGATGAGAGCTTCAAGGATAGTTTTGACAGACTTCAGCAGAGAGAGATCATGAACAAGAGAATGTTGAGAGTTTTGAAAGACTTCAACAGACTTTGGAATATTTCTTTGAAGATTTTTCTATGAATTTTTCTTTGATACTTACTGTTGCAGCTAAAAACTGGATCTGGAACCACACCAGAATCAGGCCTGCAAAAGAGAACACGGAGTGACCGTCGGGTGGGGTTCCGGCGGGGGAACGCTCCGATGCTTAAGTCAGAGATGTAAAATTCTGAAGAAGCAGTAAGACACAATGTGTGATTGTGTGTGAACTTGTCTGTACCTGAGGGGTTAGACCCCTTTATATAGTGGTAGAAGGAGGAGTCCTAGTAGAACTGGGCTTTGACCAACTCTAATCAGAATCTAATTAGGATCCTAGAGGATCTCATGTCAATCTGAACTGATAGAGTCAGAGCCTCTTTTAGGATTCTGCCCGGTGATTGATACGGTAAATGCCATATCAGTAATGAGCCAGTATGGGTTACGTGTCATAACTGCCACGCGTCGTCCGTAGATTGGAGGGATATTTTTAGCTATATCATATGCCCCCTGCTTTTACCAGCGTTTACTGAGGCGGGTGGAAGCACACTTTTTCCACTGGTGATAGCGAAATATGCCAAAAGCAGGATCGGATATGTTTGCCCCCATTTCAAATATTTGAAGAGTTCTCTGCTCGGACATGGTTCTGTTCAGACAGAGTTCTGCTCGGATGGAATTCTGCTCGGACATGGTTCTGTTCGGACAGAGTTCTGCTCGGATGGAATTCTGCTCTGGCATGAATCTGTTCGGACATGGTTCTGCTCGGACATGGTTCTGTTCGGACAGAGTTCTGCTCGGATGGAATTTTGCTCGGGCATGAATCTGTTCGGACATGGTTCTGCTCGGATGGAATTCTGTTCGGACAGAGTTCTGCTCGAATGGAATTCTGCTCGGGCATGATTCTGTTCGGACAGGGTTCTGCTCGGGCATGATTCTGTTTGGACATAGTTCTGCTGGGCCGTTATCACTCTGCTCGGGCAGAGTGTTCAGACGGGATTCTGTTCGGACAGAATTCTGCTCGGCTGTTGTCATACTGCTCGGGCAGAGTGTGCTGACGGGATTCTGTTCAGACATAATTCTGCTCGGCCGTTGTCACTCTGCTCGGGCAGAGTGTTCAGACGGGATTCTATTCGGACAGAATTCTGCTCGGCCACGGTCACTCTGCTCTGGCAGAGTGTTCGGACACAATTCTGCTCGGGCAGGATTCTGTTCGGCCACGGTCACTCTGCTCTGGCAGAGTGTTTGGACACGATTCTGCTCGGGCAGGATTCTATTCGGCCACGGTCATTTTGTACTGGTAGAGTGTTCGGATGGGATTATGTTCAGACAGAATTCTGCTCGGCCGTTGTCACTCTGCTCGGGCAGAGTGTTCAGACGGGATTCTGCTAGGACAGAATTCTGCTCGGCCGTTGTCACTTTGCCGGGGCAGAGTGTTCGGACGGGATTCTGTTCGGACAGAATTTTGTTCGGCCGTTGTCACTCTGCTCGGGCAGAGTGTTCGGACGAGATTCTGCTTGGACAGGATTCTGTTCGGCCGTTGTCACTCTGTACGCGTAGAGTGTTCGGACGGGATTCTGTTGGGCCGTTGTCACTCTGTACGCACAGAGTGTTCGGACACAATTCTGCTTGGTCAGGATTCTGTCCGGCCACGGTCACTCTGTTTGGGCAGAGTGTTCGGACACGATTCTGCTCGGGCAGGATTCTGTCGGCCATTACCTTGGTTCCCTCCACGTGTCTCCTACTCCATTAATGTCTTTGAGCGGGAATTGAGAGTTTTAAGTTTCTCTACTCATCTGCTTGTGACACGTGTGTGGTAGATGAACCGTTGCGATTCCCTAGAAACGGTTATTCGGGGTTTTCTCTATAAAAGGAGATCTCCATTTCATTTTCACCTCACTCGAATCATTTGGAAGCATTCTTCACTTTAAGTAAGTCTCTCTTCATCTCCTCTTTCTGTTCAGTATTTCAAGTTTTTGTAGTTTGTTTAGAAGACATGTCCGAGTCCTCAGTCTCGATTTTATCTCCTGAAGAGGATATAGTCATTAACAGTAGTTCATCATCAAGATCAGGTCAAGTTTCAACTTCAAGTAGTGAAGTTGGGACTTCAAATCCACAGCTTCTCCGACCTTTATCCTCAGAACCACTACGCCCCTCATCTTCTCAACCTCTCCAGCCTTCAACCTCCCAACGATCCCCATCTTTGCCTGCCAAGAACGCCTTAGGCGATGTTAAGGATCAAGCCGAAGATGAGGCTAATCCTAGGCCTTGGTATACGGTAGACGAGAAGTCGAGTAAAATGTCTACTGAAGATTTGGTGGAATTGCTCCGGGAATATCCTCTTCCCGTAGGCTGGTATGCTCGTCTTCCTGGCTTGCAAGAACCAGCCAACTATGGAACGAAGTATGAAACTGGGATATACGAAGAGCAAGTGAGATCTGGATACAGACTTCCTCTTCACCCTTTTGCTCTTCGTTTCTTCAAACATTATCACATGGCCCCAGGTCAGCTTGTTCCCAATGGCTGGAGGAAGCTTGTCGGGCTCATTTATTTGGTTCAGACTTCAGGCTACAAATTAGATACAACATATTTTATGAGAGTATTCTTTAAAATCTGTTTCGTCAAGGGGGTTGCCAATTGTCCAGGATGGTACTATATTCACAGTAGGCAACGACTTCTGAAAGGGGGGCCAAAGTCAAATAAAGGTTGGCACTCCAGATACTTCTTCGTTGGCCGTTCTAATAAAGGGAAGCTTCCGTTTGACAGAGAGTGGAATCCTTACTGTAAGGATTTTGAGAACCCTGGCAAGCCTACTCCAAATAACCTTACCAAACACATTCTTAGCCACATCAAACTTCGGGGCGGACTTTCCATTGATGAACCCTTATCAGAGCAACAACTAGAATGGGCGAGGATCATTCCTTGCACTCTTGTTCCAGCTAGAGCTGTAACCCCTCCTCTTGTGCCTACTATCTCTAGCACATTTCCTGCTGAGAGCGCGTCTCTAGGTGTGCTTTAAATAGGCTTTTGGTTTCAGTCTTTGTTTCAATGTGTATTCTTGTATTGATTGCCAACTCCTTTGCAGAAATGGCCAGCGGAAGTGGAAAAACACTGCAAAGAGGTTTTCTTGGTGTCTTGCAGAAAGCCAAAGGGAAGAGGAGAGAAAAGCAGCCAAGTACAGAGTTGCCCCTGCTCCAAAGAAGACAAGGGTTATCCCTCCCGGCCACTCTCCGCAGATCGTGGAGAAGGTGTCCGTCAAAGAGGATCCCATCTTTCGTCACAGATGGACTCTTCGTTCCAATGATGTTGGGATGCCAGATAGTCAGATTTCAGAGCAACACCTTGTTCACGGAGTTCTTCCTCGGGACAAGGAAATATTTCAGAACCAAACTCACGAGACCTTTGCATGTTCCTTTGCTCAGGCTGTATATACGGTGAGATTCTTTCTTCTAGTTTTCTCTTGTATTTACTTTCGGACTCCATTTTGCTGATCGTCCTAATCTTTATTGCAGATGTATGCCAGTGGGTCTGAAATGCTTTCTCGCTTTGAGATGGCAAGGCAGGTGGCCGCTGAGGAAGCTCAGCAGAAGAGGGATGCCATTAAGGAGGCGCAAGAAGCTACTCATCGTGCTGCAGAGCTGAGTAATCGATAAGAAGATTATCTGGCTAAGATTGCCACTCTGGAGAAGAGGCTGGAGCGAATAAAGAGAAAGGCGGCAGAAGAGGTAACCAAAGCTCGAGACCAAGGCATCCGCGACTTCTTGGACGGAAATGCGGGGGATGAATGGCTGAAGAAGCGAACTGAAGATGGCCTTGAGATCTATGATCTTGGCTTTACAAAGGCCAATGAGATGTTTGCCGAGCGCTTTCCTGACATCCCCTTGGAGGATTTCATTCTGCCTGCGGTGACGTCTCCATCTACAGAGACTGCTATGCCTTCAGAGGCGGGGGATGCCGCAGCTTCTCATCCTCCAGGGGAAGGTCCGTCTAGTGATGCACCCGAGCCCTAGATTTTAGCCCTTGTATCTGGGCTTTGTTGTTTATCTAGACATAGAATTTTAATGCCCTTTCAAGGGCTTTATTGTAAAACTCTTTATCTTTTATTTCATGTTGATCCTTTACTATGTGTTTCTTATGGTTTGTGTTTACTATTCACACAGTATCAATAATGTTTACTTTGACTCAAACCTTTTATTCGTCACTTAAAGAGTTGGCAAAGAAGTCGAGCACCCTCGCTCGGCCTAAACTTCGAAGAAGTTAAAAGCTTTGTTAGAGTGACGATACCCCCATTAACTTTTGTTTCTTCGCGGACTTAGATCTGTAGCTAATCCATTTGGCCTTCTCTTGTATTTTATAAAACCCAAGAGTTATATACTCTGTTCGAACAGAGTGTTCGGCCAAAACACTTTGTTCGGACAGAATGTTCAGCCCTCACTCTGTTCGGACAGAATGTTTTGGCTAAATTGATCACTCTGTTCGGGCAGAGTGTTCGGCCCTCACTCTGTTCGGACAGAATGTTTTGGCTAAGTTGATCACTCTGTTCAGGCAGGGTGTTCAGCCATCACTCTATTCGGACAGAATGTTTTGGCTAAGTTGATCACTCTGTTCGGGCAGGGTGTTCGGCCAACACTCTGTTCGGACAGAATGTTTTTGCTAAGTTGATCACTCTGTTCGGGCAGGGTGTTCGGCCAACACTCTGTTCTGACAGAATGTTTTGGCTAAGTTGATCACTTTGTTCGGGCAGGGTGTTCGGCCACCACTCTGTTCGGACATAATGTTTTGGCTAAGTTGATCACTCTGTTCGGGCAGGGTGTTCGGCCATCACTCCGTTCGGACATAATGTTTTGGCTAAATTGATCATTCTGTTCGGGCAGGGGGCTCGGCCATCACTCTGTTCGGGCAGAATGTTTTGGCTAAGTTTACATCACAACAATGCTGAGAAACATAACTTTATTGCTCGAGAAAAAGTTTACATTGGATTGCTGGACAACCCATTTATTCCCAAAATCTGCTAAAGACCACTTGGAGTTCTGACAAGGTCGGAGCCCCTTATCCCCTAAAAAAGGAAGTGTTTTGGCTTGGGCCAAGACACTACTGGTAATATCTGCCCAAGTTCTCAGCATTCCAAGTGCGAGGGATAGACTCTCCTGAAAGTGTGCCAAGTGCATAAGCGCCCGTCTTGAGCACCTTTATCACACGGTAGGGTCCTTTCCAATTTGGAGATAACTTTCCCGTTGCTGCCTTTGGATTTGAGACTTCCAATTTGTGAAGGACTAAATCTCCCTCGTTAAACTGCTTGGATCGGACTCTCTGATTGTAATATCGTGCGACTCGTTGTTTAACGTTAACGGATCGTACATGGGCTTGAGTTCGGGCCTCTTCCACTAAGTCAAGATTTGTGCGGAGTCCAACATCGTTGTTTAATTCGCTGAAATGTAAGGCCCAGATTGTTGGGACTCCTATCTCAACTGGCAACATCGCTTCGGTACCATAGTAGAGCGAGAAAGGCATTTCTCCTGTGACCGAATGTGGAGTTGTTCGATAGGCCCACAACACTTTGGGGAGTTCATCCACCCATGCGCCTTTAGCTTCATTTAGCTTCTTCTTCAATCCTTGTAAGATGTTTCGATTCATGTTTTCAGTCTGACCATTGGATTGTGGATGAGCCACTGAAGTGAACCTCAAATCGATCGAAAGGTTCGAACAAAAGGTTCGAAAATTGTTGTTGTCAAACTGTTTGCCGTTATCAACGACCAAAGCTCTTGGCACTCCAAAACGACAGACGATGTTTTTCCAAAAGAAGTCTTCACACCTGGCTGAAGTAATGGTTGCTAGAGATTCTGCTTCGGTCCATTTGGTGAAGTAGTCTATTACCACAATCACAAACCATCGTTGCCCCGATGCCATGGGAAAAGGTCCTAGTAGATCCATTCCCCATACAGCAAAGGGGATGGGGGAAACAATTGAAGTTAATGGAGCAACTGGTGTATGAGAAAGCGGTGCAAACTTCTGACATTGGTCGCACCTTCGGGTGAATTCGATGGCGTCTTTCTGCATCGTAGGCCAGTAATATCCTTGCCTTAAGATTTTCTGCGCCAACGTCCTTCCCCCAAGATGTTGACCGCATATCCCTTCATGTACTTCTTGTAATGCGTATAGGGATTCTGATGGGCGTAGACATCTGAGGTAAGGAAGGCTGAATGATTTCTTGTATAGAGTACCTTCAACTAAAGCATACCTAGCAGTTTTGACACGAAGGTTCCTCGCCTCATGTCTTTCACTTGGTAATTTGCCTGTGGACAGGTATTTGATGATCCTGTCCATCCAACAGGGTTCTTGATCTATGATTTCAATCTCATCATGAGAACTGATACTGCGATCGTTGAGGAATTCAAGGTATACTGGGCGTCGGGCCTCCGTTTCTTCAGCGGAAGCGAGTCTTGATAATGTATCTGCTTGAGTATTCTGGTCTCGGGGGATTTGGCGAATGGTGAAGTTGAGAAACTTCACAGCTGAAGTTTTAACTAAGTTGAGATATTGAGCCATTCTTTCGTCTCTGGCCTCATAATCTCCCAAGACATGATTGACCACCAGTTGGGAATCGCTGTGAACTGATAGGGAGTCCACCTTTAAGGCATGTGCTAGCCTTATTCCCGCGAGAAGAGCCTCATATTCGGCTTCGTTATTTGAGGCTTCAAACCTAAAACGAAGTGCGTACTCAATAGTAAAACCTTCTGGACTTATAAGAATAATCCCAGCTCCACTATTGCCAACAGCTGAAGAACTGTCTACATAAAGATTCCAAGGATCTGTAACCTCAGAGATCACTAATTGAGGTGGGTCTTCGGGTAACGTGCACTCGACAATAAAGTCCGCTAGGGCTTGAACTTTAACTGCAGTGCGAGGTTTATACTGGAGATCGAATTCTCCCAACTCGACAGACCAGTTTACCAATCTTCCTGATGCCTTAGGGCTCATCAATACCTTTCGGAGTGGTTGGTCTGTCAGAACGACAATGGTATGAGACTGAAAATATGGTCGAAGACGCCTAGCTGATATGATAAGGGCTAGGGCAATCTTTTCGATCTTCGGATATCTTATCTCCATATCTTGTAAGACCTTACTGCCGTAGTAGATGGGTTTCTGGACCCCATCTTCCTCTCTGATCAAAACAGTGCTGTCGACAACTTCGGTGACAGAGAGGTATATCAATAAGTCTTCTCCTGGGAATGGTTTCGAAAGTAGGGGCGGAGAACTCAAGTGTGCTTTCAGCTCTTCGAACGATTTCTGACAATCGTTCGTCCAAACTAAATTCTTTGCCTTTCTAATGGCTTTAAAGAATGGCGAGCATCATTCAGCTGATCGTGCCATGAACCTTCCCAAAGCTGCAACCCTTCCTGTTAACTCTTGCACTTGTTTGACGGTTTTTGGAGGCGTCATGGCTTGAATGGCTTTTATCTTTTCTGGGTTTGCTTCAATTCCTCGTTGAGAAACAATAAACCCCAAGAATTTCCCTGATTCAACTCCGAAAGCGCATTTGAGCGGGTTCAGCTTCATTCTATACTTTTGAAGGATGTCAAAAGTTTCTCTCAAGTCTTCCACATGGAATTCAGACTTTACACTCTTTACGAGCATATCGTCAACATAGACCTCCATGTTCTTTCTGATCAGGTCTACAAAGATCATGTTCACCAGGCGCTGGTAGGTTGCCCTGGCGTTCTTAAGTCCAAAGGGCATTACTTTATAATAATATAACCCTCTTTCTATGATGAACGACGTTTTTGGGACATCATCCTCTTGCATCATGATCTGGTTATAACCAGAATATGCATCCATGAAACTAAGCAATTCGTGGCCTAAAGTAGCATCGATCAGAAGGTCGATTCTTGGAAGCGGGTAGCTATCCTTCGTACACGCTTTGTTCAGGTCAGTGTAATCAATACAAATTTGCCATCTGTCGCCGGGTTTAGGAACCATGACAACGTTGGCGATCCAATCCGGGTAGTAGATCTCTTTAATGAATTTTGCAGTCAAGAGTTTATCTACTTTTTCTTCAATCTTCTCCTGTCTTTCTGGCTCAAAATTCTTCGCATGTCTGCCGCTGTCCATGCGAATATATCCGCATAGGATCTCAATAGGTTCACCAGCTCGAGCTTGGTGTCTTCCTTAAGATTTGAGCCTATGCGAACCATTTTGTTTTCGTCTCCGGGATATACTTCAATGCTCACAAGATCTTCAACAGGTTCTCCTCTTTGCATCTTTGTGTCCTCCCGGAGGTCTTCGATAATCAGTGCTTCTTTGTTCTTCGATCGACATGAAGTCACGTAGCACTGACGAGCCGTAGTTTGGTCTCCTTTTACCTCTCCAATCCCGTGTTCCATGGGGAACTTCATCTTGAGGTGATAAGTTGACATTACCGCTTGTAACCGATTGAGTACTGGTCGTCCCAATATGGCATTGTATGCTGAGGGGACTTTTACCACCACAAAATCAAGCATGAAGTTGGCTTGTGCCGGAGGTGTGCCAATCGCAACTGGGAGTGCGATGATCCCTACGGCTGCAACCGGATGATTGGAAAATCCATACAACGGTGTATCCATCTTTCGTAGACGGTCCGTTGGAATATTCATCTTCTTGAATGCATCGTGGAATAAGATTTCTGCGGAACTTCCGTTATCAATCAAGACACGCTTGACATCAAAGTTCCCAGCTTTAATGGTGATGACTAATGGGTCATCGTGGGGGGTTTTTATGCCCTTCGAATCATCATCGGAAAAGGTGATCGTCGCTGCGGGTACCGTTTTTAGCTTCTTATTCGGGGGCGGGCTCGTTACGCACACCTCTCTGGTGTATGCTTTGCGAGCCTTACCCAATGAACCTCCTGCGGCTATTCCCCCGGATATAGTGTTGATCGTACTCGCATTCTCTTCTCGATCTTCTCTTTCTTCCATGGCCGGTGGTGTTTGTTGTCTTCCGTCTCAAGGAGCTACAAACTTTCTCAACTGGCCACGCTTGATAAGGGCCTCAATTGCTCGTTTGAGCGACCCGCAGTTGTTAGTTGTGTGGCCATGATCGTTGTGAAAGTGACACCACAAATCTTTGTTCCTCTTGTTTGGTCGGGATTTCATTCTGTCTGGCCACTGGAGAGCCTTGTTGTCTTTGATCTCGTGAAGAATTTGCGACGGCTTTGCATTGAGGGGTGTCAGATTAAACGTGTCTTTTGGACGTCGTTTATCACGTTTAGGACGTTTTGCTGACTTTCCTTCTGGGGGAGTTACTTCTCGAGATCGTTTCTTCTGTTCCGGTTTCCCTTCTCCACGTCGGTCCCTGTGTGTCTCCAGGTATTCTTCTGCTTGAATATATTTGTTAGCCTTCTCCAGAAGGGCTTTCATATTACATGGAGGACTTTTGTTCACAGAGAAAGCGAACTTGGATGTGGGTTGAAGGCCTCGGAGGAATGCAGTATACTTCACGGATTTGTCCAAGTTGTCAATTTCCAAAGTGGCTGCATTGAATCGTCCGAGAAAACATGCCAAAGACTCATTTTCTCTTGCACAATGTTTAGCAGACTCGCCGAGTTCTTCCTTCGGGAGTGACTGCTTACAAAGTGCTTTTGAAAGAGATCCGATAATTGGCCAAAGGAGTAGATTGTCCTTGGTTGTAGAGATTTGAACCATGCATGTGCAGCTTTCCTTAGAGTGGTAGGAAAGGCTCTGCACATGACAGCGTCTGAAACCTGGAGGAGTAGCATGTTTGTTTGAAACTGGTAAACATGTTCTCCTGGATCCCCAGTCCCATCGTAGAGGTCACATTGAGGCATTCAAAAATTGGGAGGCAACTTTTCTTTCTCGATGGCCTCGGATAACGGATATCCAGATTCTTCCCTCGGGGGAGATTGTTCTGGATAACGATATCTAGGGGCAACCTTCCAAGAGTCTCGTCGTAGAGTACAAAACTCAGGCTTCTTCTTTCAGTGGATAGATCGTCGAAGTATCTCAGCTTCGGCGGCCTGTGCGGGAGAGGAGTTGGTACTGTCTTCGACTGAAGAATCGCGACGGTAGCATGATCCACTCCTGGTTATGTGATCTCCGCTTTTATCTTTGTGATTGTAAGTTGGATCGGCCATTGATTTGTATTTGCGGCCGTAACTTGATCTGGATGTGAGACAAAGACGAAGATCGCCGGGGTCAAGATGAGAATGGTAAGTGAATGGAGGAGCCACTGCCATGTCGAGCTTTTGTTGAAGAGTGTTCACGACATCTTTTAGCTCATGGATCTCTTTTGTAAGTTCGGCATGGGGTGTTTTGAATAACTTACGGTTCAGGCGATGACGAAGGTCCCCGTTTTTCAGAGTAGACGTTGGAGAGTGATTTCTTCGAGGTCTACCTTCTGATTCGGAAGTTGCAGATGTGACGTTAATGTGTGCATATTCCACATAATTGGCATGACGACGTGAAGGTGTCGAACGGTGGTCACGACTGAGTCGACGGGAGCTGCTCGTTCGGGCGTGACGGTGTGGAGAACGACTATGTGAAGAGTCGCTAGAAGAAGAATGATTGGCCATGTTCCCTGTAGTGGTCCCACGGATGGCGCCAATCTGTTGCAGCTAAAAACTGGATCGGGAACCACACCAGAAATCAGGCCTGCAAAAGAGAACACGGAGTGACCGCCGGGTGGGGTTCCGGCGGGGGAACGCTCTGATGCTTAAGTCAGAGATGTAGAACTCTGAAGAAGCAGTAAGACACAATGTGTGATTGTGTGTGAACTTGTCTGTACCTGAGGGGCTTGACCCCTTTATATAGTGGTAGAAGGAGGAGTCCTAGTAGGACTGGGCTTTGACCAACTCTAATCAGAATCTAATTAGGATCCTAGAGGATCTCATGTCAATCTGAACTGATAGAGTCAGAGCCTCTTTAGGATTCTGCCCGGTGATTGATACGGTAAATGCCATATCAGTAATGAGCCAGTATGGGTTACGTGTCATAACTGCCACGTGTCGTCCGTAGATTGGAGGGATATTTTTAGCTATATC